>CM061045.1:72190359-72267859 GCA_030762985.1 Adelphocoris suturalis | reverse complement strand
TGCCCCTGTAAAATTACCACCAGTTGAGGTAAGAGCTCCTGAGGACGCGAGTGGTGATACCACGGAGCACTCCTGGCAAGATGCCCAACTCGAGTAACTCCGTGGCGCTTTTCCCGCACCACACCCTACGCCATAACACGGTCGCGGCCATGACCTTGATGTTATTGGTTGCCACTCCTTTTAGCTCAGATATCGCGTGCCACAGATCATTCCTATTATATTTACTTATCTTAGCCCGCCAGGTCTGCTCCATGTCCACGCTGCCACTGACAACCTGGACATCCAGGATTATGGCAGACCCATCGGGCTTGATCGCGACGATATCTGGCTTCTTGCCAAGGTCACTCGGCATGTGATATAGACATCCCAACCAATAGATGACAAAGCACCTGCTAACTGCTTGGCAACCACATCATGACGTAAAATGCGGCCACCATGAGTTCGTGGACACTGCTGCACCACATGAGAAAGATTCTTATTTTTAACACGACAGTCACGGCAAAGAGTTTCCACTGTCCCGTGACTACTCCGTGAACACCTCACCGAGGTGGCTAGTGTAGCCACCCGGACGGCGTGAAAATGGCGATAGTTGTGGGCCCCAATGCCCTCTGTAGCCCATCCTACCCATTGGGTAGAAATGGGGGATTCAGAGCACTGTTGGAGTTCTTTACCATCTACTGACTCATGCAGTGCAGCAGCAACTCAGCAGAAGAGCTGGGTTTTGGAGAAGTTGGTGTTGCCCAATCGCACCACAACAACTGCTGCCGGACAAAGTCCAGGTGAGCAGCGTGCGGGCGACCTCCCAGCTCGAGCCCCTAAGGGCAAGCAGGCGCTGGCGGCGTAATGATGGGATGCTGGCTGAGAGAGAGACGATACCGAGCCCACCGGCCTTGACTGGTGTATGAATATAGGCACTTAGGACACCAGGTGGGAAGCCTAGCCAAGAGCGCACAGCAGAGCGAACTTCACGATCTAACTCAACCAGCCTCCCTGCAGTAAGCCTACCAAAGACTAACCTATAAGTTAGCTTTGGCAGTAATTACGTGCGAAGGAGGCGCAACTTCTGCTGTGGCTTCAATGGAGCCTTGGTGACACCAGCTAATGCTCCACCATAGCTTCGAAGTCGACCCCAAAGTACTGCCAGACCTCCAACACGGATAGGGCGGGGATGGGTGTCTATCCTAAGACAAAGCACCCCTCATCCATCACCTTCACCTTATGTTGGCGGCCTGACGAGACCAAGGAGACTGACCCACACTTAGAAGGGTTGACCACTAGACCACACCGGGTTAGCTGCTCAGCAAAGGCATTGAGGGCGATCTGAGTAGGATGACATCATCAGCTGAAGCCAATGCACCTACTCGCACCCCAGGGGCGAGATCAAACCCTATTTCATCTGGCAGCTTACCCAAGGCTGTACCCACAACCAGGTCGAAGAGGAGTGGCGATAGAGGATTCCCCTGGCGTACCCCGCGCCCAATGACAACATCCCCTGACATCTCGCCTCTGTGGTACAGACATGCAACATACTCAATTAAATGAGCAGGAGCCCCGACACCACGAAGACAATCCTTCAGGGCAAAGTGGCTAACTGTGTCAAAGGCCTTAGCGACGTCCAGAGCCGAACGATGGAGCTGCCCTTTCTTGATGCGGGCCAGCGAAATGACAGTTTGGAGAACTGTTAGGTTCTCCGCTGTGCCATCCGCTGGCTGAAATTCTCTCTGGACGTCACCTAAGACACCAGCCACTTGAAAGCGAGATGCCAGAATCATTTGAAAGTGGCGGAAGCTGGAGTACCACCGACACACCAGGGTTGTGGCTGGGAGCACTCAAAAATGGCTCCCAAAATTCCAAAAATGGGACACACACACACACACACACACACACACACACACACACACACACACACACACACACACACACACACACACACACACACACACACACACACACACACACACACACTCACGCGCACACACACACAACACACACACACACACACACATTAGAACACGCTTCAGAACTTCAGGTTCAAATTTAAAATTTAATGTCCCAAAAAATACAAAAAATCGGTTTTTTGACAATAGGGCATGTGAGCTGTCACAGTCGAAGAATTTGTTAGGGCTGAGTCGATTGCAACCACTCCCACAACTCTTAAGATTCATAATAAGTGAGGACAATAGGTGGAAAATGCCCAACATGAACCAAATTTTCGAGTTTGGCTGCTTGTCCTACAATTTTCTTTGCGATCTCGTCACACAGCTGTCCCCTCAGTTTTATTCACAACTTTTATTTGAAAATTCGCTCTATTAGCCATGCTGCATGACTGAAACCTTTTTTTCTTTGATACTATTTCACGATATATATATATATATATATATATATACACATTCATTTATGTTTACATGTTACATGAATAAAATTTGACCATCCTTCGGACTTAATAGTCACAGATGGGCGGAGGAGACGTCCCAATCAATGTTTCCATAGATATAGATGGCTGGCTGGCGACTTCCTTGAACATCACCCACCTCGTTAGTCTGCCACGTTAAGCTTCGAACCCTTTGAATTGTCGGAGGGGTAGTGGAAAGAGATCCGATGCCCGCTCAAGTTTATGTTGGATTGTGGAAGGGGGGGGGGGGTGTTCAATATAATAAGAGAAGCGCCATAACAAGTTTCAAAGTTTGTTGCGATTTCCCCAGCGGACCTTCGGGTTCATCGCATTTTGTAGAAATGGAACTCGTAGAGCGTGAAGAGAGTGAATAAGAGAAGTTTATCCGGTGATGCCGGGCAGAACTGTGGGATGGACGATAAATTACAAGAAAAAAGTAAATGAATAAATAAATAAAATAAATAAATAAATAATAATAACAATAAAAATAATATTAAATTTAAAAGAATAAAATAGTTAGGTGGGCAGATAGCTTTTTCTGATCTGGGATAACCAAGGAAGTGCGTGAAAAGCAGCGTTTGGCAATTTTTAAAAGTGGGTAGGAAGGACATATTCGGTGCCGAAACCCTTCAAGTGAGGTTGCCAACAGAAATCCTTTGGATGTGGCATAATTTCAACATTTCACAAACATCCAAAAATTACGAGATTTGCATCAGGAACAAAACTGAGAGGAATCGTTTCAGAAATTCGTATATAGGGTGCTCTACGGAAAGGTTACACCCCCTTCATTTCCCCTGAATTTAGCGTCAAATGTTGGTATCAACACCATTGTTAATAATTTTTTACGTAGATCTCAGGAAATATACTCGCGCCAAAAGTGGCGCAAATAACATCAACTTTGTTCATTCAAATGGGAACCCCCTTTTTTTTATTGCAGATTTAGATTCTACGCCGAATTTCTTAAAATTACGACCCCTCACTCGATTTTTTTGACCGCGCCCTGCCCGTTACGCGAGCGCACAAACTTTCCTAAGTACCATAATTGTGCAAAACATGGATTCTGGTAACCCCCACGTGTAGTACATAAGTTTTCATTGTTTTTCAACACTGATTCATATGGCGTTTCTTGGTTTGATTCTATTTTAGTGGAATAATGGCCGAAATTAGGTTATTTTGCGTGAAAAAATCATATTTTTAGGCATGTGTTTGCACATGAAATTTCATAATTTTCCATTCCCTTTCCCTACTCCTTTCTTAACCGGGCTGGGAACCGGCTATGGCAGAGTTCAAAGAAAACAAAGACTTCTTTTAAAAAAATTAAAAATACTATCTAGTGGGGAAAAAAAATAAAACAAGAACTTCGAAGCAGTTGCTCAAAATGCCCGATTCAAGAAATTCATGAAATTCGATTTCCATGACTCTTTTAGCTAATTTTCGTAAATTTTCTTTGTTGTATCCTAGAGTTTAACGCTTTTTCATATGTATATCCTATATGTGTCCTTCCAGACGATAACTCTCCTTAGAATCGAGATAAAAATTCCGATTTTGGGCCAAAAAATAAATTTTTCTAAATGAAAGTTTGAGTTCGTTGGCCAGCATTTTTGAGCACATTAAATTGGTCACATTTCAAAAAATGTGCTGAGAAAATCACTAAGAATGTAAAAATGACTAAAAACGACTACAATTTATTTAATTTATCATTTTTAGCAGAAAATTGCTCAAATAAATTTTATTAACTATAGAATAGAGCATTCAAAAATAGATGTACATAATTATGCTGAAAAATGTACTTAAATTTCATTATAATTTGCTGGAAAATCGATAAAAAAAATTGCAGAAAAGCTAAAAATCCTAAATCTCTTTAGGTTCCAGATTATTATTTAGAATACTTTTTTTGTCATAAAATTAATAGTTAAAAATGTCTTTACAATCAAAAAGCTCAAATTTGAAAACAATTTAACATTATACATATATAGTATGATAATTTACGAAAATTCGCTCATACGATCATACTGCATGACTGGAACTTTTTTTGGTGCTCTATTGGCTAAAAACGCCAAAACAATCAATATTAGGTTTAGGATCATGGGATTTATTCAAAATCAGGGTAAAATTTCCTATTAGAATAATTCATAGAATCAAAAGTGTGCGCCAGATCATGCGGCGGGACAGGAGGGTGGCTGTCGCGATCATAAAGCTTATAAGAGATTTCAATCTCGACAAAAATCGGCAGCTAACGCAGAACTTGTCGATAACATCAAGGTCGACGTACGACCAGACTAGACGGCGGCCCACCTTTCGTCACGATTCTATTTCTCTGTTGATCGCTAATGGTCCATTCCACCACGAAGGACCACGAATAAATCCTGAGTTAATCTAGTTACCTCACTGCTGTTGTTGAAGTGTAACTCCCGACTATGGATTAAATCCCCATTAGCCCCCTAGGGTGGAACGGGCAATATCTAATATAAAATGGAATTCACCCCCTCCCCACCAACACTTCCACGAAATTATGGAACGACTTTGAGATAGCGGTCGAACATGAAAGCTTATGGCGAATTCAATACAGCGTACGAATCCCGACCTCAAATGTAAAATTACAACATCCGGTAAGGTACTTCACTAAACATACTAACCAAATAAGTGAAGGGGGTAATTGAAAGTTAAAAAAATCATTTTAAAAACGCCTGCCAAGTTTGGTAGGCAATTGGCCGCGTGCATAGGCTGGAAACGAGAGCTCTAGCAAAACGCGGCGAACCTTCCTTCGAACGTGGTAAGTTTTCTTTCAGTTTTTAGACGCGTCAGGATAAATTATTCGCCTATAAATCATCACACACAAAAGTAACATATCTTGGACAAACACTGGAACATGACTGGACAAACGATTAACGTGAAAAGATCTCATCACCTCTTTGACCACCAAAATCAGACTTCGTATTCTGCAGCTGTCATATATCTTCTAGCAAATAATAAATTATCACTACACATAGAAATCCTTTTGTACAAAGTTTTTATCCGCCCCACTTCTCATGAATAAAGTTGGCCGAAATAAAATAAAAGTTGAAGTAAATAATTTCATGTCAGCAAATAAACTAAAACTTTCTTCAGTGTTGAAAGAAGAAAGAAAGAGGATTTAAAGCAACTGTACCTACTTACCAAGTCAAGAGAAAGTTTATTGTTAGGAGAGTGACACGAGCCTGAGTGATAGGTGGTAAAATAAAGAAATATATGCGAGATTTTCGGGGTAAAGCATTATTTTGGAAGTAAAACGGGTACATCCAGAAGTTGTGCAATGCACTCAGTGCAAATTCGGTCATTTACAATTACTTTCGGTGCTTTACAATTATTGTTCTTAAAAGCTTCGATTTGATGTGAATTTTGTGGAGAGGGCCATGATGAAGTAGAGTGTACATCGCTAGACAAAAAATGTTTACACTGTAAGCAACGGCATGCAGAGGAGCGTGTGGAAACCGATACTGAGAAACGCCACACAGTGCTGTGAGCATGTGAAAAAAGTTTAAAAATCAAAAATTTAATTTTCTAGAAATGAGGGCACTAATATGTCACCAGATAGTCCTTGACTACAATTCAATAGGTTCCTTGCCCCAACAAGTTGTGTTTGGATGTCTGAGGGGCAAATTTCGAGGTCCTTCTACAGGTCTTTTGGCCCAAGATATAAACATAGTGCAGACTACTGTGTCAGTTCGAGTATATCCATCGGCTAAGAACCATGAATTGGAGTGAACCTTCATTTTATACGAATGTGAGCAAATGGTTATAAAACATTTTTAATATAATGGGATTAATTCCTTATTGAGGACTTGTATGGAGACCTATGATATCTCCGAAGTTTTGACTCTTCCCTCAACTTCATAATTGAATTCCTCAAAAAGATAGAAAAAGACATGAATGCAAATTTCATTCCTACTTTCGGCCATCCGTTCTTGACCTAATCTCATTGAAATTTCTAGCGACTAGCTGCGACTTTTTTTTTAACGATAAAATTTTCTAACGATAAAAAAAAAAGTGTTCCAGCCCGAGTTCCCACCAACAAGGAACGCTATGAGAGGAACTGAGTTGTGCAAGCTTGTGCCTTGGAATAGCTGCAAATATTGTTCTTACTCAAGAAAAAAGTTCAGATTTTCTCTAATTGAATAGTAATTTCATTAAAGCCACCAGGAAACCTTACTAAAAAAGGAATTATGTGCGTCTTGTTTTGGAATATTGAAAATCATGCTAATTTTAAAACAACATAGATGTATATAGCATCTATAACATAGATAAAACGAATACAAGTACTCCAGAACCGTGGTGCGTGAGGAATTCCATAAGGATTTGGGAATCCTCACGGTCACGATTCCCTAACTGCAGTGTACCATGAAATGTACATTCAAGGGTAGACTCATCCGAATCCACTCATTTCTACAATACACGAGCATCGTCCTCCACTCAGACGCATGAGACGCCCCAAAAAGACAATGCTGATTAACTATTCGGACAATGCTGATTGCTTCGATTGAAATCATGTGCAATATTGATGCAACTCTAAATCTCTGATATATTACCATCTCTATTACCATATTCGTTATATGGTTATCATTACTCTGTTTATATTATATCATCTTCATTATCCATATATATATAGGTAGGTATTTAATATTTTGTTAACAATTATGGATATTTACAGAACCATGCTCGGTTCTCAGCACCTACACCTAGGATAAGTGATTGCACTAGCAAACATATACCTGTGAATTATGTCTCTAAGCATGCTATACAACTATCGTTGCATTCATTATATTGCCAAGCACTAAATTGTTTCAAATTTATTTTTAAAAAAAGACGCAAAGAATGTGTCTGATGGCACCCCAGTCATCCACATTGTCCACATTTCCTTGCAACAGTCATAACTTCCACAACTTGGATTGGATTTTAATGACATTTTCAGTAATAGTGTGCATTTTGCCCTAGATGATCCCATATTAGTTTCATCATGATTGAATCTGCGGTACGCTCTGGGCATGCGCGAACGTGATTTTCTTGTTACACTCATAAGTCCTTCAATGTTGAAGAGAGTTTGGTCAAATTTTCAGGGATGATGCGGGGAAGGTCTCTTGAGATCCCTTACGACATTTATCATGATTAAATCAGCGGTACGCTGTGCGCATACGCGAGCGTTTGTCTGTTTATATTACCTTGCCACAACCATAACTTCCACAATTTTGATAGGATTTCAATGAAATTTTCAGGAATAGGGTGGATTTAGCCCTAGATGATCCCCTATCAGTTTCATCATTATTGAATCAGTGTGAACGTAATTTTCTTGTCATACAATCTTATCGTACAACTTAAGTTCGCTCTCAAATTCAGTCAAAGAGAATTCTCCATAAAGAATGGCCTTGTTTGCTGTAGAATCAAGTTAAAACTTATTGTATTTAAACCAAATTTTCAAAAATGAAGCTGTTTATCTAGCAAATCAAGTATTCTATCAATCACACCCTAAATCATAGACTCATTATCTATAATTCCCTTGTTTGTTATCTCCCTCATTCTAATAAAATATTCTTGAGTTAACTCTTCTCGTTCTTGGGTGCGTTTAGAAAGTTCTGAATACAACTTGCGACTAGTAGAAACCGTTCTAATCTGGTCCACCACTTTTAGAGCTTTCCCAGACCAGCCCCCAATTTTATAGAGGATTGTAGAATTGACGAACACGAGTTTCGGACAGAATGGGTTTTATTTAATACAATCGGAACTAAATAACTTAATACATTTTTTGCTGAATCTGACTCCTCAAACTTGAAACTGAAAACATATCCCAACCACGATCGTTGTCACTTAATTAACACTTCTGTTTATTGATCACATGTTTACCTATCCCTAGAAAAAAACAGAGAGAGTGTTTAATTTGAAGTCTGTTTGTATGGATCAAAATTAAATTTCATTTGAGGGGAAATGTTATACACAGCCTGGGGTTGCTATGGGTTCTCCGTTACCTTCTCTGTTTGCTGATATTTACGTGGATTATCTTGATCAACAAATATTTACAACTTGTAACTCAAATAATCTTCTCTACTGGTATAGATATGTCGATGATATTATCATTCTATGGAAGGGCACAGAAAGACAACTAAATTCTTTTCACGAAAAAATCAATAAATTAGATCCCTTTATCAAATTTACCCTCGAATTCGGTGGAAATAAACTCAATTTTTTAAATCTATCCGTTTCTTCGGTAAACGAAAATCATGATTTTTCTATTTATACAAAAGATACGTATAGCGATATAACTATCCATAGTACTTCGAATCACGCTTTAGTCCATAACCATGCAGCCTTCCATAGTATGATCAACCGAGCACTATCTATTCCAATAAGTGAACAAAATTTATCAAAAGAAAAACCATTATCAAAAGCAGAGCGGCTAGTAACGGATATGGAGGAGATTCCGTTGATACCATATGGGATAAGGGTCTTAGGAGAAAAAGTAGGGGAAAATTTTATAATCTGGCTAGAGAATATGTAAATTTAGAAGAAAAGCAATGGATAAGTATACCTTATTATGGGAAAATTTCCGATAAAATCGGCAAAATTCTATCATCGAGAGGTTACAAAGTAGGTTTTAAAACTAAAAATAGTCTTAAAGCATTACTAGGATCCGTTAAGGACAAAATCAATGTTCAGGATAAAAGTGGGGGTTTATAAACTAAAATGTTCTTGTGACTACGAATATTGCGGTCAAACTGGTAAGAAATTTAGGGAAAGAATGGACGAGCATCAGGAGGATTTCAGGGAAAACAAGGAATCTTAAGGAATCCAATCATGGTTACAATTTCGATTTGACAGATCTAGACAGTTTGTAGAATTTCTTCATTATTGTCCAAAGGGAGGTATGTTGAATGTACTTGAAAAAATTCAAAATTATCAAAAGTGACAGATCTGGTAAATGTTTAAATGAGGATATACCTCAATATATTTCACCACTGATAAGTCCTTTTCTATAAAGCTTGGAATTATCCCTTCTCACTGTTGAAGACACATTGAATTATTTTCCCCCTTTCACTTCATCTGATAAGGTATAATCTACCGTCACTTTGTTTGCACCTAATTGGTTGTACCACCTGCCCTTTTCCTTTCTGTTGACCAATGGGATTCAATCTCCCTTCACCTATGACTATAAAAGCTGTGTCCTTTCTAATGTGTTATCAGTTATTGTTTGTTACTGATGATGGCCTAACCGTCGAAATCGATTTAACATTGTAACTCTTACGTGGAAATAGACAACTTTTTTTTTTTTTTTTTACTAACTTCCGTTTTGAAATGGGTTTCTACAACTTCGTCGCGAGTGATTTAGTGTTTATTTTATGTTTATGAGAGTATGTTTATCCCTCTTATTTCGGTTTATTATTTCCAATAATAAGCCTATGTGATCGTGTAGCAAAAAATTTTTATAACCCCCCCCCCCCCCCCCCTCAAACTTTGTCACTTTACGTTTCAAGGTACGTAGAATCCAAATTTGAAATGTCCGTCCGCCGTCCGCCGTTCGCCGTCCGGGCCATAAAAGGCCTAAGAATTGACTTTAAAAACCCGTTCTTTCGCACATAGACTCCATTTGGGGTCTAGTTGGTCCTAACGTTTAACCATCCCGATCGCTTTACTCGCATAGATGCTATGGGCCAAAAACGGGCGAAAAAGTGTCTTTTTCTACGCGCGCACGCCTGGCACGCTTGGCAGGGGGTCACGGTGGGCGGTGGGGGGGGGGGGGGGGGTGCGAGCGGGGGGGTGGAGTGAGAGGAGGCGCCGGCGCCGCGGCACCTTGTGGTGGGTACGGCGCCGGCGTTCCTTCGAGGCATGAATATATGTTTTTTTCAAGGTCATATTTGTGTGTTAATACCAAAGCTTTTCCTACGCATATTTAATGACATATCCTCTCGACTTTTCGTACGTACTTAGATAATGATATTATTAAGGCAATAACTATTTGAATAGATAGGAGCTCAAATCGAGAAATATAAACATGCGTATATAATTATAGAAGTATAGGTTGTGGCAACTCGAAATAGGACACGCCGAGGAGTCTGGACGGGCCTTATGACGTACGCTAGCCAACTAAAACTATGATCATACTCAATTGAAAAAATAATGAACCTTTGTGAAATAATTTGCAGCGTTTTTTGTTACATCTCAGTGACTTCACTTCTCTATAAATTGAAGCACTGCGCTTTGCACCTATTTCTGCTGGGGAACCGGCGATTCCTTCCCGTCAAAGTGAAAGTTGGACCTTGCGACCCGAGGGGGATGGCGATTCCAACGGGTGTGAGGCCGGCCAGTGAGCCGAAGTTCGGCGATTCCTTCCCCTCCAATCTCAAAGTGATAAGGCCCGTCAGGAGGAGTCGCAAAACAACAAGTTGCAAGTTTAGTTTAGTTATAATAGATGATCGATGATGGATTTTAAACGAAACTTTCATTCACCTCATTCGTTAGATCATAGTTTCGTAGATGGTTTAATATAGCTTTTCAAACGGAAATCTACATTAAGACCTATAACAGCGACCGACATACTCCCAATTGGATCCGGCAACTCATCGCTCAGTAAACTCCCTACGATGACCCTTACCGATTTGCTAAAAGGGTCAGTGTTAAATTTGGGGGGATTTTTGAGCAATGAAATTGAGACGTGAACTTTACGACGGATTTTTTATTTTGTGATTATTGTGATTTTAATATTTGGTGATTGTAATACTTTGATTTGGGTTTTAAGTACTTAATTGTGCAATTAAGGGTTTAGTCCTATAAAGAGTTAATTTTTGCTTCAAAACAAACCAACACTTGGGCGGGAAGCAATTGAGTAACGGGAAGGAATCGCCAATTGCACGGCGGAAGGAATTGAGTAACCGGAAGGAATCGCCATGCTTTTTGGAGGTCGGGAAGGAATCGCCGGTCCCCGTTTCTGCTAGTTGTGTTGTGTTGTCAGTTTTGGATTCCACAACTCGGCCGTTCTGCTCCACCATACGGCCCGTATGGTCAGACTTTGGCTTCCTAAACTAAGTACGCGTTGTAATAATAGGCCACGGTCCACAAAAGGCTCCTTCAGATGACAGGTCATAAGCGTTATTTAGGCTTCAACTTTTTGAATTGTGGAGTACCTCCCGTTGAATTTCGGCCTCAGTTTTTGATACAACACGGACAATCCCAAAATTATATTCTATTTAAGTGTCATTCAAATCAATGATTCGATAGGCACAAGAATCTAAACATTTAAGCGGAAAATTACAAGTAATACATTAACAGCAACATATGACAAAATCGAGTTTTCAGAGTTGCGAGGGAGGATTCAAAGAAGTCAAATTCAGAAATTAATGGATAAAAAAGATTTGCACCACGGGGAATCTGTGCATGGCCCGACTGTTGAGGTAATTTGTAGGGGAAATGGGATGAAGAGCAGCGACAATAAACGGGAAATGATGCGAAGAAGTTGAAGATAAAAGCAGTGGGCAATCGATTATATTGCTCGGGATTTTATGAAGGAAATTGAGTTTGTAATGCTACTACAAGGTTGAATCATTCCAACTACAAGGTGGTTTACATTTATCAGGGTAACAACGGCTACCATATACAAAATGGAAATAGCAGTATTTACCATCTGGATTAAACTTGTTGCGAGATTTACTTCTACTTCTGTTCTGCTTAAATGGACTACGGCTTCTGGAGCGAGATCTTGAATTGAGTGCTTCAATTTGTTTTGTCAGTGATGCGATTTGAGCTGTGAGAGTAGTTAGTATTTCAGCTGGAACATCACTGTCAGTACTGGTGTTCTTTTGTTCTGTTTTGTCTTGTTGAATGTTGTAAAGTTCGTTATGAGGATTTATTTCTATTATTCTGTCCGCCATAATAGCTAGCTTTTCCAAATTTTCGCCACTTACTATGAGAATGTTTTTAATTGAGTTAGGTAATTTATCAAGCCAAAGTGTTTTTAATACCTTTTGCGTGATTTCTGAACCTGCTAATGACTGCATTTTTCGCAAAAGTTGACTGGGTTTCATATCTCCAAGTTCAAGACCTGTCAATAATTTTTTAATTTGCTTGTCTTCACTTTCTTTGAATATATTAAGAAGCCTTTTTTTCGCAGCAGTGTATTTTGCAGCTTCTTCGCCTTGTAATTATGTCCCATATATTTTCGATACCTAGTGTCTAAATTTGCAACTAGTTGATTAAACTTACTGGTCTCCGACCTGATTTTTTCATTCCAAAATGTTGTTTCTATTTGAAAAAACCAGATTTCGGGTTTTTCCACCCAGAAAGGAGGAAGTTTTAAACGAACAACATTCGCTTCATCATTGTTGTTTGATGTTGGTGCTTGTGGTTGGTTTTCTTCTAGGACTTATTGTCCGTCATACTTAATTTTGATCAATTCCGATATCAGATTTTAATTTAGATTTAAAACGTCGAAATGTCACCACTTTGTAATGCTAATGTGGGAGAAATTATTATTAGCAAATACAAAAACTACTTTTTTGAAATTCTGCAACTAAACTGTTTATTAACAATGCGTGACAACTAAACATTTCATATGTAAATAATTTTGAAATTAACAAAATAATTAATGGGGTTTCCCTACAAGTTCAGCTGATTGGATCCATTTGTTAAAGGCCACGTACCGGAGGAGTTTGTTTTGAACTCGTTAAGTTGGTATTTATGCGCAGTATAAAATTACGACCGTATGCTAGTTACAAATTCTAAGATTGGTAGAACGAGTGGTTTGTGAAAAGCCACGATTGCATCTATACTCGTGAACCCTTTGGTGTTTCTTTTGAGGAACCCAAGGGTGCTCATGTTCGCTGCTCTGCTCGAAATATTTACAATCTGCATGGAGAAGCTTAGCCTTAGTCGCTCAAACACTTTTGTCAACATTATAGATATCACATAGCCGTAGTGTTGAACAAGCTTCAACGAATCGTTCGTGGGATAGGTGGCAGAGTTGGTCAGATTGCGTATCTTCGAAATCAGCGCTAATTCCTATATGAACTGACAACCAGGGTTTACAGCCAACGATCGATAACGGCAATTCTATCCTAATGTTGACCTTGTTCAGGCTAAACGTAAGAAGACTCCTACTACTCTTAATGAAATCCCGCAAATTGCTTTTGGGAATGTTCATTAATTTTTCTTTAGCAAGTGCATTGTTTTCGCTCAGAATAAACCATGCCGTGGGTTCTCCCAGACTATTGGGGAAAAGCTTCAAAGCGGTCATAGCTAATGATGCATTAACTACCAGAACAAACAAGTATGATGGGAGCCAATCGATTCATTGACTTGAACGCAAATGATTAGGTATCGTGACTCTGTTCCAAATGTGAGTTGTTCTGTGTGTCTACCCAAAAAAGCCGGAATTGGTTGAAAATACGGTTTCATGCGGATGAAAATATTTTATGAGCCATCCTTACTGAAAAATTAATGCCGACCCTAAATATATCTTCGTATGTGTATGTCCCTTAGAAATGCTCAATAACGTCTCCCCACAAAGGAAAAAGTCTCAACATTGTTGTTCAGAAGGAGAAAGAAGCATTCTTTGACCCCGTTTACAAAGCAAACGCTATAGAAATTACGATTCTTCCAATATTTTTTTTGGAGATATGAAAAAACTTCAAATGATAACTCACCATATTAAGGAATATTCAGGGGAGGAATCAGATTTTTATAATAAGGCGCCAGCCATATTGGCGCTACGACTTTTTCAAACGTATATCATTTTTAGCGAATTTTTGAAGAAAATTAAGCTATTGCTCTCGCCTCAAAATTTGTAGAATGTGATTTTTAGAAAAATTTTTATGCAGAAATCCGTTTCAGGCTATTCTGAATCATATTCTGAAGTTTAACGCATTTTTTTATGTATGTATGTATATATGTATGTATGTATGTATGTATGTATGTATGTATGTATGTATGTGTCATTCCAGACGATAACTGTCCGTAGAATGGTGCTAGAAACTTCAAACAAATTTTAAAATGTTAAGGACACAAAACGAAAGTTCAAGTTCGTTGGCCAGCATGATCGGATTGCATCCTCGGGTTGAAATTGTCAAAAATGTAGTCAAAAATTTCAAAATAGCCTGTTTTTTGCGATTTGTTGTGCCAAATAATTTTTTCAGCATACTAACATGTGGTATATTCGGAATCAGCGTAAAATTTCCTATAAGAATATGTATCAAGTTTTCAAAAATTTCAAAGTTGAAAAATCAGTCATAAATCGAAATAATCGAAGATTTCTTCAAAAATTCGCTCATGGGGTCATGCTGCATGACTGGACTTTTCATCTACCAGTGAAACATTTTTTTAAACTGAATCACGTAGTGTTGATTATTTATCGGAATTCTCAATACTGGGGAAACATTGAAAAACCGGCCAGAATTGCACATTTTCCCACTCAATTCCTCACCGCGGAAAGCGTACTAAAATTTCGTTTCTTCGGCGTGAATATATGAATATGAATATGCGAATATACAAAAAATGAACATCAGTAGCGTGCAAAACTCGACATTTGACATTTTGTGCACAGTTAGTACGTAATTGCGCGCGATTTTGCGTGCTCAAAAATTTGAATGATGGGTCATTTTTCCATGAAATTTTATGTGAATTCCGGATCTGCAATTAACAATAAGGATTCCCTTGGAAAAACTTGAAATAGGAGCTTCAGAATAGAGATCAAAAAATTAATAAAACAAAATAAATAGAAGAGAATTACCGTACCTTCATAAATAAAATTTAAAATGAAAACAGTCGTGCTGCATGATCGTATGAGCGAATTTTCGTTAATCATCGTACAATATTATGTTACATTATTTTTAACAGTAAGGACTTTGAGTGGGGGAAAAAAATGGTAACTACCAAGTCTGCAACTCAAAACAGATTTTGGATTTTTAGCATTGCAGTTTTTATCTATTTTTCAGTAGATGTTAATGAAATTCAAGTACCTACACTTTTCATAAATTTGTATATAATTCTTTTAATGTATTAGCTCATCGTTGATAAACTTCTTTGAATTAAAATTCAGCTAAAAAATATAAATTTAACGATTTATGGCTCAAAAAATGCTGGCCAACGAACTCATCCTTTAGTTTGGAATGCTTGGTTTTCTAGCGCAAGAACGGAATTTGTATCTCTGTCCTATGAGTTATCGTCTGGATGGACACACAAACACACACGCACGCGCGCGTTAAACTCTAGGATTCGTTTCAGAATGTCTCAAAACGGATTTCAATTAAAGAAATTTTCGAAAATTTTGATTTTAAACATTTTGGAGCCATTGCAATAGCTTAATTTTCTTCGACAATTTTTGTTTTGTTCATTCAAGCGCTGTCCAAGCTACAAATCTCTACCGATTTTCGTGATTCTTAATTTGTTCAACTTTAAATCTGGTCTAGCTTTGGAAAATGTAACAGGAGTTTCAAATTTCATGATGGAAGGGGGTGACTGGTAGGGGTAATAACAATTAATCGTGATATTTTTATTATATTCATCGTACTTTTCTTGCCTGTTTTTATTGTTTGTTCGATCCAGATTTTAGTCCTGTTATGCAACCTCGGAAGTTTCAAATTTACTGTACGTGAAGGAGGGGTGGGGGGATTTCCGAGAAACCTTGATAGTTTTTTTCTTATTTTAATTCTCACCAAAATGATATGCAATCCATTCATAGGGACGTCCCTGTAACGCTTGCATTACTTACCAATACGTTTTGTTTTGTACTGAAGCGGATATTTTCATCTCTAATTTCACTTTCTCACTTATATCAATGTTGTGTTCGGTTTTTCGAGTATTAATAATGAATGAATGTCAGATATTTACCCTTTCCTACCCTACGTATTTTGTTCCATCATGTCTCACCTTACCTCGTGGCGCCACAGCCCTCAAAAGACCCTGGTCTCCCTGACAACGGCTTTTCAGTCGTCTCGAGACTGTGTTCTCCTCCTCCAGTCGCCAATGCCAAGCTGCGTCATATCTTTCCTCACTCCACCGCACGATCTTTTATTCCGAAAAGGGATGGGAGAAGGTTCTCGTTACTGAGACCTCGATCTATTGTGACATTATCCCCATTAGCTCTGAACCATATTAATAGCCTCTTCATTCTCAGAGTAAAAGAGGTTTTCATGTTTTTCCTTAGCACAATTGGCGGGTATTACGTTACCCTTCCCAAAGTGCTGGAATCTTATAGATGCTGGAATTCTGCTGTTTCCGTCTCGTGGCAGCGGTGATGGCATTCTACTGTCCTAACCGAAATTGTATATGTGATATCGATACCTTAAGGGGCAGTGCCCATTGAGGAGACCCACTAGTTGGCGAAGGTCCTTTCGCCTGATTGACAGTTGAGCACTTGCGCGTTTGATATAGTAAGAAACCACCTCTGCCTAGGAGTGTTCTGCTAATTACTCATCCGTATCTTACCCTCCCATTTCTTGACTGTAGAGTTATGAAACATTTTGGGATGCCAAGTTGGGGCTCAGGGCTAATTGGAAAGGACTCTAACCCTATTTTTGCAAGTTAATCAGCTTCCCTCTATTCCCTCATACCCTGGCACCCATAGCAATGTCAATTCGTTGCCATGCAAAGGGAACTGAGGCAACTCCAGGTCAGCTTTGAATTAATTGAAAAGGCAGCTATTGCCTATAGTTTTCCCTGGCTGACACCTTGTAGATTCATTGGATGCGATGTTAGAACCCATTTCTTTTTTTGACACCCTCTTTTTCGACACCCTAGTGGCCGTTTAAGGTGAACTTTTTTCAGATTCTCTCTTTCCCCACTCCTACGAGGTGTCCGGTCCATCGTACCCTTGCCCCTCTAATTTGAGCGATTATGTCAGGACCACCTTGTATCCGAAGTACGCCCCTGCATATACGTCACCATGCCTCTGATTTACGTCCTAGTCTGTCGTTTCAGTGGGGCTCCACGATTCTGAGCCATACCTACATCACTACAGGACACAGCATCGTTCGATATTTATTTATTTATTTGAATAGATACGGGCAACGCCCAATTACAGAAGTAAATCAGGATTCGAACATAATAGAACAAATCAATAATAAAACATAATAATTATAATAATTCAATTAATACAAATTCAAAATAACAATATATCGAATATAATGAATTGATAGGCAAAAGTAATTAATAAGAACAGAAGGATACAAAAAAGAGGGCACATACAAATTGAACTCCACATAACAATTTAATACAGTAAATAATAATCAGTGAAGATGGAACAAACTAGGAATCCATGACTAGAGAAAAAATAATCCTTCTGATAGATAACTGACTCAAGAAGTACAGATCAATACCATCAGACAAGAAGCCATATAATTATAATTCCTCTGCGTTCTTGTAACAGGGCTATTTAAAAGGCAATTGGTCGGTGTATGGGACAGGAAAAAGAAAATGATGCCGCGCATTATAATTTGGAGCATTCAAGTTTAACAGGGACACTAGTGATGGGCAATCAATTTGATTGCGAAACAAATTGGTAACAAAGTAGCATTCATTAACTGACGCCTGCTTTCTAATGATACCAAACCACTCAAGTCTCTCAGTGCCCCATACCCCTTATCACCAGCTGTTTGAACTCCACTTCTACAGGAACTTTATAAATTTGTTCTGGATCCTCTCCAACCGAAACTTGGCAATATTATAGAAGGGACACAACAGCGCAATATTCAAGTTACGATCTAACAAGTATAGAGAAGCGTCAGAGCCGCGACACTGGTAAAATCCAACGTTGTTCTCCTCAAAAAGCCCAGCGGTCTCATTGCCTCACCACATTAATCCAGATGGTCTGAAAAACTCAGTTGCACGTCAAAAAGCACACCCAAGTCACGTGCAAGCAAGCACACCCAAGTCGTACCTGACGATCCAGAACATGACCATGGATGCGATTAGCGAACTTCAAAGGTTCAACGCCGAGAGAACATTGCCTGACATTTAGATAGGTTTCAATGACATACCATTAGCCAAACTCCAATCGCGGAATCTGTTGAGATTATACTGCAATAATTCGCAGTCCGAACCATAAGAAACCTCCGTAAATATTTTGATATTGCCTGCAAATAACAAAAACCTTATTTTCTCATCAAAAACAGTTCCAATGTCATTGATGAATACTATAAACAGCCAAGGACCCAAATGTGACCCTCGAGGGCACCCTGGTGAGGCGACGAGTGGGCGAGATTTAAAATTTTTCATACGAACTATCAAGGCGCGATTATCCAATTAACTCACCAACCAATTTAAAATGCTGCCATATACGAACAATTTGGACTTCCTTGACAGCGTTTTGGATCTGAGCGTTGAAAGGGGAGCAAACAACCATATATTTCCAGCTGCAAATCCCTGTTTTATTTCAATAGCCACTTCATTTCGTGCTGTTAGTGTACACGCCAAGTAGCCTTGTACCTTTTCGACGAGCTTGTTGCCGCGGTCGTTAGTGCATCACCAGCTGTGCTAACTCCCATTATCATATACTTGGTATTATTTAGATTTACTTTTGTTCCACCCCACCCCATCAAATACTCTCTAACTGTATCTTTTCCCCTTTTCCATCTTATTCTACTTGAGTACCAATGTTCACCGGCTGAAGAGATGAACGCTTCCCCCCTCCCACATAACTCCAACAAGTCCCGCCAAGAGTAATTTCGACGATTTAACCACGCGAAAATTTATAATAATTGTCCAGACTAGGGAACACGCGAACCACCTGTATCACCCCAATATTAAACCTGTTGTTCCAAAACTGCAAACACATTGTGATAATAGATGAAACCCCTTTCCAATATTGGAACTCATCAAAAGAACGAACCCGATTTGACATGGCACTAAGTGAACTCATCAGTTTCATACAAATAAGTTCCAGTCATGCAGTATGATCATATTTATGACCGAATTTTCGTTAATTATCGTACTATATTATGTTACATTATTTTGATAATTAAAAACTTTGACTGAAAAAAATTATTGTTTAAAAATTTCATGGCAAAAAACTCGTTCTATATGAAATTCTGTGTAATCCAAAAAGGATTTGGGATTATTTGAAGTTTTCATGTACTTTTTGGCAAATATTAATGAAATGCAAGTAGACTTTTCAGCATAATTTTTTGTATGAGCAGGTGGTTACACGATTTTGGGAGGTATGTTTATCTTAGTTTCTCTTTGTAACATATCTTCCTAGTTCTTTTTAAAATCTGTCAATTCCTTAGATTGTATGTAAACTGTATCCTTCCTTTTCCGTTCTCAATCTTGCTGTATTCCATTTTGGTTTATCATTTTCAATCATTTTTAAGAAACAAGTTTTTTTAAGAAAAAAAAGTCGCCCTTCCGAATCAAATAGGTAAAAAAAAAAAAAACGAACCACCGCCAGCTTGGTACATACCTGGTGGACCTAAGTTTTCAAAATTGAACTAAAACGAGTAAAGTTCAAGTGCTGAAGTTTTGAAAAGTTTCTGTCATGAAAGTATGAGCGAATTTTCGTAATTTTTCGTTACATATTTATGTTAGTTTCATTTAAAATTTGAGCATTTTGAGCAGATATTGCTAACTATACATTTCATGACAAACTTATTATAAATAATACTTATTCAGGTTTATCATGAATTTATTAAATTATTTTTACCTTTTTTTTTTATTTATTTTAATCGGTTTTTTGTACATTTTGAGGAAATTTACATACGTATTCAAGCTCAAGTTTTAGCGTAAATGAGGAGACGTGCTATGTCGTCAATACTATACTACTACGGGACATGAACGTAGTTACGAATACATCAAGGAAACAAGTAACTACAATCAGGAACAAAGTACCTTATTGAAAACGAATTAAATTTATTAACTATATTAAGTTGAATGGAAAATACGGAATTTGCAATGTTGAGTAAGTCTTTGATGACTCGGAAGAAGGTAGGTAGTCAGCTTTGAGCCTTGATGTTCTGGGCCTTCTGATGACGTATTTAGATATCTTACAGTACTTCATGTATCCGGATCCTCTTGCTCGATGCCTTGAAAAGTGATTATATTCTTGCACTAGTTATTGAATGAGCAAGTAAGAAAGCTGGTTGCTGATTCTCAGCTCTTTCTGGGCTCACTGGCGGATGTATTGGTGAAGAAGCGGTGAGGAAATTAGATACTTGAGTTTTGGTAAAGAAAGTACAAGAGAATGGGATCTATTTCATGATCCTGAGGAAGAAATGAAGTATGAAGACAAAAAATATAATGCTCCGATTTCTTTTCTTGAAAGCATTTCCAAACAAGATCGTCTCTTGTCTCCCACAGTCTGCACGAGCACGAGATCGTCTGACTGAGGTAGGCACAACTTCTCCATTGAAGCACCATTCAACCTAGTGTTGTAGGTAGGTGCTCGTTACAGCGTTCACCCCCTGCTCCCCCTCGGCAACCGTCACCTTGCTCAAATGCCCATGCAGGTAATGTGAGATCGTCACAGTTATTTTAAGTAATATTCTACTAAAAATTACTATTTTATTACAATTACTATTACGATTTTATAGCTCATTTTTTTTTTTTTTTTTTTTTTTTTGAATTTTGAGCAATTGAATGTACTCAAAAAATGCTGGCCAAGAAACGCATCCTTTCTTTAGAAAGTTTGATTTTTTTGGTGAAAGAACGGAATCTTTATTTCAATCCTAAGGTGAGTTATCGACACACACACACACACACACACACACACACACACACACACACACACACACACACACACACACACACACACACACACACACACACACACACACACACACACACACACACACACATATATATATATATATATACATATATATATATATAATCACACAATTAGAAAATATGATAGAAAAAAAGTCACAAAACTATTTTTATATTTCGGCTTTTGGTCTTTTCAAACTAACAAAGAGATTTTTCAATTTTAGGAGATTAGTTGACAACGTTGACAAGGAATTTCCCTAACTTTGGATTTCATTTCATCGTCTTATGTTGAGGCCTGGAGGATCGTATGCACCTAAAACGTTGCTATGTGATTTTCTGACTCATGAAGAACTCTCTCGTTTTCGTAGGTTCTCGTTTTTTTTCAAGACTTTTATGCCGAAACAATAATCAAACATCGCGTTTTGGCTTTTGGCATATACATATACATACACACACACACACAAATATATATATATATATATATATATATATATATATATATATATATATATATATATATATATATATATATATGTATGTATACGTTAAAATCCAGGAATCGTTTCAGAAGGATTTTTCACTCTAAAGAGATATTTTCGCGGTTTCGAACTCGTGTCACCATAACTGTCATTGGATGTCATTATATATTAATGGGATCATTAATGTCAAAACTCAAATCTAATTAGGTATACCGTTGGAAAGAGCATTAAATTTCCCGTCCCCTTGTAGCCTTTTCAAATGAAAAACTTTTAATGATCCAGAAATGCAGAAATGCTTAAAAGTTGCAACAGAAACCCAACTTTCCAATGGTATAGCCAACTCTGCTATAACTTCAACTACCTAACAAGTTTTCAGACAAAATTTGTCATACTCGACTTGACGCTTTTTTAGGGGTGAAACTCCGTAATGACGGAGTAGGGGAGATATATAAGTGTTAACGTTCGATTCAGCGTGGAAAATTACGTTGAGACCGACGCCAAACTTATCATTTGTCATCCGGTCATTCTCCAAGAATTCCACGTTTTTCTATATGAAAACACCACTCTCTCCCCTAACTAGCAAAGTAAAAGTAAAAGTGACTAATACCGTATGAACGTTGGATTTCTATTATAACTTTCAACAGCATGAAAAATTTACTTCTAGGATTCTTCGAAAGACAAACATTGAACGAAGTGAAAAATTTTCGGATTCAAACAAAGTTTTCATACATGGGTTATTTTTCACCCGCTCATCAAATTTTTAACGATTTTAGAAGACGTCAGGGGGTTAGGAAATCCATTGATCTTTCCAATGGTATGATCATATTTGAGTTTTGAGTAAAAATGAAAGGAGTGATAACAATAACAGTCTTCCTGACAAGGTAGAAAACTCGAAAAACAATCATGAAAGTGAAAAAAAGTGGTCTTTAGTGTGAATTGAAAACGATTCACATTATTACGCAAAGGAGTATTATTTCTGTATGAGACAGCCCTACTACGCGAAACCCTTGTCTGTAATTATTAAACGTGGTCTATGTTAGACACATTATGACAATATAACTGAATAGGTGTAGACGCCTACTGAGGAGAAATTAATTAAATATAATAAAACACCTACAGTTAACGCACTACTGACTCTGGATTTGACAATGCATGCATTACAGGGACGTCCCTATGAATTGATTGTCTATAATTTTGGTGAGAGTTAAAATAAGAAAAAATACGAAAATATCATGACTTCTCGAATCCCCCCCCCCCCCCCCCCCAATAATTATCCCACTTTACCGACAGTAAATTTCTATAATAAAACTTCCAGCACGACCTTTGAAACGCCTGATACATTTTCCATAACTAGAGCAATTTCATAATTGCACACAAAAAGATCACGATAATCTGACAAGTACAGTTAAAACATCATGATTTATTACGATTACCCCCTCCATTCACCCCCTTCCATAATAAAATTTGGAATTTCTGGTATACCTTCCAAAATTAGACCGGATTCATAATTGAACAAAAAAATAATCACGAAAATCTGACGAGATTAGTTCAAACATCATGATTTATTACTATTCCCCCTCCATCCCATACGGAACTTTGAAACTCTTGATATACGAACCAAAACTAGACCGAATCCATAGCTGAACAAAAAAGAATCACGAAAATCGGACGAGAATTGTTGAAACATCATGATTGTTCAGTATTACCCCTCCAATTCACCCCCTCCCATGATGTAATCGAAACGCCTGACATATGTTTCAAAACTATATCGAGTTCGTAGTGGAACAAGATAAGAATCACGAAAATTGGTTGAGAGTTCGGACGTGGACGAATCGTATAGGTTGTTCGTATTCAAGGAATTGAACGATTTCCTCGCCCGACAAATCTGTATCAATCAAGTCAACTTCATTGTACATTATGACTTTATATCATTATAATATACTACATTTTTATTACCACCACACGTTATGACTCTGTACAAAACGTTATCCACCAGATAAATCGCTAACTGAGGGAGACGAGTCTCAGGTAAGGATACCAAGCAGATAGCGGTATCTTGCAGGAAATTGTGAGTTGATAAACAGCGAACAAGAAGTTATCCAAGGCCGCTATTTACCTGACTTTGCCTGAGCTTTATCTGCGATTGGTAGACGGCCCCTTAGGCGCACAAAAGTGAAGTTCCACATTCGAAATTTTTATTGCGTAGGTGGACACTAATACAGGATGCCCCGCATACGGTGGTCAGTACTTCAGGAGTCTATTCTATACCTTATTTCTGATCAAAAGTTCCCCTTAGATTTTTTTTCACGCTTAGATTTGAGTAATTCAAATTTTTAGATTTTTTCGTGTTTTCCACTTTTGGTCACTAAAACAATCATAACTCCCGTAATTTGCTGTGTAAATTCAAATCTGAGGATACCGATGGAAGGTGCATTAGTTTTTCTTTCTGATAGATGCCTGAGTTTTCTTATGAATTGAGGTTCGAGACACGAAAAAGCCTTCTGATAAGCAAATTTTATCTAATTCGGGAACCTCGAGACCTTTCAATCGGGAATTGAACTATGCGAACCAATATTTTTTCAAGACACGAGAACAGTTCAAGTGCTGAAGTTTTGAAAAGTTTCTGTCATGAAAGTATGAGCGAATTTTCGTAATTTTTCGTTACATATTTATGTTAGTTTCATTTAAAATTTGAGCATTTTGAGCAGATATTGCTAACTATACATTTCATGACAAACTTATTATAAATAATACTTATTCAGGTTTATCATGAATTTATTAAATTATTTTTACCTTTTTTTTTTATTTATTTTAATCGGTTTTTTGTACATTTTGAGGAAATTTACATACGTATTCCAGCTCAAGTTTTAGCGTAAATGAGGAGACGTGCTATGTCGTCAATACTATACTACTACGGGACATGAACGTAGTTACGAATACATCAAGGAAACAAGTAACTACAATCAGGAACAAAGTACCTTATTGAAAACGAATTAAATTTATTAACTATATTAAGTTGAATGGAAAATACGGAATTTGCAATGTTGAGTAAGTCTTTGATGACTCGGAAGAAGGTAGGTAGTCAGCTTTGAGCCTTGACGTTCTGGGCCTTCTGATGACGTATTTAGATATCTTACAGTACTTCATGTATCCGGATCCTCTTGCTCGATGCCTTGAAAAGTGATTATATTCTTGCACTAGGTATTGAATGAGCAAGTAAGAAAGCTGGTTGCTGATTCTCAGCTCTTTCTGGGCTCACTGGCGGATGTATTGGTGAAGAAGCGGTGAGGAAATTAGATACTTGAGTTTTGGTAAAGAAAGTACAAGAGAATGGGATCTATTTCATGATCCTGAGGAAGAAATGAAGTATGAAGACAAAAAATATAATGCTCCGATTTCTTTTCTTGAAAGCATTTCCAAACAAGATCGTCTCTTGTCTCCCACAGTCTGCACGAGCACGAGATCGTCTGACTGAGGTAGGCACAACTTCTCCATTGAAGCACCATTCAACCTACATAGTTTAGGTAGGTACTCGTTACCGCGTTCACCCGCTGCTCCCCCTCTGCAACCGTCACCTTGCTCAAATGCCCATGCAGGTAATGTGAGATCGTCACAGTTATTTTAAGTAATATTCTACTAAAAATTACTATTTTATTACAATTACTATTACGATTTTATAGCTCATTTTTTGAACTTTTTTTTTTTTGAATTTTGAGCAATTGAATGTACTCAAAAAATGCTGGCCAAGAAACGCATCCTTTCTTTGGAAAGTTTGATTTTTTGGTGAAAGAACGGAATCTTTATTTCAATCCTAAGGTGAGTTATCGACACACACACACACACACACACACACACACACACACACACACACACACACACACACACACACACACACACACACACACACACACACACACACACACACACACACACACACACACACACACACATATATATATATATATATATATATATATAATCACACAATTAGAAAATATGATAGAAAAAAAGTCACAAAACTATTTTTATATTTCGGCTTTTGGTCTTTTCAAACTAACAAAGAGATTTTTCAATTTTAGGAGATTTGTTGACAACGTTGACAAGAAATTTCCCTAACTTTGGATTTCATTTCATCGTCTTATGTTGAGGCCTGGAGGATCGTATGCACCCAAAACGTTGCTATGTGCTTTTTCTGACTCATGAAGAACTCTCTCGTTTTCGTAGGTTCTCGTTTTTTTAGACTTTTATGCCGAAACAATAATCAAACATCGCGTTTTGGCTTGTGGCATATACATATACATACACACACACACACACACAAATATATATATATATATATATATATATATATATATATATATATATATATATATATATATATATATATATGTATGTATACGTTAAAATCCAGGAATCGTTTCAGAAGGATGTACGCCCCTGCATATACGTCACCATGCCTCTGATTTACGTCCTAGTCTGTCGTTTCAGTGGGGCTCCACGATTCTGAGCCATACCTACATTACTACAGGACACAGCATCGTTCGATATTTATTTATTTATTTGAATAGATACGGGCAACGCCCAATTACAGAAGTAAATCAGGATTCGAACATAATAGAACAAATCAATAATAAAACATAATAATTATAATAATTCAATTAATACAAATTCAAAATAACAATATTTCGAATATAATGAATTGATAGGCAAAAGTAATTAATAAGAACAGAAGGATACAAAAAAGAGGGCACATACAAATTGAACTCCACATAACAATTTAATACAGTAAATAATAATCAGTGAAGATGGAACAAACTAGGAATCCATGACTAGAGAAAAAATAATCCTTCTGATAGATAACTGACTCAAGAAGTACAGATCAATACCATCAGACAAGAAGCCATATAATTATAATTCCTCTGCGTTCTTGTAACAGGGCTATTTAAAAGGCAATTGGTCGGTGTATGGGGGGGCAGAAAAAAGAAAATGATGCCGCGCATTATAATTTGGAGCATTCAAGTTTAACAGGGACACTAGTGATGGGCAATCAATTTGATTGCGAAACAAATTGGCAACAAAGTAGCATTCATTAACTGACGCCTGCTTTCTAATGAGACCAAACCACTCAAGTCTCACAGTGCCCCATACCCCTTATCACCAGCTGTTTGAACTCCAGTTCTACAGGAACTTTATAAATTTGTTCTGGATCCTCTCCAACCGAAACTTGGCAGTATTACAGAAGGGACACAACAGCGCAATATTCAAGTGATGATCTAACAAGTACGGTATAGAGAAGCCTCATAGCTACGACACTGGTAAAATCCGCCGTTGTTCTCCTCAAAAAGCCCAGCGGTCTCATTGCCTTACCACATAATATATATAATCCAGATGGTCTGAAAAACTCAGTTGAACGTCAAAAAGGACACCCAAGTCACGTACCATTACCTGACGATCCAGAACATGACCATCGATGCGATAAGCGAATTTCAAAGGTTCTCGCCGAGAGAAGTCTGTTGAGATTATAATGCAATAATTCGCAGTCCGAACCATTAGAAACCTCCGCAAATATTTTGAATTCGCCTGCTAATAACAAAAACCTTATTTTCTCATCAAAAACAGTTCCAATGTCATTGATGAATACTATAAACAGTCAAGGACCCAAATGTGACCCTCGAGGGCAACCTGATGGGGCGACGAGTGGGCGAGATTCAAAATTTTTTATACGAACTCAAGGAGCGATTATCCAATTAACTCACCAAAAAATGTTGCCATATACGAGCGATTTGGACTTCCTAGACAGCGTTTTGGATCTGAGCGTTGAAATGGGAGCAAACAAGCATATATTCCCAGCTGATAATCCCGTTTTATTTCAATAGCCACTTCATTTCGTGCTGTTAGTGTACAGACCAAGAAGTCTTGTTCCTTTTCGACGCGCTTGCTGCAACGTTCCATAGTGCCTCACCAGCTGTGTTTTCTCCCATTATCATATACTTGGTTTTATTTACATTTACTTTTGTTCCACCCCACCCCATCAAATACTCTCTTACTGTATCTTTTCCCCTTTTCCATATTATTCTACTCTTGCAACAATATTCACCGGCTTAAGAGATGAATGCTCCCCCCCTCCCACATAACTCCAACAAGTCCCGCCTAGAGTAATTTCGACGATTTAACCACGCGAAAATTTATAATAATTGTCCAGACTAGGGAACACGCGAACCACCTGTATCATCCCAATATTAAACCTGTTGTTCCAAAACTGCAAACACTTTGTGATAATAGATTAAACCCCTTTCCAATATTGGAACGCATCAAAAGAACGAACCCGATTTGACATGGCACTAAGTGAACTCATCAGTTTCATACGAATAAGTTCCGTATGACCGTATGACCTAATTTTCGTTAATTATCGTACTATATTATGTTACATTATTTTGATAATTAAAAACTTTGACTGAAAAAAATTATTGTTTAAAAATTTCATGGCAAAAACTCGTTCTATATGAAATTCTGTGTAATCCAAAAAGGATTTGGGATTATTTGAAGTTTTCATGTACTTTTTGGCAAATATTAATGAAATGCAAGTAGGCTTTTCAGCATAAAATTGTGCATAATTTTTTGTATGAGCAGAAGGTTACACGATTTTGGGATGTATGTTCATCTTAGTTTCTCTTTGTAACATATCTTCCTAGTTCTTTTTAAAATCTGTCAATTCCTTAGATTGTATGTAAACTGTATCCTTCCTTTTCCGTTCTCAATCTTGCTGTATTCCATTTTGGTTTATCATTTTCAATCATTTTTAAGAAACAAGTTTTTTTAAGAAAAAAAAGTCGCCCTTCCGAATCAAATAGGTAAAAAAAAAACGAATCACCGCCAGCTTGGTACATACCTGGTGGACCTAAGTTTTCAAAATTGAACTAAAACGAGTAAAGTTCAAGTGCTGAAGTTTTGAAAAGTTTCTGTCATGAAAGTATGAGCGAATTTTCGTAATTTTTCGTTACATATTTATGTTAGTTTCATTTAAAATTTGAGCATTTTGAGCAGATATTGCTAACTATACATTTCATGACAAACTTATTATGAATAATATTCAGGTTTATCATGAATTTATTAAATTTTTTTTA
Organism: Adelphocoris suturalis; assembly: GCA_030762985.1. NCBI lineage: Eukaryota > Metazoa > Arthropoda > Insecta > Hemiptera > Miridae > Adelphocoris > Adelphocoris suturalis. The sequence goes on along the minus strand of CM061045.1, from coordinate 72,239,153 downwards.
CCATTTATTTTATTTTAATCGGTTTTTTGTACATTTTGAAAATTTACATACGTATTCAAGCTCAAGTTTTAGCGTAAATGAGGAGACAATCAATCAAGTCGTCAATACTATACTACTACGGGACATGAACGTAGTTACGAATACATCAAGGAAACAAGTAACTACAATCAGGAACAAAGTACCTTATTGAAAACGAATTAAATTTATTAACTATATTAAGTTGAATGGAAAATACGGAATTTGCAATGTTGAGTAAGTCTTTGATGACTCGGAAGAAGGTAGGCAGTCAGCTTTGAGCCTTGACGTTCTGGGCCTTCTGATGACGTATTTAGATATCTTACAGTACTTCATGTATCCGGATCCTCTTGCTCGATGCCTTGAAAAGTGATTATATTCTTGCACTAGGTATTGAATGAGCAAGTAAGAAAGCTGGTTGCTGATTCTCAGCTCTTTCTGGGCTCACTGGCGGATGTATTGGTGAAGAAGCGGTGAGGAAATTAGATACTTGAGTTTTGGTAAAGAAAGTACAAGAGAATGGGATCTATTTCATGATCCTGAGGAAGAAATGAAGTATGAAGACAAAAAATATAATGCTCCGATTTCTTTTCTTGAAAGCATTTCCAAACAAGATCGTCTCTTGTCTCCCACAGTCTGCACGAGCACGAGATCGTCTGACTGAGGTAGGCACAACTTCTCCATTGAAGCACCATTCAACCTACATAGTTTAGGTAGGTACTCGTTACCGCGTTCACCCGCTGCTCCCCCTCTGCAACCGTCACCTTGCTCAAATGCCCATGCAGGTAATGTGAGATCGTCACAGTTATTTTAAGTAATATTCTACTAAAAATTACGATTTTATTACAATTACTATTACGATTTTATAGCTCATTTTTTGAACTTTTTTTTTTTTTTTTTTTGAATTTTGAGCAATTGAATGTACTCAAAAAATGCTGGCCAAGAAACGCATCCTTTCTTTGGAAAGTTTGATTTTTTGGTGAAAGAACGGAATCTTTATTTCAATCCTAAGGTGAGTTATCGACACACACACACACACACACACACACACACACACACACACACACACACACACACACACACACACACACACACACACACACACACACACACACACACACACACACACACACACACACACACACACACACATATATATATATATATATATAATCACACAATTAGAAAATATGATAGAAAAAAAGTCACAAAACTATTTTTATATTTCGGCTTTTGGTCTTTTCAAACTAACAAAGAGATTTTTCAATTTTAGGAGATTAGTTGACAACGTTGACAAGGAATTTCCCTAACTTTGGATTTCATTTCATCGTCTTATGTTGAGGCCTGGAGGATCGTATGCACCCAAAACGTTGCTATGTGCTTTTTCTGACTCATGAAGAACTCTCTCGTTTTCGTAGGTTCTCGTTTTTTTAAAGACTTTTATGCCGAAACAATAATCAAGCATCGCGTTTTGGCTTTTGGCATATACATATACATACACACACACACACACACACACATATATATATATATATATGTATATGTATATATGTATGTATGTATACGTTAAAATCCAGGAATCGTTTCAGAAGGATTTAACACTCTAAAGAGATATTTTCGCGGTTTCGAACTCATGCCACCATAACTGTCATTGGATGTCATTATATATTAATGGGATCATTAATGTCAAAACTCAAATCTAATTAGGTATACCGTTGGAAAGAGCATTAAATTTCCCGTCCCCTTGTAGCCTTTTCAAATGAAAAACTTTTAATGATCCAGAAATGCAGAAATGCTTAAAAGTTGCAACAGAAACCCAACTTTCCAATGGTATAGCCAACTCTGCTATAACTTCAACTACCTAACAAGTTTTCAGACAAAATTTGTCATACTCGACTTGACGCTTTTTTAGGGGTGAAACTCCGTAATGACGGAGTAGGGGAGATATATAAGTGTTAACGTTCGATTCAGCGTGGAAAATTACGTTGAGACCGACGCCAAACTTATCATTTGTCATCCGGTCATTCTCCAAGAATTCCACGTTTTTCTATATGAAAACACCACTCTCTCCCCTAACTAGCAAAGTAAAAGTAAAAGTGACTAATACCGTAAGAACGTTGGATTTCTATTATAACTTTCAACAGCATGAAAAATTTACTTCTAGGAGTCTTCGAAAGACAAACATTGAACAATGTGAAAATTTTTCGGATTTAAACAAATTTTTCACACATGGGTTATTTTTCACCCGCTCATTAAATTTTTAACAATTTTAAAAGACGTCATGGAGATAATAAATCCGTTGATCTTTCCAATGGTATGATCATATTTGAGTTTTGAGTAAAAATAAAAGGAGTGATAACAATAACAGTCTCAGTGACAAGGATGAAAACTCGAAAAACAATCAACAAAGTGAAAAAAGTCGTCTTCAGTGTGAATTGAAAACGATTCAGATTATTACACAAAGGAGTACTATTTCTGTATTAGACAGCCCTACAACGCGAAACCCTTGTCTATAATTATTAAACGTGGTCTATGTTAGACACATTATGACAATATAACTGAATAGACGTAGACGCCTACTGAGGAGAAATTAATTAAATATAATAAAACACCTACAGTTAACGCACTACTGACTCTGGATTTGACAATGCATGCATTACAGGGACGTCCCTATGAATTGATTGTCTATAATTTTGGTGAGAGTTAAAATAAGAAAAAATACAAAAATATCATGACTTCTCGAATTCCCCCCCCCCCCCCTCCCGCCGAACAATTATCCCCCTTTACCGACAGTAAATTTCTATAATAAAACTTCCAGCATGACCTTTGAAACGCCTGATACATTTTCCATAACTAGAGCAATTTCATAATTGCACACAAAAAGATCACGATAATCTGACAAGTATAGTTAAAACATCATGATTTATTACGATTACCCCCTCCATTCACCCCCTTCCATAATAAAATTTGGAATTTCTGGTATACCTTCCAAAATTAGATCAAATTCATAATTGAACAAAAAAATAATCACGAAAATCTGAGGAGATTAGTTCAAACATCATGATTTATTACTATTCCCCCTCCATCCCATACGGAAATTTGAAACTCTTGATATACGATCCAAAACTAGACCGAATAACCCCGAGCTGAACAAAAAAGAATCACGAAAATCGGACGAGAATTGTTAAAACATCATGATTGTTCAGTATTACCCCTCCTATTCACCCCCTCCCATGATGTAATCGAAACGCCTGACATATGTTTCAAAACTATATCGAGTTCGTTGTGGAACAAAATAAGAATCACGAAAATCGGTTGAGAGATCGGACGTGGACGAATCGTATAGGTCTTTGTTCGTATTCAAGGAATTGAACGATTTCCTCGCCCGACAAATCTGTATCAATCAAGTCAACTTCATTGTACATTATGACTTTATATCATTATAATATACTACATTTTTATTACCACCACACGTTATGACTCTGTACAAAACGTTATCCACCAGATAAATCGCTAACTGAGGGAGACGAGTCTCAGGTAAGGATACCAAGCAGATAGCGGTATCTTACAGGTAATTGTGAGTTGATAAACAGCGAACAAGAAGTTATCCAAGGCCGCTATTTACCTGACTTTGCCTGAACTTTATCTGCGATTGATAGACGGCCCCTTAGGCGCACAAAAGTGAAGTTCTACATTCGAATTTTTTATTGCGTAGGTGGACACTAATACAGGATGCCCCGCATACGGTGGTCAGTACTTCAGGAGTCTATTCTATACCATATTTCTGATCAAAAGTTCCCCTTAGATTTTTAAATCCAAGGTTTTACCAATAATTTTTCAAAAAAACTATATTTTTCTGTTGATAAAAACTTTACAATTCTATAATTTGCTTTTTTGTAATAATTTTGGAAAGAATGGTATTGAACCGGCGCAAAATTTAATATTGCTCAACTTTTCTGTGAACCGAAGATTGATTAAGTCGGTCCTGGATATCTCATCATAGCAAAACATGTTCAAGAAAGTGTTTTTAGAAGAGTTTTTGTTTAAAAACTTCTAAATTAGTGACTTTTAAGGTCTATGGACATGGGGTATCTTTAGAATCAAAAATTACCTTTGAGAATTAGGTCATAAAATAATTTTGTTGACCTAGATTCGCCACTTTGCCCACTGTACAGCATACGGTGGCGAAAGAACAGATTTTTTTTTTTTTTATATTCGTTTTTAGGATTCTACGCATCTTGAAAAGTAATCCAACAAAGTTGGAAGGAGGGGGTTATTTGAAAAAACTTTTAAATTATTAATTATTTAATTTATTCATCAGTAGTAGGTATTTATTTATTTTATTTTGTTTTATTTATTTTTATTATTTTTTTAAACATGTAGTATGTTTAACCGCTGGATTTTGTACTCGAAAATAATGCGAAATTCAGCTCGAGCCATCATGTTTTATTGATTTTTTCGTACAACCAATGTGTTGCTAGGGAAGTGTAACTCCCTTAGTTTTCATAGCAGGAAAATCTTTCTCCACTTTTGATTTAGGTATTATTTCCAATAATAAGCCTATGTGATCGTATAGCAAACAATTTTTATAACCCCCCCCCCCCCCTCAAACTTTGTCACTTTACGTTTCAAGGTGCGTAGAATCCAAATTTGAAATGTCCGTCCGCCGTTCGCCGTCCGCCGTCCGGGCCATAAAAGGCCTTAGAATTGACTTAAAAAATCGGTTCTTTCGCACATAGACTCCACTTGGGGTCTAGTTGGTCCTAACTTCTCGCTAGCTCGATCGCTCCACTCTCATGGGTGCTATGAGCCAAAAATAGGTGAAAAAGTGTCTTTTTTGTGTGTATATTTCAAGTTGTATAGAAATTGGAGATTTATGAGTGAAAAGAAAATGTTAGCTATTAATTTTATGGAAAAAAAAAAGTATTCTAAATGATACTCTTCTATTCAAAAAGAGATTTTGGATTTTAGGCTATTTTTTGCAATTTTATAGATTTTTTAAAACAAAATTTAATGAAGTTCAAGTTTTTAGCATAATTTCGTACGTAAATTTTTGAATGTTCTATTTCATAGTTGATAAACTTTATTTGACCAATCTTATGCTAAAAAATATCAATTTAACAATTCTTAGCCATTTTCAGTGATTTTGTCAGCACATTTTTTGAAATTTGACCAATTAGATGATATCAATATACAGTATAGGTAACACTTTTATGTGTTGGAAAGATGACTTGGAAATAAATTGTTTTGTTTATCAACTATATTAAAAAGCGTAAAATTGTGAGATTCCGCTGCTGTAATGGATTGAACCCATTCGTGAGGTCCGAAGCTCCGAGTTCCGATACTAAATATACTATAAGCGGCGTTTAATAATTATGGACCAGAGATCTACGCAGAAGGGCTGTCTAATACATAAATAATAAACCTTTGAGTAATAATTTGCAGCGTTTTTGGAATGCTCTCAATTTATCAGATCTCATGATCCCTAAGCCGCTGAAGTGTCAAGGAAAGCTGATTTATCACGCTACGTTATGAACTAATATTGCTGTGTAACTGTCATGTACTAATACTAATAATGCGAAAAGAAAGCACTACATGTTATGTATTATTGAGTAGTAATCTGGTTAGCAGTAGTGTAAGCGGTAGGTAGTAGACGATGCATAGACCTCAGATCAGCTGATTTCTATGGTATTTAATCTCTGAAGCTGAAATTTGAAACCGCGCCTGTTTGAGAAAGGTAGATTATAATTTCATAGTGCGGAACCACCATAATCTGCTGGAGTTCCTAATTTATATGCTATTCGTCCTATGAAACTGAAACTTTTTTTTTTCATTACAACATATTGTATACAGCCATACAGTAATTATGATATATTATAATGAATTTTCCTTTATATTGTTTTGTTACATGTTGATATAAACTTATATATTTAACTATGAATTAAAATGTTTGCAGATGATAATATCCCTTCATATGCTAAAATAATGTTTGTTTTGCTTTCCAATCTAAAGAAGGAAGGCTCTTTAGTTTTCAAATTCTGGGCATTCCATGATTGTGTGTTTGTGGGTTCCATTTCAATGTCCACATTTTTGGCATTGTGGGTCTTCATGTACGTTTATGCGGTGCAGGTATGCATCACATAAACCGTGATTTGTTCTCATTCGAAATATCGTACGTGCCATGGACTTTCCGATATCTTCATTAGGAACCAAAAACACGGGAGGGCTGCGGTTGAGTTCTCTTGTAGCTTTATCCATTTGGTGATTGCTCGAATTCTCGCTTCCATTTATCATAATAATTTTTCTTTAGAATGGAAATCAACTCTTCGACCATTGCAGGAATGTCCAATACCGTCCCCGCTGAAGATCCTTCCTTCGCCAGCTGATCAGCTAGTTCATTCATGGTTAATCCTGCATGAGCTTTCACCCAGATGAATTCTACTTCTTTATTGCTCTCGCTACAAGATAGTAATAGTTGGAGTAATCGAACAATCAAGTTGTTTTTCGCTCCACGAACGCCGGTGGTTTTAAGATTTTTCAACGTGCTTAGAGAGTCGGTTCATATCAGATAAGATCCCCTGTTAACGCTCTCTGTGCTGATGAATTCTAAGGCTTTCAATATATCAATCACCTCGGCGTTGAAAGATGTTGAGGTGTGGGGCAACTTGAATTCCCTATTATATCCCGTTATATGCGCATCCTACTGTGCTTCCGGATTTCGATCCATCTGTGAAGATGAACTCGGCATTCTGCCATCTTGTGTTGACATAATTGGCGAATTTGTCATTAATATTAAACTCCTCTAGGTTTCCATAGGTAAATAAGTTGATTTTCACTGGCACCATCAATTCTTAATATGTCAACAGGATACTGAAACTTTAAATTGAGCCTATAAAGAAGAAAATAAGGAAGAAATGACCGTGAAGCGTATTTCTACAGCACATGATGGTGTTGAAGATGTCTGGGCAATCGGAACCACCATTGATGGTAAATAGACTCTCCTTGCGTCTATCTACAACACACCAAGTACATCCAATCGTGACATCAGACACTTTTTTGCATTGAACCTGATTCCTCTCTTAATAGACCAACGAGGCTGAAATTCGGTCTGAAGGCTGCTCTATAGGCATGCTGAGCACGATTGACAAATTGAGGAACCACCCTGATCAGCTGAGTGAGCTCGGGAGCTTATTTTTCTCCTAATAGACGGTGGAAGCTGTAATTTGGTATTTAGCTACATTAAGATGAGAGAAAAAATTATACATGATTTTTGTTTATTGGTTGCAACAAAAAATCTTTCTTTTTTCGACTACTGAAATCATTGAAAATAATATACTAAAATATGTGTTATGGGGGAAAAAAGTCAAATTAGTAGTAAAATCGAACCCTAGCCGATGGTGTACTAAAAAATGAGACACCTTTTGTAGTGCTAGAACGGGGTTAGGAAACTTAACCAGCAAACGGGTAGTTTGAGGTGCCTATTATAGTGGAAACAGATGACAAAACTGCATCCCGTGACAAGTCACGTCACCCGGAACTCTCTAATACACCCAGGAAATGTAGGTGGCCGTTGGAGTGAGAACAAGGAAACTCGGGCTCCATGAAATAATTATACGCTTTACCGTATTCGCGAGGGATCAATAAAATTGTCACGGCCACTAACTTCACCAGATCATCAAATATGTAACCATATTTTTTTGTTCTCTCTTTTTTTTTCGAACGCTACCGTCCCCACGATCACAGTGATCTGTAATTACCAAATTTAAAAGAACTTCGTAATAACTCTGAGCGTATCCCGGAACAACCAGATGGACACACAACAAGACCCCTCAGGCATTGTAGGCAGGTACTTACGTCAATATCACTGAATTTTTTAAAAAGCGGTTCCGTCAGGACCGTAGATAGGATGTTTGCATCGTCTCAACTCTTTTGCGTTCGTGATGACGAGTTATTGAGGGAGTATATAAGTAACAGAGTCCCATCGGAACTGCGTGCTCTGAAACAGGAGGGGTCGACCCCCCCCCCCCTCTCTCACTCTCTCTCTCTCTCTCTATGTCTCTCTCTCTATCTCTCTCTCTCCCTCTCTCTCTCTCTCTCTCTCTCTCTCTCTCTCTCTCTCTCTCTCTCTCTCTCTCTCTCTCTCTCTCTCTCTCTCTCTCTCTCTCTCTCTCTCTCTCTCTCTCTCTCTCTCTCTCTCTTAGCTGTGCAAAGAAATTGCAAAGAAAATTGAATAAGTGAATTAGGTTTATATTGAATTTAAAATGCCATGATAGAATATACGATAAATATAAACATATAGGATGGCTGAAAATTCAAGAACGTATGGATGATTCTGCTCTAACTACTATGTTCAAAATTATAAGGAATGAAAGACCATTATATTGATTTAATAAATATGAGAGATTTACGGCAATTCATGAATTGGGTACAGTGATTGCAATTATAGGTTGCCGAGCTGTAGAACTGCTGCATATCAGTCATCCTTTTTGATTCAATAACCTACCTATGGAAATAAAAACTCAGAAAATGTATCCAACGTTTAAAAAAAAACAGGCAAAAAAAAAGTCTGAAAAAAATTCATATTTATCAACAAATATTAGTCTTTTTTGTAAAAAAAACATGTAATTGGAATTTGACCAATTTAATATACTCAAAAAGTGCTGCCCAATGAACTCATCCTTTCATTTGGAAAGCTTGATTTTCGGCGCAGGAATGGAATTTTTATCTCGATCCTAGGTAGAATAGAAAAGTGTTAAACCCTAAGATTCGTTTCAGAATGCCTCAAAAATGGAGAAATGTTAAGGAAATTTTGATTTAAAATTTTTTTTAGCCAGTGCAATAGTTTAATTTTTTATGAAAATTAGCTAAAACGTCTGCCATGATGGGTGTGCACGTAGCTCCCTCGTATGTGTCGGAACCAGTGCCGTACCGAAGGGATAATGTTGAGTGGGGGTGAACCTCGTGACTTCCCAACTCGTCGGAACGAAAATCCCCAACAGGCTGGGATTTTATATGATTCAAGTTATGATCAAGAAAATTTCTCAGTTATAATTTTTTTTTTTTTTTTTATATACAACAAATTTATTTATAACAATAACAACAATTATAACACGGTTGATGATAAACCGTGTTCCGTTTCGGGAGCATCAGAGTAGTGGCTCGTCGGTCGATGTCCTCTCGTCTACCTGCGAAGGAGTGGCAGAACGGCTCCGTCCTCCAATCCGAGACGTTATAATTATATCATTTGTTTATTTTTTGAAATTAAGACAATTTTCCGATCATAGCTATATCATTTCTTTATTTCTAAATGCGTTTATTTAAAAATAAACATTAAATAAAATAAATAACACTAAATAGAAACATTTTTTATTCGATCATAATTGCAAAAATATTATCCATCATGTTACGCATCACTAATTTACAATTGCTATTGTTCATTGTGATGCTATTGTTCTTTACCTAAATACCTATGATATGAACTGTTATAAGTTGACCTCACAGTTGGCACATATATTATACGTTGTTAGTACTTTTTCGTGTGTTCAAATATTGTGCCCAGGCAAGAGTACTCTTGAATAAGTAATCGTGATTAATTAATTAAGAAAACCCATTAACAGACTAAAGACAACTGTGGCAGACTAAAGACATGTACTGGCAGTAAGAAGACAATGTACTGGCGGACTAGAAGCTGTCTGTTCTATAATTCATTAATTTTTCGAAACAATCTGAATCCCAACGTTTAAGAAAACTTCCGCCAAGTTAGATGGGCAGTATAGCTTCCTCACCTATTGTAACATGGACATACATACAATTAGTTGGAAGAACCAATTACGACCAAATCGACGTAATAGCGAATATATGGTTGCGCTCGCGCACTCGCTACAATTGATCCTACAGCAATGAAATTTCTAACATCTAGGAGCTAACCCACATTCCTGAAAATCTCATCAAACTCATTCCATTATTTACTGAATTTCATGTATGTCAAACAATCCTAGTTTTCATAGTTCATTCGATTTTAGTTTTCATAGTTATTACTCAACCAATCGTAATAAAATTCAAAGGGAATTTTTCTGAAAGTCATAACAAACTCCTCTCCAAGTTTGAACAAAACTGGACCAATATATCATTAGGAATCGACCTTATAATAATTTCACTTTTGCAAATACGCACACCCCGTTATTGATCTGACGACAATGAAATTCATAAGAGACCACCTCTACTACCATAAGCTAACCCCACAACCCATGGAAATTTCATCAAAATCATACTAAAACTTAATATAGTTCAGAGCGCGACAAGGAATCGGCATATACAGACGGACAGAAAAGTAACCAAAATCTCTGAAACACTAATAACAAGTGAAAATTTTGATTTTGGAGAACACTTTTTTTCAATTTCTTGCACGACCATAATGTTTTCCTTCCTTCGGTTGTGAGGAACTAAAATGAAATTGTAAGATCTATTATTTAGGTGAATAAATTACTCGATTTACCTAATTCTCAATGAAATTTTAATGTCAAAACAATGCAATAAAGAAAAAGAAAGATATTAATGTCTCCTGGTCCTATTCAGTCCCGTGGTTCCTTTTAAAAATATTTCACTCAAATCCATCATCTATAATATGGAACTACAGTTTTAAATTTATATTGCAGTGGGATGATTTCATTAGAAGTAACGAATTATTAGTAATAATGTTACAAGATAAACTGCAAGCGTAATCAAATTAATTGCCATGGCTATTTCTGAAGTTTGCTACATTTATAAAAACCACCCCAAGCTATAAAGAACCCACCTTTTTCCGGATAAATTAAAAAATAAATGCCATCTACTTGGAATTTGATGAATGCTTTGGGTCAGTAGACCCCGAACTCACCATTACATATTATATCTTCTTTCTTTTCCATATTTAGGACATTGTAATTTCATTATGATCAATGATAATTGGAAACAAAATCAATAATAATCAATCGATAATTCAAATTTTAATGCATTAAAAACTAGATAAATCATGATTTACAAATTGGAACTTGAGTGTTGTCTTTAGCCTGCCTTCTCTGGCTTTAGTTTGCCCTTATGGTGGTCAGACAAAAGACATAAGATCCAACAGGGAAAGCAGTTTCATTATTTTTCGGGTTCTGCTGGAGATTTTCAGCAATATCAATATACCACTGGAACAAGCTTGTCAAGATGTACAAGATGAAATAAGTACGAAAAAATAATTTCAATTTCCCACCGTTTTATAGGCGGCAGACTGAAGACACACGTTGCTTGGGACACCACTCAACTTCCCTGCACAGCCTTCCTGTTGGTAAAACACAGGTTCCTGCATTTATTTCGACAACTGGACGTTCAGCTGCACGAGGATAAGGCGCCAATACACGAAAACACAAAGGAGGGAGACTAAAGAAAATCCTCTGGACATAACAATTTTGTACTCTTGCTCGCATAGTATCTTAAAAAATCAACAATCCTATTTTTTGTTCCAAGTCTACCTACAGGTGTTTTCACTTTCGGGGGAAAAACTTTTTGGTCTTCAAAATCAAAATTTCCACTCGTATTTCACGTTTTAGACCATTCTGTACAACTTTGGTTCCGCGCGTGTGTGTGTGTACTGATCGAACGTACTGATTTTTATACAATGAAACGATAGGAGACCATCCTCAGCCTAACCGGCACGTTCTCTGAAAATGTCATCGGAATCGGAAGAAAAGTATAGAATTATGCGAGTTGCGTGCTCCGCTATATTCCTACTACCGAGGTAGACTCGGTGGACAGCTATTGCTTCCACGTCTGGTGCTTATCGCAATCACACATTCAGGAGTGTTTCTACATAAATTTATTTTAAGGGTATAATTTGGAGTTTTTTGTAAAACGCCCCTGGAAGGCCAAGATAAAATTTCAAACAAAAGGCTAACGTCAAGAAGGTTTTCTATAATTTTGATAGAAGTTTTTGATTTTGAAAAAAAAAGAAAAAAATTGTCCAGTCATGCAGCATGATCGTATGAACGAATTTTGGTAAATTAACGCAATATAGTATGTTACATTGTTTTAAAAGTTAAGGACTTCAAGGGAAAATGGAAAATAAATTATCAACTACCAGTTTAATGGCAAAAAACACGTTCTAAATAATAATTTGCTATTCAAAAACAGATTCTGAATTTTCAACTGTTTTGCAATTTTTATCTATTTTTTCCACATTTTAATGAAATTTAAATGCATTTTTCAGCATAATTTTATATTATAGTCTATATTATAGTTATTAAACTTTATGTTTGAGTAATATTCAGTGTGTGTGTGTGTATGTGTGTGTGTGTGTGTCGTGTGTCCGCAAATTCTTCCGATTTGGATGAAATTTTCAGGAAATGTGCGGGCTAGGGGTTAGACGGCTCCTTATTAGTTTCATCGTTCTTGACTCAATACTTCACTCTGCGCATGCGCAAACGTAAATTCTACCAAGCATCATTTTCTCGCGCCCTATTCGTCCGATCTCGCTCAAATTCGGATGATAGTTGGGGGATGACGATTTGATCATCCCATATCAATTTCAACATGATTGTATCATTAATAGCAACTGCGCATGCGCCTATGTGAAATCCTTGTAACGACCTTAATTTCTAGGGTTTTCATCCGATTTCGATGAAATTGTCAAAGAACGCAGGTTAGGTTGTAGATGGTCCCCTATCAGTTTCATTGTTGCAAAATCAATACTTCACTCTGCGCATGTGCAAACATAAATTCTATCATGTTTCATCTTTTCACTCTCTAGTCGTTCGAGTTCGCTTAAATTTGGATGATAGTTGGAAGAAGATGATAGGTAAACGAGGAAGCTATGTGCCACACCCAACTTGGCAGACTTTTCATCTTTAGATAGGTATTAACAAATCTAGTAATTTTTGGGACGCTAGTTGGAATCAATGATCCACACTGCTCATGCAAAGTTGGGAAATTAGTGGACAATTTGCTGTTTAAATTTAAATTTATGTATCAAATAGTTGATAAATGCATCATTTAATGATTGCTTTATGTAGAGTAAGGTTGATAGTTTACGGAGAAATTGTTTTTGACTCCCAAATCATTATTGGGAAGTCGGAATCCTCTACGGACAACGATTGTCCCTTTTACGGAAAACAACCCATTAGGTAGATATTTACCTAGTTGGAAAAAATAATCAATAGCTTCAGTTTTATCTTCAGTTGCTAACAATAACTAACCTAGTACTTACATTCAGGTCTCAAGTTGCACAGTAGCATCCCACTCTCACTACCTACCTACTAAGTAACCTAGGTACTTCTTTTAAATGTACACAAGATTGAATTGAGAAATCGGCATTTTTTCAATTCTGCCCTACCTGAAAAATTTCTTTAGTTGGGTTGGAGAATTCACAAGTTAAGAAGTTGGGAATTGTGGATGAGAATAAGGATTATAAGATTCCCTCCTAATCTAATACTGTTTCAAGTGACAGAGGTTCTTTTATCCCTTTAGCAAGAGAAGTCTTTTCAACAATAACATATTCAACCTCCCCTTCTACTACACCTAATTATTTCCTTTTTCCGGAGACTAATGTAGACCAGATTTATACCACCGTATTAATGCTGAACGACGAGGTTATTATAAAGACCCCCTTCCTAATACCCAATCAGGGCGGCTGAATATGCTATCGGTAAGAAGCTGGGTTGGATAACGACCTGGGAGGCTTTTCCTATTAAATATGGATGCGATGGGACCTATAACTGAGATCAGGAAAGAAATTTGTAGATAAAAGAACTCCTGAACATAGTGGCTGGCATCAAGAGGGACACCAAACTTGATCTGAACCAAAGACGCCAAGAGAGGTATGGTCCATGGTCCATGCTCTAAATAGGGATTTTATTATATGATATTATTTATGTCTACAAATGACCACACAGTATTTTTGAGAAAACAAGAACAAGAGCAATATATTTTTTAACTTTATAACATTTGCTAGGTAAGTACAACACATGATTTAACACAAGCTGTTTCTCTTGGCATAAACACTGTAGAAATTCTTCTCTAAAGCTTCCCCTCAAACTGACTACATTATATGACCAACACCAAGTAACTTGGAGAAAGCTTGGTGCTTAGTAATGTTTTTGTTTGTAGGTACGTCCGTCATCATGTTGTCAGTTTGTAAATAAATTTTAATGTTTTGATTTGCAACGTGGTTTTTGAAAAAATTATGTTCTATATCGACGTCTTTCGTTCGTTAATATCACATTTTTGACGAGATTTCGAGTCTTTCTTCTGTTATGTGTAATAAGTGAATCACACTGGGGCCCACTCTTCTGCTGAAAGTGTGTCCCCTCAACTTGTTCATGTTTTCAAAATAAATGCTATTTCTTGCATATAGTCAATCTTTTGTGAATCTTTTTTTTTTTTTTGGTTTTATTTGTATTGTTATGTTCACTTGCGTCATCCTTTCCATTTTTCGCTTTAGCGGGGATTTGAGCTTGACGACCGTCAATTTCATTTTTTCCAAAAAGGACTTCCTTCCCCTTGAACTTGTTCTTAGGATGCGAGGTCTTCCTTTTGTCCTTAATTTTATTAATTGTAAGTTTGTAGTTGAAGGTTTTGTTATATTATCATTTCCAACTGTGGGAATGGAATTTTCCGGTATTTCTTCCCATTAAGAATTATCTTCAGTTTTGTTATAATATTGTTGAAAAATTTCTGGTTCTATTCATCTTACCGAAGGTTCTGAAATACAATAAGACTGGTGGCTTTTTGTTCCACCTCTCTTAGGGAGATTCACCTCCAATACTTTTTGATGGACATCTATTGCGAATATGGTTAGCTGTAATGCTCAAAATTTCGGGGACAACTTTGCTTGAATGAGTTTCTGATTCAGAGAGTGAACGCGAAGCATATGCTATTGGTCTTTCTGCTCCTTGAATACAATGGCTTAGGACTGCAGCTATACCAGTTGGGCTGGCGTCTGTGGTCAATATGAGAGGCAATGTTGGGTCAAATGGAATCAAAACCCGGTCACTGCAAAGTTCAGCTTTCAATTTTTTAAATGCTGATTCACAAGTAGATGACCATAGCCATGGTTCATTTTTCCTCAACAAACACCGCAGTGGATATGACAAGGTTGACAAATCTGGAACAAACCGTGAATAGTACGTGACAAGACCAAGGAATCGCCGAACCTCGTCTGCATTAGAAGGGCATTAGGGGGGAATCTCTTGGATGGCCCGTATTTTAGCCGGAGACTTTGATATCTTATTGAATTCGACAACATGACCTAGATATTCAATTTTATCTTTGAAGAATTCACATTTTTGTTTGTTAACATGTAAGTCGTATTCTGTAAGTCTTTGAAGGCAGGCCTGGAGATTTTGTGTACACTCGTTTAATGTTGAACCATGTATACCTAACGATATACATGGTTATACATTCAACAAATGGAGTGTTCCAAAAGTTCATTGCACCGGGTCATCCAGCTACAAATGGCCTAGCGGAACGCCATATTCAAACTTTGAAACATAGGCTAAAGGCGGCTTCAGATGATCCTACCCCGATTCAAGATAAAGTTCAGAATATCCTATTTCGTTACAGGGGAACTCCTTTAATATGTGGGAAGTCCCCAGCTGAATTGTACTACAACAGAAAATTTCGTATTCGGCTTGACCCTATTTTTCCAAACAACCCTAAACCATCTCAACTAGCAGCGATTCCGGCGAGATCTTTTTTAAAGTGGGAGAGAGTTCAAGTCAGATTCTATACTGACAACAAAAATGTTTAGCACTTCGGGAAAATTGCGAAAAAACTAGGGGAGCGGCATTACCTTGTCACACTAGACTCTGGAAGGACATTAAAAAGACATGTGGACCAACTCCGAGGGACAGTTGTCCCTCACATAACACACACACATTTTGCCGTTTTTACCAATGTTCTGTTTTGGCGTTCTGCTACCTCATTTTGTTCTGGTGTGTAATTCACGGTTAAACGTCTTTTAATTCCTGTTTTATTGAGATATTCGTCAAATTGTTTATTGCGAAATTCAGTTCCGTAGTCTGTTCGGATACATTTCATCTTTCTTCCTGTTCGATTTTCTACTTGAATCTTGTATTTGATGAATTCTTCCAGCACATCACTTTTGTTTTTTAAGAATCTGACTTTACACCATAATGAATGATCGTCAATAAACGTCAGAAAGTATTTTTCCCCAGCTATGGAATTCACTCTCATATAGATCATCCACATAGATCACTGTGGATGGTATCCCACTGATATTCTTTCAAGACACGAGAACGGTAAAAACTGCACCAAAATCTCACCTTTTCAACGTTAGTCAATTTAATTTTTACTTTGCTAATTAGGAAAGGAAACTTTGTTGAACTGACCTTTTATGATAATACGAGTTTGGGGTCGGTTTCTACAGATTTTTTTTTATTTTTTATTTTACTTTCTTTTTTTTTACGCTGAATCGAATGATAACACTTTCATATCTCTTCAACCCCGTTAAAACCAAGTTTTACACTTTAGCTCACAAATTTAAGTTCATTTGGTATGATAAATTTCATGTGTTTTTAGGGGTCTAACTAGTAAGCTAAAGTGTTAAACTTGGTCATAACGAGGTTGGGGAGATATGCAAGTATGCGTTTTATCCGGACCGTACAAGGATCCCTGTTGTTTACCTGAGAGCCGCTGAGCTCTACTACAAACTGTGATATCTGATCTGTGATATATTTATATACATCTAGTCGTAGTTTTATTTCACTTTGATGATTGTATATAGTAGCATGTATATAGTTATTAACCTATTTTACATCTAGTCTTAGTTGTATTACTTTATTTTTGGGTTTTTTTAAATCCACTTTGGGGGCTAAACATAACTGTACCCCTCATTTTTATCCCCTCCGAGTTGCTAGTGGAGTCCATGATGGCGCTCCCCTTAGAATCATGCCACTTCCAGCGTCCATTTAGACACCTTATTCAATGCCGCTAATGACCCTTCTGATTGAGGTGCGGCTTAGACCTTTAAAAAAAAATTTTATATTTAAATAGGTAATTACATTTTGAAGTACATAATATTGTCTTGAAAGTAGGTTTATTCCTAAAAGGTTAGCCGACAACATTAAGGTATCTATACTCAAGCACCGTCTCCTACTGTATTGTAGGAACTCCGAATCAAAAAGAGTTATAATTAGCCGAGTTACCTCAAAAGCGATCGATTCAATAGACCAGGGTAGCGGTTCCCAACCTTTTTAATTGTGAGGCCCAACTATTTTTAAAATAAAGCTTTGAGGCCTATATATATATATATATATATATATATATATATATATATATATATATATATTAATTGCTATGCAATTCTTAGGCCGACCCCCAATAATTTTTTTTAAAATGTCCACTTTTTTTGTGTAACGTTTTTTGTCCCGAGATGGGAAGCGAGAGGTCGTGGGTTCCGGCCAGGCCTGAAATTTTTTTTTTTTTTTCGTGAGACGAAGGTTGTGGGTTCGAATCCCGGCCAGGCCTGAAATTTTTTTTTTTTTTCTCGTGAGACGAAGGTTGTGGGTTCGAATCCCGGCCAGGCCTGACAATTTTTTTTTTTTTTTTTTCTCGTGAGACGAATTGCATAGCAAATTATCCTCGTTTTCTACACAGTAGAAAAGAGAAAAGATCCGGCGAGGCGCGAAGCGCCGAGTATAGAGTAGGGGGGTCCAGGGGGGCGAAGCCCCCTTGCGAGGCCCGAAGGGCCGAGTATATATATATATATATATATATATATATATATATATATATATAAATAAATAAAACATGTTAGTAATTGGTAAAAGATATGTACAAGGGAAAAAAATATCTCAAGTATTTGCAAAGAAAACACATGTACTTTATTCACTTTTAGTTGTTACATGATGAAAAACAATTATATACAAGTGGTCAAAGTAAAAAGAAAAAACTCAATGGGATTTTTGACATTGTTTTTCTCCCACGAGTGAATCAATGTCAGGATTGAAACTGGACAGTTTTAGTCTTAAATCGCTTTCATCATTCAGTTTGTTCCTGTACTTATTTTTCAAAAAAACCAATGTAGAAAAGGCTTGTTCACATAAATATGTTGTGGAAAACCCCATCAAGTGCTTCAGTGCAATTTTGGCGATTGCCGGATATTCTTCGCGAACTTTAATCCAGAACGGAACTAATGGAGTTGTTTGCTATTCGCTGGCTATCTCACACGCGTAAAGAGTAAACTTACTTGTTATAAAAATGCAATTGAAAAATTTGACTATTGCTAACACTCAAGTGAGCATGGTTTAAATTTAATTGTTGAAACTCAGATGATTTTTTAAAAATATATTTTTATATTTTTGACCAGCATCCACGGCCCATTACCAAGCTGCCCGCGGCCCACAGGTTGGGAACCCCGATGGTTGTTTTCGAGTTTCTAATCTGCTAGGAAACTGTCAAATCACAACTGGCGGGAAGCCCCACGCAGTCAGTCAGTCAACAGGCTGGATGGATTGGGGGTGGTCGAGGGTGTTGTGTACTTAGGGGGCGCCCTCTTCCGGATATCCGCTAATGACATTAAGTCAACAGATCAGGAGTTGTTTTCCATTCACCGATGACGCACGGCAGTTGGTTGATGATGGCATTAATTGGAGACAAGACATTAATGGAAAAAGCCCAGAAATTGATTCGGTCGTTACGAAGATGATGATGTCTTGGCACTAAACGTTGACAAAAATAAATAATATTATTCAGCCAAGACATTATTCTCGCGTCATTTAATTATTTATTCGGGTATAAGATATTATCTTATCCCTGAAAACCTTGAAAAATTTGAAGGTAATAAATATCACATGAGTTTGGACCTGATAGTTGCACATTGTGTACTATTAATAGAGAGTTTTTGTTCTTCCCGTAATTTTCTACCCGTGTACGCGAAAAGACTGAAATACCAACTGCGCATGTGCGGATTTACGCGTCAACGCGTAGAACTACGCGTTTACGGAAAAGAGGCCTGTCTACACGTAGGCGGGAAAAATGCTTTCGTTGGAATCCCGTCCTACGCGTAGTTACCATAACCTGACGCAAAGGTGACCACCGTTTTAGGAGTATACCTAGGGTTAGGTACCAATTCGTTCTCCCTCTGACTGTCATCTAATAACATTTCCCTTCCATAATTACCTACCTAGTCGAAAAAAGTAAAAACCTATATAAATGATGATAATGTTAATAATTGTACCAGTGATATATATAATAATTGTATTATTAAATTAAATTCCGTTGATTGTGTGAACAAAGTACCTACTTCGTCCGACATCCAGATATCCTGTCCACCTAATTGGGAGTAAATGCAGTCGTTAATACTTTTCAAGTAGATACCTATTCGATTTTAAGTAGATACCTATTCTTCGTAAGCATTCGCTAGTGCATTTCTTACTACAAAGTTGTATGTACCAACATAAAGATTCAGACAGCGATCAGGTTTGTGATTAAATAATACGATTTTATATAAAAGCTATTGTCAGTCCAATAACAAATTGAGTAGGTTGGTAGTAGAATTTGTTCTAGGTACCCACTCAGATCTTGGAAATGACCATTTGATAAAGCAGGGAAGGCACTCAAAACGAACTATTCCACGAGGCCTGATTAAGTAAACATGATGTAGATAGATGAAAAATTGAATGATGTGACAAAAAATAAAGATGCCGAAATTGCGGCGCTCCCGGACGGTCACCCATCCAAGTACTTACTCCCGTCGTTGCGTAACTTCGGTGATCAGACGAGAACCCATGTATTCAACCAAATATGCGTTGGCGAGTACTTTTTTTTTTTTTTTTTTTTTTTTTTTAGGTCGTAGGTCTGCTAATTACTCGAACCTTGTTATTTGATGACTGTGAAGAAGATAGCTGATGAAGCAGAGTGTAAAATAATTTCAAACTTCTACTCGATGTCGAGTTCAAGAGAATCGTTGACATTGAAATACTAAAGAGACATTAGCGTGACGATAGCGTTTGGTTAGTCTCGTACATCTACGCGCTACTCTACGCGTTAACGGAGGAAAATAGTACGGGAAGAACAAAATCTGTTCAATGTTTGCCACTCTCCTCTACGACAATATTGACGTCGGACATGACCTCAATCCTTCTGACGTGTAAAAGCACATTAAGTGTACCAAAACATAGTAAAGAAATTTTTTCACCAGGCTGTGATTGCATTCCACTTGACGCAGCGACTTGTTTACTATTACCAGAATTAAAGTGCATAAAATTTCCTACAATTTTCACTCCTGACTTCATGCTCTACGATTAGGCGTTCCGCCGCTAGAGCGCGTTGAAAAGTAGGTATCATTTCAAAAAATCAGCAAAAAGGCCTTTATGCTCTTTTTACGCAGAAATCATTCGTATGTAGTTTCTGGGTGACTTAGAATTCATCACGATTTGTTTTAAGAACATCAGTGATGCTCGGATGACTTCATGCATGTGTTTTTTTTTCTGATCTTCGCTTACATCCTGGAAACTGTGATAACCATAATATATTTTCAGCATTACCAACTGTGAATTATCAGTGAATATATATGTATATAAAACACAGTGGCTCTAAAAAAGAAAAGAAAAAAAAAGGAACTAAAGAAAATGAGCTGTGTTTCATGTTTAATATGCAGGTACTTGTTAAAGCACAAAAGGAGTGGGAGGGGGAAGGGGTCATCAATCTTCACAGGTATCTGCTCTTCATCCATTGAGCCATAATTGCAACCATATTTTGCCTGTTGCAAAATATATCCTGCAGAATTGGGGCTGGAGTAGGGAGACGATGGCTTCAAACCAATTCCAACTTTGGATCCACCAGCAACATCTGAAATTCTGCAGAATATATTTTGCAGCTCCACCAAAAGCTGCGGTAGTGCTCGATGTGGATGCCGCAGAGCTGGCGTCCATGCTCAACACTCTGCTCCATGTTCAGGTTCCAGCAAAAATAACCCACCACTTGCTGACGACGGCTCATCTACAGAAGATGATGAAACTGGAACCATACGACTACCCACTCAACACATATGTCATCGCCCTGTAAGTCATCCTAATCATCTGCATGAACTTCATCTATCTATCAATATAAGATTATATGCACCTCACTCTAATCCGATTTTGAATTTTCAGTTTGACTATGGATGGTGATTCTCAATGGATGAAGAGCAGATACCTGTGAAGATTGATGATCTTCCCCCTCCCACTCCTTTTGTGAATATTACTTTAACATGTATACTGTACCTGCACATAAACATTTTTTGGTGAAACATCATTTTCTTTAGTTCCTTTTTTTCTTTTCTTTTTTAGAGCCACTGTGTTTTATATACATATATATTCACTGCTAATTCACAGTGAGTTGGTAAGGGTGCAAAATATATTATGGTATCACAGTTTCCAGGATGTAAGCGAAGATGAAAAAAAACACATACATGAAACCTGCTCAAACCACTGTCCGAGCATCACTGATGTTCTTAAAACAAATCATGATGAATTCTAAGTCACTCAGAAACTACATACGAATGATTTCTGCGTAAAAAGAGCATAAAGGCCTTTTTGCTGATTTTTTGAAATGATACCTACTTTTCAACGCGCTCTAGCGGCGGAACGCCTAATCGTAGAGAATGAAGTCAGGAGTGAAAATTGTAGGAAATTTTATGCACTTTAATTCTGGTAATAGTAAACAAGTCGCTAGAACGCTTACTTTTCGAGTTATAGGCAAAAAACCAAAAAAACAGCCGAAAAAAAGGAGAAAAACACCCCCCCCCCCCCCCCTCTTCGAGCTCACCCCCCATACTAGGGGACTTTTGAGATATGATTTACTAGGTGTGAAGGAAGAGCCTGGTGAAGAAATTTCTTTACTATGAATTTTTTCTCCTATTTGCCTCTTTTTGGTCTAATTTGACTGGGCTATATACTTGACGCAGTGCCTTTTGACTTCTTGGCGACAGCACTTTGTGGTTATGACTTCAAAGTCTTGTACATGCATATGTACATACTTTACAATGCTCATAAATTCTTGAGCCCATATTAACTCAAAAATGTGTATTATTCTGTGGAACAGTCAGTGCAAATAGGTACTCTTAATTGCAAGCATGAAATTATAATGGAAATAACTCAAAACAGAATCTCAAAAACAGTGCAGTGCAACAATTACTATAAGAATATTTACTTCAAAAGTAAGTTCATTAATCAGTAAGCAAGTACCAAACGTGATCGTCAAACAACTGTAAGAGCAAAATCTTCACTACCACGAATCAAAGTTAACACTTGGTAAGAATTCTTGGATCAATAATGACCTCAACATTTACCTTTCGTTGAGATTCTATCAGATAATAATATCATCGTATAAATTACACAATAAATTATCGTATAACATTATGTAACATTGTTTTGAAAGCACTTTGAGTGCAAAGAAATTGTTAACAACCGATCTTATGACAAAAAACTAGTTCGAAATAATTTCGTTATTATCGACTTTTTAGCAGATACTAGTAGTCCAGTTACTACCTTTTTGTTGCTTGCCTTGCTACCTTGTTTGTGATATTGGCCCAATGAATAATTCAAGTTTGAGACCTCGAGCTCCGAACGCAGCCTTGTCAAAAGAAAAAGCCGCGAAATTTTTTACTTTACTTCAGCTTTTGGTAACACCTACCGAATACGTTTTTGAAGTAGACTGAATTTTCTACATTTTGAGATCATTAATATCTTTGTAGGCAGGACAGTCTCCGAGATGTAGCGTTTTAAAATATACGAATTTTTCGGATTTTTGCAATTTTTAGCAACATTTTATTCTTCTGAGTGAGTTTTGATAATTTTTCTGTAGGGACCCCCCTCCCTCCCCCCACCAAAATACTCCCGTGGTTCCTAAAGAGGTTCGAATGGAACCACTGACCCCCCGTTTGTATTTTTCCAACGCCCCAAAGGAGAGAAAAGGGAAAGTTATTTTATCGGCCGAAAACACAATTTCTGATGGTTCACCTTCTACAAGGGGGTCTGGATCGAAACTGAAATCTAATTTCACTAAACTCACATTTCCACCTATCAGAGAGTTGTATGTGGTCTGTCTGTCTTTCCGTTGTCCGTGTAGGGAATCGCGATGCGACCTTCAAGAATGATATAGACAAATTCCAGTTTGGGGGTTGGGTGCCTATACGCATTTTCAAATGATTTGTCAATTATTAGCAACATTTTATTCTTCTGAGTGAATTTTTGCAATTTTTCGGCAGGGAATACCCCCCATAATATCCCCGTGGATCCTCAAGAGGTTTGAAGAAACCCATAGACAGATGCCATCTTTACTCTTCACATTTGTCAAGTGTAGCCCTATTATATTATCAAAACCTTGTCTGTTAGTTTGATGGGATGCTGAAAAAGAAAACAAATATATAGATCAGTACTCACGTAGTGAGCCACATGTTAATTGCATTTTTATTTGAGTAGATTATGTACTGTTTCACAAGGAATGACAAAATAATAATTTGGGGGTGAGGAGGGGGGGTCCAACGCGTGAACGGAGAAATTAGCGTTAAGAGGTCACTCAGCTGACTGGGGTCGTCCGGCAAGTTAAAATCATATTCTAACTGTCTCACAGAGGTTCCTTTCAAAATTTCAACTTCGTAGGATAAATATCATAGATACTGGATTTTTCGAATCATGAAATCAGCCCACGCTACCAATATTATCAATGACGATTTTTTTAACCACTTTAAATTGAATGACCAGCTGATCATTTTGTGACCAATTCCGTCAAATTCGGTCCAGCCGTTCTCGAGTTGAAGCTTTTTTACGAGGATACACATACACATACATACGTTTCAACGACAAAGTTAATACAGTAGCGCTTTTTTTCGTTTTAAAGAAAATCCGATAAGAATGAGTAATGTGTTAAAAACTATTTCAATTAAAAGAATGAATAAAGAAGGTACAATCAATATATTAATTATAAAGATTGTCAAGTTAATTGAGCCCTTTTGTTTATTTGAGGTTCATTTTGATGTGGATCGTTGTCCGCATAGTCCAGTAACCTTATAGTCTGAAAGGAGGGGGGGTACCGTGCATCAGATCCTGTAGTTCTTATTTTTCGCCAACTTGTTTATCCAAGTTTTGAGACCTCGAGCTCCGAACGCGATCTTGTCAAAAATCGAAAAAAACCGCTAAATTTCCGACATTACTTTATTATTATTTTTTTTTTTTTCCAGTGATTTCAACTCAAAAGAACTAGTTTCTCGTTAACAACTACCGAATGGCGTAAACGTTTTCAAATTTGACTAAATAAGCTACATTTTCAGGCCATCAACATCTCTGTTGACCAGATAGTTTCCGAGATGTAGCGTGCCGAATAAAATATGTCGAATTTTTCGGATTTTATATTTTTGGGAAATCAATGACATCCAAGAATCATTTTTACGAGGATGGGTGCTATTGTGGCCATCATTTGTACCGACCCAAAAAGTAACTCATGTGAAATCCATCAAAATTGTTGGGTCATTTGCGAGAAACGTCCGCTAAGAGACCACTAAAATCAACAATTTGTGACCCCTAAATTACGAAAGAGCTGATTCTCACAGGGTGATCTGTTCATGCGTATGGGCACCCGACTCCAAAACTGGAATTAGTCTGTATCATTCCTGAAGTTAGCGTCGCAATTCTCTACACAGACAACGGAAAGACAGACAGACCACATTCAACTTTCTGATAGGTGGAAATTTGATTTCAGTTTGGATCCAGACCCACATGTTGGAGGTGCACCATCAGAAATCGCGTTTTCGGCCGATAATATAACTTTCCCTTTTCTTCACGTTGGAGTGTTGGAAAAATAAAAACAGGTGCGAGGGGTCCAGTATTTTCATTCTAACCTCTTCAGGACCCACGGGAATATTTTGGTGGGGGGGGGGGGGGGGGTTTCGATAATTGTTAATATAGTGGGATTCAAGCACACATTTTTCGGAAAATTTTTGTGAATATTGTACTTTATCTTTGAATAAGCTTCTTTCAACTAAAATTCTGCTAACAAATTAAATTCAAAGATTTGTAGCTGTGTTGAGCGATTTTTAGTGATTTTTGCGCAATTTTTTCAAATTTGAGCAATTTAATGTGTTCAAAAACTGTTGGCGAACAACCTCTTGTTGAAAGCTTGATTTTTGGGGGCAAGAACGGAATTTTAATCTCACACCTAAGGTATATATATATATACAGCCAAAAATTTTAAATATTTGAAAATGTTCGAAAATTTCGGTTTTAAAAAAATTTGAGCCATTGCAACAGCTCCATTTTCTATGAAAATTTGCAAAAATTACTTTTCTGGCTATAATTATAATTTCGACATAAAGGCTGCAACACAGGTAATTCATATCAAAAGTCCAGACATCGATCAGACCGTGTGCAGAAAAGTTGCCAAGTAAAACATTTTTGATCCCAATGTTCCGTCTTTGATATTATAGTTTTCCTCTGTTTTTCGAATCAAAGAGACATAGCAGAAGGAATATTCTACCAATGACCGGGATTTGATTCGAATTATATCTATCCTTATAATTGTATAAATTATAAAGAATGGAAATAGAATTATTTGTAAGAAGAATTTAGCTTGAAGTTTAAATGTAGAGCAAGGTTTTCTTTTCTTTCTTTTAAGAAAACATGACAAAATTATTATTCGTGATTTCATCATTGCTTGTGATTTAATTCATACTTTTTTTACCATAAAATGGAGGAATCTGAAGAACTTGTCTTAAAAAGTCATAGAATGAATATTTGACCCCAGAGTTACATCTGCGTGTCAAAAAAATATTTGTTCGATCCTAAGATGGAATCCCTTTAGCAGAGATCAGCAAATAATTGATAGTAGAGAGCTATTTATCTGAGCAGGACATTTCGTCTTGCATGTCTCGTTTCATAAATGTGATCTGGTATTCAATGTGACGAATACGATCAATAACGTTTTGTAGGAACACAGGTGACCTGAACACACCATAGTGTCAATAAAGGACGTATTACCTAGTTAAATGGTACAAGTTGGGAAAACATGCATAACATGCCTAAATCAAGGGTGATGTTAAGAAATGAAAGTTTTATTAACGGAGTAATGGGGAAAAGCTGATAGTTCCATTGCGTTGGTCCTTACAAGAAATAACAAGCTGGGAATGAGCAGAGGAACTTGACATAGGACATGCATTTTTTACGCGATTTCATCATTCTCGTACCTTCTTTGCGTGGTATAAAACTGATGAAATTATTTAGTGGCCGACCTCTTGGATGTATTGATCAGAATGGAAATGCATAATAAAACCACCTACATTGTCGCTGGGGTAGAATGATGAAACTGTATTATTTTGTTTTACGAAAACTTGTTTTGTCCTTTACAAGTTGGTAGCTGATTAGAAAGACTGAAGAGGCAGAATATAGAGTTGATCATTAATAAAAAAAGGAACTCAACACATCACATTAGTAGCTCTTGAAAAAGTTCAATACGTCCAACATTACCATAATATTCATGTAATGCGAGTGTTTTCCTCGATATATTTATGACATATTTTTAACATGGAACATGTTTTTACGGGCGTAAATCGGTTGGGAAGAGCGGGGTCGTCCTGTTCCAGGAGTCATCAGCTTGTCTCCAAACTGTCTGTCTGTCCACGCTATGCATTGCCAAATCGCTCAACCGATACCGTCTACGAGTGGGAGGATCTTCTTGGGTTTGTCCGAAAGGGTGCATAAGCAATTTTCAAATTTTCTTCCCACCCAAACCATGAGCTGGAAGGCGGGAGGGGGTGGGACCCCCGTTCAGTGCGTGTTTTTTGGCCGAGCGCTCGAATTTCTATCGGCTGCCACATTTGATCGAGAGCACTTCGTATTGCAGCCTCCAAGTTACGTTCCCGGACCCGTAGAACACGATGACACCATCAACATTGCCGAAAGATGCTATATTCCCAGAGAAATTACCACAAATAGGCAGAAAATAACGAATGAATTCATTACGGCTGTTTGTTTCCGACTTTGACTCCCAGTAAATGTTGACGGATTTTGCAAGGGTTGGACTTTAAATTTTCGTTGGAGTTCCAATTCGGTCTCATTCAATTTTAGAGGCATGAAGTTGTGCTTTCCGATTGTAATGGACGAAAATATAGACGAACACGTACGTTTTCGAGCTACCGCTCTTCCTATTCCTTCGAAACGTTCTGTGAACTTATTATTAGAACCTCTTGAAGAACATCGCAGAAGGTCTCGCGTTTGAAAGTAATTTCCAACAGAAAAATATACTGGGAAAACAGTGGTGATAACCAAATCGGTAGAATGGTCTTCATTTACCACGAAATATTTGAAAGAAAGGGTTATTTGTTGGGGGGGGTTAATGATTATATATGAATATATAAATTATGTCGGTATTCTTAAATAAATTCCCTCCCCCTGAAAAAAAAAAAAAAAAAATAATAATAATAATGAAATAAAAATAATAATAAAAATTAATAAATAAGTAGGTAAATCCCCGTTCATGTGGGCAAATCCAAGGGGCGGGTGGAGTTACTAAAGTTATCCACTGTTTAGTCTCTACCGTTTCCAATCATTCTACCGATTACGCATCCGAGCCTTCATTACACTCCCTCAATTACCAACCACCCCACAGCCTTCACGGACACAGAGATGTGGTTTTTAGACGGTATTGTCTCGAACATCTTCCAAGTTCGAGTCCGCCATAACCTACAGGCAGACAGGTATTTGTAAATAAATTTCCCCTCTATAAGAAAATAAGATATAACAATTAAAAAACGCTGCAAATTATTACACAAAGGTTTATTATTTATGTATTAGACAGCTCTTCTACGTAGATCTCTGGTCCATAATTATTAAACGCCGCTTAAATAGTATATTTAGTATCGGAACTCGGAGCTTCGGACCTCACAAATGGGTTCAATCCATTACAGCAGCGGAATCTCACAATTTTACGCTTTTTAATATTGTTGATAAACAAAACAATTTATTAGGTACCAAGTCATCTTTCCAACACATAAAAGTGTTACCTATAGGTACTGTATATTGATATCATTTAATTGGTCAAATTTCAAAAAATGTGCTGACAAAATCACTGAAAATGGCTAAGAATCGTTAAATTGATATTTTTCAGCATAAGATTAGTCAAATAAAGTTTATCAACAAGGAAACAGAACATTCAACAATTTATGTACAAAATTATGCTAAAAACTTGAACTTCATTAAATTTTGTTTTAAAAAAT
Source organism: Adelphocoris suturalis (assembly GCA_030762985.1). Taxonomy (NCBI): domain Eukaryota; kingdom Metazoa; phylum Arthropoda; class Insecta; order Hemiptera; family Miridae; genus Adelphocoris; species Adelphocoris suturalis. Next base: position 72,210,913 of record CM061045.1, on the reverse strand, counting down.
CTATAAAATTGCAAAAAATAGCCTAAAATCCAAAATCTATTTTTGAATAGAAGAGTATCATTTAGAATACTTTTTTCCATAAAATTAATAGCTAACATTTTCTTTTCACTCATAAATCTACAATTTATATACAACTTGAAATATACAAAAAAAAAGACACTTTTTCACCTATTTTTGGCTCATAGCACCCATGGGTGTGGAGCGATCGAGCTGGCGAGAAGTTAGTACCGATGTGCGAAAGAACAGATTTTTCAAGTCAATTCTAAGGCCTTTTATGGCCCGGACGGCGGACGGCGAACGTACATTTCAAATTTGGATTCTACGCACCTTGAAACGTAAAGTGACAAAGTTTGAGGGGGGGTTATAAAAATTTTTTGCTATACGATCACATAGGCTTATTATTGGAAATAATAAACCAAAAGGAGCGAGAGATGTTCTTTTCCTTCCATAACCTCCCGGGAAGGCTGTGTACCACAAAATACCTACGCTAAACAAGGAAAGAGAGCAAAACGAAAGTCAGTGAAAAAAACGACTATTTCCACGAAAAATAAAAAGTTACAATGTTAAATCGATTTCGACGGTTAGGCCGTCATCAGTAACAATTTGAAGTATTTAGAGTTGTTTATTCCCTGTATTGACGACACCATCGTGTTCGGCTACCCCCAAAACAAAAGGTACCATTCTCAACTCACTTTTGACAAAAAATCGAGATAGCCCGTTGTTCCCCTGTACTCTTTATTTGATACAAGAGTGGACCCGGCTTAACACAACTAATATCTACTAACCTTGAAGCTGAGGAAAAAGAAAGATTGTCCTTTCGTGAGGGCAAAGGGCTGGAGTTTAGGCTGAGACAAACTTCGAAGTCCGAGGATGAGCCAACTAGGATAGCATTTTACCTTGCCGACCCACCCCAATCAGCTGAGAGAGCCCTTAACGCTAACTTCTATGCTATTCATCCTAAGAAACTTAAATTTTAAATGGAACCTCCCTGAGACATGCAGGATAGGATTCAAACTTGCCTAACCACCCCAATCAGCTTAGTGAGCTCTTAACGCTAATTTCTAAGCTATTACTCCTATGAAGCTTAAATTTGGAACGGAGAATCTGTGAGGCAGTTACAGCATGATTTTTACTTGCTGAATTTTGCATGCAACAATCTTTTTCTTCTACAACTATGTTCCCTTTGTTATTATGTACCTATTCAAAAAACATGTTCCATGTTTCGTTGCTTTGATTCTTGATCTAAACTGTAATAACCCGGGTGTCTTGGTCTGTCCCCCAGATTTCATTCTACAATAAATGTACCATTATGAACACAAACCACTGGCGGCGAGACACCCCGAACGGCAATTTTTTGGAATTTGAGTTCTTAATGAGCACAAAACATGATTACTATTAAATTTATTGAAAAACAACAGTTTTAGCGAATGTTTGAAGAAATTACCAAAAGCCGTCTCAATGGCTTAAAAAAGCCTAGTGGGGTGAGATACATGGCTTTCTCGTTTCTATAATACCCCCAATAAAAGACGCTTCTCGTACAAAACATGCCAAGCCACAAAATGCAGGATATCATCCAATTTGTGCCAAGCACACGCCTAGGGATAACAGCATGCCACATGCGGTCTACCTATTCACTGCCTTCACAGTACAACCACTCCCGAACGGCTTGGCCGATTTTCGTTATTACTCAAATCATAAATCCCGATTCGCTTCATGTTGCTGAAATGTCAACCAAACGAACTTACATAGAATACACAAATCCTTCAGCCCTCGTGTTCGTCTAATCACCCCCTTCCGTTAAGGCAGTTTATAAGAACAAACCCAAACAAATTTTTGTGATTTCTATGATAACGAAAATCGGCCAAGCCGTTCGGGAGTGATTTTACTGTAAAGGTGGTTAGCAGATAGACCGCAAGTGGTATGCTGTTATCATTAGCGTGTGCTTGACACAAATTGGATGATATCATGCATTTTGTGGAATGGCACGTTTTGTACGCGAAGCGTCTTTTTTTGGGGGGGGGGTATCACACATTTTTGACGGTCTTGGTGTAAAGGAGTGGAGTGTATACCGGGTGATTTTGTCAACAGCCAACAAAGTAGGTATAATTTGCTGTTGTCCGAAAATTTATAACACTTGCCCAGTTGCTCAATTTCGAAAAATATCCTTCAAGACCGTGGTGTCGAGCGCCCACCGCGGATCCTAGGTCCCCCTCCCCCACCCACCCCCTCAGAAAATGTTCGGGATACCTCCCACAGTGTACCCAGGGTGGTGAGGTGTCGCTTGAGCCGATGCGCTTGGGCCGCAAGTTAGGCCGATGTTCCTCTTTGTTTTATATATATATATACGACGCTTGTCTGCATTGTCTGGCTTGGCAATGAGAGACTAGCCTCTCGCATGATAGATACATAATATCATTTCGATAATATAGCATAGATTGTTGTATGTTTCAAATAATCTTGAAAGATTCCATGGAAAGTTTGCAGGTTGAGCAAAACTGCAATCTGGCAGTAAGGAAATAATGCTTCATTGATGTTACGCTTGCCCATGCTCGTAAACTACCAATGATTCGGGAGGATGGAGTTCATTGGAGACCATCTAGAGTCCAAACCGTTCAATCTCTGAAAATCGTATCAATGTTCCTGTTTGTTATATATACGCGATGCTTGTCTGCATTGTCTGGCTTGGCTTCTCCAGCAGATGTTTCTAAGAGTACTTCTGGAGGCCATCCAACGAGTAGTTGCCGGGACCCCGGAACAAGTCGTTGATTGGTTCGCTATCATCACAGATAGACTCCTGTCTCTCATTGAGCCAGTCTCTATGACTTAGATTCACAGCCTCATGAGGACAATGATGAGGTTTTTGTAGCACCGAGATCTTCCAACGTAACACAAGTTAACGCTCCTTTTCTGAACCTTCTATGAGTCAACAACCATTTTCATGGTTTGCCATGAGTTAACGCATCTTTTCAAAACAGTCCACGAGTCAGCACTCTTCTCAAGACCAAAACTGACCACTGGACGATCTCATCGACAGCCGGTCACGGGCCAGCCAACTCTATGTTATCATCACCCCAGATAGGATTTCTATGCTTGCATCTTCTCACCCCTATGCTCCTGAAAGCGGCCCTTGTCAGCAGGAAACGCCATCCCATGGGTGGACCAGTGGTAACTTCTGTGCGGACCCCGTCCTGCCACCGTCTGATCATCAGATGTAGAAGTAAAAGGTCGCCAATCTGATCGACACAGGCAGTGACGTTATGATTCTTACCCAATACTCTCTCACGCAAAACCAGCCCATTACCCATACCCTCTACTTGGCCAATGGAGGAACCATCCCCACTTCTGAAGCCACCTAGCTTCAGTCTAATTACCCGGCCTCCTGATTTACAAATGGAACTCCATGGTAGTCCAAGTTAATTATCCCATTATCAGAGCTGACTTCCTCAAACACTTCAGCCTACTATTCGACCTGAGTAACAAGCAGCTCCTTGACGTTTACTTGTAACAGTTGGTTTTTTAACTGCAAACCCAATCGTCAAATTCTGATCATTGACCATATTATGACTTTTTAAACTGCCTCCTTGCCCTCTCTGGGGAAACCAAACGGTACTTCTCAGACCTACTATGGGACGGAACAATCATGCGGTCCAACACAAGGTAAGACTCACACAGACATGGTCAAGCCCCCTTCACGTAGTGATAAATTCCAATAGCGAGGCACACCCCATTAGTGACTACAGGGCTCTTCACTCCCAGACCCTCCTGGATGAGTATACACTATCCCTCGCCTCCATGGTTTCACGTACTCCCTGCATGGCTCCAATATCTTCTCAATACTACACCTCCCCAAGCCTCCTCAAACTGCAGGATACACCCGGACGACATAAAAAAGGCCACAGTCATCACACCCTTTGGCACCTTCCAGTTTACTCACATGAACTACGGCCTACAAAATGAACTTGGCAGATGTTTATGCACAACATCTTACGGTAGAGAGATCTCTATTCAGGTCTCTACTCCTCTAGAGATCTAAATCCCCTTCAAATACTCATACCTATATCGTCATACTCGATATCCTTTTGGCTTCTAGGGACAGAGAAGAGAGTAACATCTCTACCATCTGAGAGCCCTACTCACTACCCTTGCTCAACATGGCCTGGAAATTAATAAAGTCAAGTGTCGAAGCCTTGAACACAATGTCTCCACATCTAGGATTTCGCCATTCTTCAGCAAGGTTAAATTGATCAACAAATTTCCTTACTCTGGCTCAGCCTTATTAAATTCTATGGGCGTGGGATCTCCAAGGCAAAATGTGACAAGAGGGTATTATTATGGACAAATGAAGACGACAGTTGCTTCCAAACAGCAATAAAATTACTCTCAACAGCTGTCTTGTGGGCTTGTCCCGACTCTGCCAAGCAACTAGGCATTTCGCATGCCCAGAGATCACTAGGGGTCACCATGGCTCTCTCAAGATCCTTTCACCCCTCCTCATCCCTATGTCGCCCCCATGTTGTCACAAGACGCATATTGCTTCCATACTTGTCAATATTATCCGGCCATACTCTTAACAGCCAAGACAATTTACGTGAGGCGGGGGGGGGGGGGGGGGGGTGTACACACCCAAAAAGTTGACTCTTCCTAGAAGGGTCCATTCCTCATCCTGGCTAAAGACGATGGAAAAACAATAACATACTCTGATTCAAATAGTCAACCGATCTCACTGTCTGTGGTCTGCGTGAAACATGTCTCCCTACCTTCGGCTGCTCCCTCATCCTGCCCCCGGTGGATTCTGGCTCCCCCACTTCTGCCTTTGACCTATACAAGGGCATTACGATTGCCAGGACTTCACTCAATCATGGATTCACACAGAAAGGACCTCTCTCTGACTTTAACGGCTCCCAAGCCAGACATGCGGAAGCCCCCCTGCTCCCGACACACATTGGAAGCCCCTTCTCCTGGAGGCCAAGGCTAGGGCGAAGCCCGTCTATCAAGACCTGAGTACAACAGGGGGCCAGACAGTTCTATACCCTACAGGGGACCCTACAGTTCGTGCTGCCGCTTTTCTTGAGCACATCTCGGACCTGCTGCATTAACGGAAGCAATATGCCCCCGACATGTACCCAATACACTCAGATGATAGCGCAAACCACCACTTCCACAGAAGAGTGCACAAAGTTATACTGAAAAATGTACTTAAATTGCATAATTAAAAGCGTAAAAACTAATGGAAAAAATATATAAAAATCAAAAATCCATTTTGAATTGCAGAATATTATTTAGAACGAGTCCCCCCCACCATAAAATTGGTAGTTATTAGTTTCTGGTCATGTTGCGTTAGCTCTGCGAGAATTACCTAGAGGGAACATGCAGCTAATAAATGCCGGAAGAAGATTTCAATGGCTCGAAATGCAATGCATAAACATTGTAAGTTGATGTACCTACGTGACGATATTCATCCCTAATAGTCGGTCATTATACGGGGATGCATGATCAGATGTTTGGGATGAAAGACGTAGCCAATACATGAATTGAATAAGAAACCTAAATGGTCTCTGATTCGTTTAGGAGACTTGCTATCAGTTGACTAGATAAATAGGATAGCACAGTAACAAAAGTGGCGAAACGGCGAAAACCTTTCAGGCGGACATGGAAAGGAGTGCAATAGGCTAGGTTGCGATGAGACTGGAGAGCAGATAGTTCAGACCTTGACAATTTGGCTACATGTTCCCTTCAGGCTAACTTGAAGTTGAGAGTGACAGCCAGGTTACGGAGAGACTGATGATATCCTGCTGTGGTGTTACCAATTAAAATGTTTTTTTTTTTTTTTTTTGTCAAATATTTTATTGGGACCATTTCTTTAAAATAAATATACCTCATTGACAGATTATCACACTGTTTCAACTTCACAATAAAAAGTACTTTCTAACATGGAAAAGGTACTTGAATGATATTTTATATTTAACTAATTAATGATACATGAACGTCGTTACATATCGATAATGTCCAGGATATGGCGAGATCTTTGGAGCCTTGGGTCTTGTGGTTGAAGAAACCCTTCACATACAACGTTGTTGAAGTGCTCAATATTATTATAAACAAATCGTCGCATTGCAGCCTCACGGCATTCCTGTGGAGTCTCAAGATCAAAATCGTGGTAGATTGTCGTGTTCCTTACGAATGGCGGAGCTTGCACAATTTCTCTTTGCAATACCCGATTTTGCTGCTGCTCCAGCCGTCGAAATTTAGAATTGGAACAGGTTCCCCATATAGGAAGAGCATAACTCCAAAGGGGCCTGATGAATACTTTGTAAATCAACATTTTATTTTCAATTGTCGTAACTGGATTTCGTAGCAGGTACTTCAGCTGGGACATTCTCGATGTGCATCTCTTCAGTAGATCCTTAATATGTTGAGCAAAGGTGAGCCTTCTGTCAAGTGTTACTCCTAAATATTTGTGTGATTCTGCTATTGGTATCGCTTGGCCCATGAAAGTAAGAGGTACATCGGTGTATTGCCTTTTGAATGTAAAGGAATTAGAATGGGTGGAAGGGTATTTGTGGAAATTTAATGTTGGAAAATTACTATAGCCTGCCTTTTTAAAGGTTTGAGGAGAAGACCATTGCTCATACACCAGTTATGACAGAGACAAGATCACTTTCGACTTTCGATATGGACTTTGGAAGGGAGGTGGCGTCAGTGGGGCTGTGCTTATAGATCTGAATGCCATGAGCTTAGAGATGATATGAGCAATGGAGTATATGAGCAATCAGTCACTTAGATTATGATGTATATTTGCATCTAAATCTACCTATAGGTAGCGGAAGCATGGTTTTCACTTTCGGGAGTAGAAAATTTTCTTTTCTCAAAATCAAAAGTTCCATTCGCATTCCAAGTTTTAGACCGTTATGAACAACTTTGGTTTGGTGTCTGTCTGTGAGTTCGTAAATCCTTGCAGCAGTCATTATTTCAACAGTTGTCATCGCACTTTGATGAAATTTATAGAGAATGTGCAAGTTAGACTGTAGACGGTCCCTATCATAACTTTGTAACCATACCTTATATCTGCGCATGTGCATACGTTAATTCCATCAAGCATAATTTTCTCACGTTTTAGACATCCAATGTGACTCCAATTTGGAGGGTAGTTAGGTTAAAACGATTCAATTATATCATATCAATTTCACCACGATCGTATCATTAGTAGCTGCTGCGTGAATGTAAAATTCGTGCAACAAGCATAATTTCTATAGTTTCCATTCGATTCCTGGGAACGAGGGGGGGGGGGGGGGGATTAAGAGTGGGATGGTCACCTGGGGTCGGCCGGGTGGCTCCTGGCGGCGGTTGGGGTGACTTGCCACATTCGTCACACCAACATTGCTTGTTAATGCTGGATATGTTTTTACCTGCCTTCGTCTACTTTTCTTCTATGATTGTGTTTCTGTTGACTTTTGTAATGCCAGTTTTGGCCGCTACAAATAAAAACGATTTGATTTGATTTGATTTGATCAATTCCATCACTTAAAATCTACTTGTTTTGAATGCGCATGCGCAAACGTAAAATCCATCAAGCGTCATTTTTTCTCATGACTTATTAGTCCGATCTCGCTTAAATTCGATAGTAGCTGGGAAATAACGATTTGATTAATCCATATGAGTTTCATCACAATCTTATCATTAGTAACTGCTGCAAATCGTGAAACTCAAACTCTGAAAAAGAAAAAAAAAACTGAAAAATTCTCAAGATTCTGAAATATTTAAAAATAATAAATATTTGAAAAATCTTGAAAACGTTCAAGGTAACAGTAAGTTTTTTTGGTTTCATTTATAGATATCCTCCCGGAGAATCGAATGAAACCACCGGGTGGCTGTACATTCATCTGTTCGCTCTCCCTAAGGGCTAAAACTTTGACAAGAAAAAAAGTCATGAAAACTGGAATGAATCGCAACTGGTAAAATTGGCCTTGAAATCTACAACAATAGAATCAGCCGTTATAATTCCAATGGAATTCTCACTTCACAATCGAGTTAATTATAACTTTTGTCACTTATGAAGGACTTGTGAAGCGTAGGTAGGTGATTCATTTTACCTCATTAATTTTTAGTGGGCAGGTCAGCTCTTGTTGAGTACAGAAGAATACGTAAAGTGAAGGTGTTCTATTTTATTTAATGCATGCAGTTACATTTAGATATTGCATAATATGTAGTATCAGCGAATTTTCGTGGAAAATAAAGCTATTGCAATGGGTCCAAAAATTTTAAAATAATAATTTTCGAAAATGTGTTCAATGAAATTCGTTTAGAGTTATTCTGAAACGAATCCTATAGTTTAACACTTTTTCATACATTTCATTCCAAACTCCTTAGGATTGAAATAAAAATTCAGTTCTTGCGCCATAAAATCAAGATTTTTAAATGAAAGGATGAGTCCGTTGAATAAATTCGTCAAAGTTCAATAAATGTGCTAAAAAATCACTAAAAATGGTTTAAAACTGCTAAAAATCGTTAATCTATATTTATAGCAGAATTTTAGTCAAAAAGATTTTATTAACAATGCACTAGAACACTAATACATTTAGGAACAAAGAAATGCTGAAAAATGTACTTAAATTTCATAATATTTCCTGAAAAAAATCAATAAAAACTGCCAAAAAACCTGAAAATAAAAAAAGTGAATCGCAGAATATTATTTAGAACGGTTTTTTGATTGCCATAAATTTGGTAATTATCAATATTTTTGCACTTGAAGTGCACACATTTCAAAACAATGTAACATTATACAATACGATAATGTACGAAAATTCGCTCATACTGCATAACTGGAACTGTTTTTAAATTAGGTACTTATTATAGACAAGATGGTGTTCTGCGTTCTGGATTCTACGCATCTTGAAACGTAAACCGTCTACAATAATCTACATCTACATTAAGATAACAAACTTTGGAGGGGATCTGATCAGCTGTGGGGCCTCTGAAGCTAATTCCTTTCCTTATCGACTTACGGTGATGAAATTTGAGATGGAGCGCTTTTAAAACACTTCGAATACATTTACAAGGTATGGAGGCGGTATTAAATAAAATAATTCTAATAGCAGAACACGCAGATCAAAACTTTCACGAGAACTATATTTTCAATAATAATGATCATATGTAAATTATTCCAAACAGATAATTTACATATTGTTGATCCAAACATTAATTTATGGAGTTGACTTCAATTAGCATTTTCACACTTCCCCTCGAATTGATTCGTCAACTCTGATTCCAAGTTGCCAGGTGAAATCTTCGAATTTAGTTCTTGGCAATGGTTTTGTCAACACGTCAGCCGGCATTTCTGATGTTGATAAATATTTAAAGTCTACTAAATTTTCGGCAACATATTTTCTAATGAAGTGATGCCTCACATCAATATGTTTGGTCCTTGAGTGATGCGATGAGTTTTTCGATAGCTGTTGTGCGCGTTGTCATTAAAAACAATAGTCGCAGTGTTTTCCTTCAAGACTTTCAACTCATCGAGAAATTGGCGTAGATAGAGTGCCAGGTATTCAGTTTCCACGCTAGATAAGGCAATGGTTCGCTGCTTTCTTGCTTCCCAGGTGATAGCTGCTCCTCCTAGTCTGAAGAAAAATCCCGTGTAGGAACGTCTGTCTTCTGTGCAGCTTCCCCAATCACCATCAGCGAATCCCTCCAAGGGTTTTCCAATTTTCTGGAACAATAGTCCGTGATTTGGAATCCCCCTCAGATACCGCAGTATTCTTTTTGCTGCTTGCCAGTGTTCGCTAGTGTAGCTGGTATTAAACTGACTGAATGAATTCACTGCGTAGCTCATGTCCGGGCGAGTAGCTACTGCGAGGTACATCAGCGATCCTATCAGTCGTTGGTACGGATATTTGGACATTTCACTTGTGTCTGCTTTGTCTGGCTTTTTAAGTTTCAACCCAACTTTGATGGATAACTGTTCCTTATTTTAGGAAAATTTCCGATAAAATCGGCAAAATTCTATGATCGGGGGGTTACGAAGTGGGTTTTAAAACTAGAAATAGTCTAGTACCTAGCATTACTAGGTTCCGTTTAAGACAAAATTAATGTTTAGGATAAAAGTAGGGTTTATAAATCAAAATGTTCTTGCGGCTACGAATATTGCGGTCAAACTGGTAGGGGTGGTTTGGGATGGTTAGGTTAGGTTAGGGTTGGTCAATTAAAAGTCTATATTCTAGGCCGACGTTTCCAAATATTCATGTTTCATCTTCCTAGAATTCCTAAAAACGTATTCCTAAAATTTCATATTCCTAAAAACGTTTCGGATTTCTCGAGGGTTGGTCAATTAAAAGTCTATATTCTAGGCCGACGTTTCCAAATATTCATGTTTCATCTTCAGGGCTGATAACAGAGGAGGTGTATATAACAATTAGAATCTTCCTAATGTGGATGCGAGTTAATATGAAGAGACAGGATGAAAACTGTGGTTTTTGTGTACAACCAACTTAGTAGGTACTAAATATATATATATGTATATATATATATATATATATATATATGTATATATATATATATATATATATATATATATATTTGTTAATTTGCCTTGGAAAACTGTATTTGGATGCTTATTTCATATAATGGAAGCATCCAAATACAGTTTTTCAAGGTAAATTTACTTTTTCAAGGTAATTAAATTATATATATATATATATATATATATATATATATATATATATATATGTATATATATATATATATATAATATATAAATATGAATATTTCGAAACGTCGGCCTTGAATATAGACTTTTCATTGACCAACCCTCGAGAAATCCGAAACGTTTTTAGGAATTTCATGTGCAAAAACCAAACATAGTTTCAAATCAATACGGTGGGAAGATGACATTGTCATAAATCCTTTTGTATCATTACATTATTAAAAAGCGTAAAATTGTGGGGTCCCGTGCTGTAATGAAGAGAACCCATTTGCGAGGCGCGAAGACCCGAGTTAGGGTGTTAAATATACTATAAACGGGGTTATATAATTACAGGCCAGTGATCTGCGTAGAAGGGCTATCAGAAACAGAAATGATAACACTTCGTATAATAATTTTCAGCATTTTTTTCTTTCCCCATTATAAGCACCCGCCTATTATCCCACAGGTAGGTATTGGATATTCAAGGTATTTAGGTGCTGAGTAAATTCGTACAAAATGATATGCATTTTGTTCAGTATTCTGGAGCAATTTTGTTTTGCGGCTGAGTATTATGGCAGGAGGGGTGGGGGTGGGGGTAAACAGCTGGTTGTGGAATGAAGGGGGGAGGGGGGAACAGCTGGTTGTGGAATGAAGGGGGGAGGGGGGGGGCAGCTGGTTGTAGAATGAGGGGGGGAGGGGGGGGGGGGCTGCCTATCTATTATTTCGGCGTCCCGCAACTACCGCTGGCGGTCGCCTCTGCCAATAACAACTGGGCTCATTCGAAACATTCGATATCAATTTATGCGTGCATCTTTTATGAAGCAGAAGCTCCATTAAATATGTACGGGAGAAAATGTTGGCCTAGCGTCGGGACGGAGGGTTTGGGGTATCCACGGCAACCGAGACCAAACTAACCCCAACCATCACGCGAACATGCTATCCAAACCAACCCCCCCCCCCCCCTTCCAACCCTTTGCCGTACCCATTCCATGTACCTTTTTTCCCCCCTCAAGTTTGATAATTGGCGTCGTATTCTACATTTATTTGAGACATTTAAATATCAGACAAAATCATTTAAACAAAAGAAAAAACACACAAACGGCAGCCAAAATTAAAATCATTAAAGTTTCAATCATGCAGCATGATCATATGAGTGAATTTTCTCCAATTACCCTTCGTATTATAACATGTTAAATTGTAATAAAATCTGAGCAATTTGAATGGTGAGGAATTGTTAGAAACCAATTTTATGGGGAAAAAACTATTTACTAAATAAAATTCTGCAATTAAAAAAGATTTTGGATTTTTAGATTTTTTTTGTTGCAATTTTTATAGGTTTTTAAGTAAATATGAATGACATTTGAGTGCGGGTTCCAGCCTAATTTTGTGAGAAAAAAACTTGATGTCCTAGTAATCGTTGATAAGCTCGTTTTGACTGAAATTCTGCTGAAAATTGTAAACTTAACGATTTTTGGTAGTTTTTTGCCATTATCAGTTATTTTAAGTAGTTTTTCGAGCACATTTTTTGAAATGAGAGTGCTGGCCCAACAAACTCATCCTTACATTTGGCATTTGGAAAGCTTGATTTTTTGGCACAAGAACGGGATTTTTAATTCAATCCTAAGGAAATTTGGAGATTTGTTGTCTGGAATGACACACAGATATATATATATATATTCTGAGTAATATTCTGCGAAAAATATAAATTCATCTATTTTCAGCCGGTCATTTAAAATTTTTAGTGATTTTGTTAAGCACTTTTTTTGTAACTGAGCCAATTTCTTATGCTCAGAAAGTTCCTAGGATTTTGGTGGATTTTTTAAATTTCAATTCTGAGGAGAGATCGTCTGAATGACACATACGTATGTATATATACGTAATAAAATTCTTTGAATAGTTCAGAATTCTATAAGCATTCATTACTTCACCAATCGCGATATAATTCATAGTGAATTTTCCTGGAACATATACCCATCTACTCCCCGAATTTGAAAGAAACCGACGTTCTAATAAATTAACGTTTGCCCATGCGCACTATTTGTGTGACGGCAATGAATAGGGGTAGGGGTCCGTCTAGAAGCTATCCTGCACAATCCCTGAAAATGTCACCAAAATCCTTCCATTAGACTCGGAGTTTTGTCTGTGTCAATCGATATTAGTTTCGCGCATGCGCAATGGTTATTACTTTACCAACCGCGATATAGTTCACAGGGAATTTTTCTAGAACATTCACCCAGTAAGGTACCTACCGAGATTGATGATGTTACGTAGTTACCTACCTACCAGCACAGATGATGAGAAATCAACGTTATGAGAAAGTCACGTTTGCACTTGTGCACAAGCACAAAGTTGATTCCACGACATTGAAAATTATAGGACACCGTCCAGGAGCTAACCCGCACAATCTCTGAAAATTTCATCGGAATCAGACTATATCTTGGTATAGTTTGGGCGTGACAAGGATTTACCACAGTCAGACAGACGCAGACAAGGAACCGAAATTGATCAGCAAGCTCTGAAACGCCAAAAGCCAAAGGAAAATTTGATTTTGGAGGACAACTATTTTTTTGACTTCAATCATGAACACAAAGCTTCCCTACCTTCGGTAGTGAGGAAGCAAAATATATAAATTCAATTATTTTCAGTGATTTTTCAACACACTTTTTGAAACTGTTGGATCTTCCTTCATCGTTTCATTTGGACACTGTGTCGGCTGCTGGCTGCTTACCCATTGAGCTATCAACGAACCCAGTCTCCTTTAGTATTGTGTGCCCCAAACCCCCCCCTCCCCCCCTCCTGCTAAAATCGTTAATAATGGGATCTCAAAAGTTACAAAATTGCGCATTGCGCACGTGCGCAGTTGCCATCAACTTCGTTATTTTAATTGGAAACCCCATTTTATATTGCAGAGTAACTCAGAAGAAATGACTCATCACTCGATTTTACAAGTGCGCGCGAATCCGCTCTGAAAGTGCTATAAATGTGAAATACTGAGTTTTTTAAGGTACTCAATTGCCACGTGTAATACATGATTTTGGAGTATTTTTTCGTGCTGAACTTAGTAATGATGTCCATTTATTGATATTCGCTACACCTTAGGAAAACACCGAAAAACCTACATTTTAGTACGCCAAGAGCTTTGTGGAAATGTGTAAGAAAAGTGCGGTTCTGGTCAGTTTTTCGGTATTTCCCCTAGTTGGTGTTGCAAATATCAATAAATGAACATCATCAGCACGAAAAGATACCCCAAAATCATTCATTACATGTGGCAACTGAGTACCTTCAAAAACTAAGAATTTCACATATTTATTGCTCTTTTAGAGCGGAATCGCTCCCATTTTTGAGCACTTAAAAAAATGTGATGGGTCATTTCTTAATGGAATTTCACGTAGAATTCAAATCTGCAATAAAAAATGGGGGTTCCTATTTAAAATAACGAAGTTTTTTGGATCCTTACAATAAAAACATTAAGATTGGGAAAAAATTATTTTGTTGACCCATTATTAACGATTTTAGCAGGGGGGGGGGGGGGGGATGATTTTGGGGACACCCCTTCATAGTCCTTAAAAAGCTCTCCAGCTACGGTTTGAATGAGAATGCAGTAACGATTTTCGTACATTATTGGAAGGTTAGGAACAAGTAGGTTGTGTTTTCCAATGAGGAACGTTCCTCCTCTGAACAGTTGATTCCCTGTGTTGACCTTGTCATTTTACTGTTTTCATCAATAATCTTAATTTTTTTGATCAATCAATAATAACATCAATTTTTGTTGCACTTCACCAATGATGAAACTGCTTCGGTGGGAGGGGGGGCACATCTGAGAAACGTCAACATACCTAGGTAGGTACCAGCAGTGTTGGGCATAATCTTATTGTCGAATACGAATACGATTGTAATCGCGATAATTATTCGTTGATTTTGAGTCAACTGCGATAATATTCGCAAATTTCAGTGTGCGAATACGAATATTCGTATTCGCGTAATCGCCAACAGACGAATACGATTACGAAACAGTGTAATAAAATTACAGATGTACCTATTAGTCAATAAGAGGTGTTCCAATGCATTCCATCTCAATATTGGAATCTTTAGGGTTTGAAAATCGACAACAAACTTTCATGGGCAACGACGCGTAGTGTAGGCCAAAACCTTCATTTTTTTTAAATTCCCAAAAAATACAACAAAACTTCATTTTTGCACTCTTACATAGTGAATGAGATAATTTCATCGCAAAAATGTTAAGTATACGACGCAAATAAATTTCCAGGCTCCACAGAATAAATATGTTGGGGGGGGGGGGGATTCCACGGAAAATAACATAATGAAGGGAAATTTTATGTGTAAAATTATAACGGAAAAACTAAACTGAGAGGACAGCCGTGTGACGAGATCGCGAAGAAATTTTAAAAAACACGCAGCTGAACTCAAGAATTTGGTCAATAATGGGCATTTTTTCACCTGCAAATCTATTTTTCTCACTTATTATGAAACTTAGAGATCTTCGAGTGGTCGCAATAGACTCAGCGCTAAAAAATACTTCGACTGTGACACCCCACACGCCCTTATGTCAATAAAACCTATTTTTTTTTAGCATTTTTTGGACCATTAAATTGTAAATTTCAGCCGGAAATTTCGGAACGACCGAGCTGGCCTACGAACTCGTCCTGTCTTTTGCTGAGACGGATTTTTCTGCGTTAGATCGAATTATTTAGGCCGTTTTTAAAGGGAGTTATCGACTGGAAATACACTCTATAAATATATATATATGTACCTATATATACATACGACGTTGAAATCAAGGATTGTATTCTTTGGTGTATGAAATGGATTCGTAGGGGGTCCCCGTCCCTTCCTACTCACTTTTAACATTTCAAAGCCATCTAAATTAGCTCATTTTTTTCTTTGAAAATTTGCTTAAAGTGGAGGGACGATTTTTTTTTTTTTTTTTTTTTTTTCGTCTTGAGAAGGCAAAAAACACCACTATTTCATTATCTATATTTGCGTCTAAAGAAATAGGTAGGAGTTTACTGGAGGGAAGAATGACTGCGAAGGGGTGCGACAATTTCTTATATATGCTGACCAACATCTAGAGAGATCCCAACTAGATAACGAAATCAGTTACAGCTGAAGACTACAGGAAAAAAGGGGGATAAGTTTCATTTTCGCAATTGTGCAGCAGAGCACTTTTTGTATGGAAAACGCCACTATCGTTCACGTATGGAATTTAAAGATTCAAAAAATATACCAACACGTTGTTCAGGTTTTACGGAATGTAACTGTATACTCAAATTTCTACAATTAATTCACTGTTCATGCCAGGAAGCCAGCGAACACCGAAAGTCACAATTATACTGTGGAAAACGCTGCAAATTATTTCACAAAGGTTTATTATTTTTTCAATTGAGTATGATCATAGTTTTAGTTGGCTAGCGTACGTCATAAGGCCCGTCCAGACTCCTCGGCGTGTCCTATTTCGAGTTGCCACAACCTATACTTCTATAATTATATACGCATGTTTATATTTCTCGATTTGAGCTCCTATCTATTCAAATTGCCTTAATAATATCATTATCTAACTACGTACGAAAAGTCGAGAGGATATGTTATTAAATATGCGTAGGAAAAGCTTTGGTATTAACACACAAATATGACCTTGAAAAAAACATATATTCATGCCTCGAAGGAACGCCGGCGCCGTACCCACCACAAGGTGCCGCGGCGCCGGCACCTCCTCTCACTACACCCCCCCGCTCACCCCCCTCACCACCCACCGTGACCCCCTGCCAAGCGTGCCAGGCGTGCTCGCATAGAAAAAGACACTTTTTCGCCCGTTTTTGGCCCATAGCATCTATGCGAGTAAAGCGATCGGGGGTTAATGGTTAGGGCCAACTAGACCCCAAATGGAGTCTATGTGCGAAAGAACAGGTTTTTCAAGAAAATTCTTAGGCCTTTTATGGCCCGGACGGCGGTCGGCGAACGGACATTTCAAATTTGGATTCTACGCACCTTGAAACGTAAAGTGACAAAGTTTGAGGGGGGGTTATAAAAATTTTTTGCTACACGATCACATAGGCTTATTATTGGAAATAATAAACCAAAAGGGGGTATCTCGATGCATTGCGGGTTTTCTCCATGGTATTCTCAGTCTAAAAAGGAGAGTGAACACAATATTTTCAGCCCCAAAACGTAAATTTTATTTATAAAACATTCAAAACTTAAGAAAATACAATACTTTATTGTTGTTGAAAATAATGTTTAGAAACTAAATGTCGTAATTTGTTCATTCGGAAATTCTGAAGCAGGGATAGTAGCAATATACGCTACTAAGGCTAAGGTTTCTGTTCTTTGCTGGGTTTTTTAGGTCTGATTCTGCTGAAATATGCACTCGTTTTGGAAGAGCAAAACTGCATCATCAACTGTTGCAGATCATCATATTTTTCTCTCGTGATCGTAAGTGATTTCTTGTAGGCTCGATTTGGGAAATTAAATTCGTTATCACGGAGCTTCTGTTTGGTTATTGGTGATCTCTTCGAAAATCGTTGTTTTTTCATATTTTTCTTATTTCTTGGAGGATTCGGAATTACAATAGAGCTGGTCCAGGCTCCATTGTAGGTATTCCGATGGTACGTCAGTCTGGGATGGTTTATGTCCACGTTCAACTCTCGAGGCGCTCATGTTACCGCTTGGAGAGTCCCATTCTTCCTTTATACACTTGTTTTCGCCAGCGACTTTCGGCTCTTTGGACTCGTTTTTCCCCAATTCTGAAGTGCCTATCGTGTTCGCCATACAAAAATCTATATGAATCCGTCACTAACTCTTTTCGAGAAAAAATTACAGTTATCCCCTTTTTTCCCTGTAGTCTTCAGCTGCTCTTTGCTCCGAAATCAGCTATAATAGGTTCAAATCGGCTCGTCAGAATGCTGCCTTGAAATAAAGGTGAACTTTTTTTAAACCTCAAGATAGCATAACCAGAGATCCAGCTATTTCGGTTGCTTAAAAACTGTGGAACAGATGGACAATAAAGAGGCAGAGGGCAGATAAAACTTTTTTTGTTGTTACTAAATACGTATTGAAAGTCCCCAATTTGTGTGCATAAAGGTTTTTGAACTTATCCATTATCAAAGGACAATATCGTTGAAAAACACTGGAAAAAAACACGTTTTACGAAAGTTCAGAAGTGTGAAACTGACTTCGAAGATGTTCGATGGGTTTTCGCTGTTACAAATACATCCAGTAGGGTATCACCTGAAAAGCGAGATTAAAATCAGCTGCTTCAGTTTGCCCCCAGACGAGTTCATTGAATTCTTATTGAAACATGTCTCTAGGTGAATGTTGAGTTCTGGGTATATGCAAGTAACGATATTTTGCATCAGCAACAGCCCAAAAACTCATGTATGATCCAAATGGCCGATAAAATAGTAAGTACTAAAGAAAGAATGAGTTCAAAAGCCAGAAATTTTGTACATTTTTAGAGGTCAAAAATGTGTTTTTAAGGATCAAAAATTATTATAATTTTATTAAAATTGCAAAAAATGGTTTAACAATTTTTTCTAACAATTTGAATATCAGGTCACACTGCATGCGACTATCAAGTTACAAGCCTTATTTTTCAAGAAAAGTGTTCACTTAAAAATAGGTTTTGAGCTCAAGGTTCTACAAAATATTTTTTACAAAAACTAACATCAAATTTTAATTCAGAACCCAAAAGACGGGGGGAAATAAACTTTTAGCCAATTATTCCGATGGTAAAAGGTTTCGACCGTTTGAAGAGGGTTCTGGGTCACTGTGCGACGTTCAACTACTGTCTTGTCTCTTTATGCTGCGCAGAACAGCTGGACCTGTTTCGACTCACGCTGTGTCTACTAACAGCCTGTTGCCAGAGCTGTGTCTCATGTAGTGGGGTAACTCAACCTACTGGGAAAATGTGTTCAAAATACAGAATAGAGCGGTTATAAGATTGGCTAATCTGTGTGTGTGGGGGGGGGGGGGGGGGGGTATTCTAGGGCACTTTAAAGAAAGATAAGTAAATGATAATAGTAAGAGTATAACTCTTATAACTAGTTTCCATTCTAATGAAAATCCCTTAGAATTCTTCTCGGAGCAAATACATATTTGGTTCCTTGAATAAATCGTACAACCATTGCCTTTGAATCTGTGTACCTATTATTTTCTCCTTGCTCCTTCATATTAGAGTAATATTATAGAGGATCTTGGTGCATTATAGCACAAGTGTTTCGACCCTTGTCACAGTATAGTAGGTAGGTAACTGATGGACCCAGAGACCAATTTTTCCATTTTAGCATGAATATTATGGTCAACTCGTCTTCTGGACGGTTCCTGTTTCTTCCACGGTTGGAGGAATACTTGATAGAAGGTGCTTGAAACCTCCTCTTTTAAGAGTACCGACCTACTAAGTATGAACAAAATAGCCGCCATCAAGTAGAGGACATAAAGATGTTATCATCGGAAGGTAAAATTACTTGTTCTGGGCCTCTTGAATGTCTCTATACCACTTACATATTCCGTTAGTATGAACTTCATGCACAGTTTTGATCGATTTTTCCAAATTAATTCACATTTGAAAGAAGGGCGGTTCAACCCACTTCCAGATGAAGGTCTGATTTATTGCAAAGTTTGTTGGTCTGGAACCAAAATGCCTTTCCTTGTCCTTACAATGCTGTGCTTGATGAGATGAGTGAGGGTACCTATTTCTTTTGAAAGAATGCTTTGCCACATTGACCGCTGAATGCAACCCCCTCCCTCCTCCAGCCATTAGCAAGGTGCTTCCCACCTGCGACTCGGACTCAAATCAGTTTTGTTCAACAAGGTAACTCCGTCATAATGTAAAATAAAAATAAATAGAAATGCGTGAAACGACCGAAAATGGAGTCGAGTATCACTAACTGCACCTTTCTATCTCAATCAGTTTCCCAAATTCGATTTTTCCAAGATTTTTTTTTCGAGAAAACCACGTTTTTTGACAGGAAATACCACATTTCTCTCCTTTAAATGAACACGCTCAGTGAAGCAAGCAGGGCGAACCGTACCTTTTTATTACCATCTTCTTTTCTTGAAAAATTACTATAATCCAGTTGTATTCACAATTTGCCAGTTTTGCGCCTACTGACCAGAAATTTAGTGTACCATTTGCCTATAAGGAAATTATGAAAATGAAATTACACAACTAGTAAGGTGTGACGGTGGCAGCGCAGGAGTGTTACGAAACATTTATAAATATCTCACTTTTATTTTGAACAAAAATTGAATTTTTTGTGCTCTATGAATGTAGAATTAGATGCTCCACAACATGTGTTGACTGAGTTTTGACGAAATAACCGATATTTGTAAGCTGCAGACATTCAATTATGAAGTTATCTTGATGTTTTTGTTAAAGTTGGAAAAATTAGATTTTTACGGCCTCTGAGCCTTGAAGATTGGATGAATCCCAACTTTCAGGAGCTCATTCGACGCAGAATTTTGTGGTCTTTAATTTACCACATAGAATAAATTCATCTAGAACGCACTGTTTCAAAGTTATTCGCAAGCATTAAAAAAGTGCCGACATTTCATGAATTTTTGACGGTGTTTAGCCCATAAATTTTATTAGGAGGCTTTGGATTCGTGTTCAGCACCGAAAAAAAAAAAAAAAAAATTAAAAAAGTTGAGAAAAATTCTACACCAAACGTTGCATTTCTGAATCACTTGGAGACTGTACTAATTCATTCAAAACAGCCTGTTTTGAATGTATTATTAATACCTATCTACTCGTACTTATATTTTTAATTGCCAGATGTTTATTTTTAATTTTATAATTTCTACAATAGACAAGTTTTCAGTTGCTTCATTGACTTTACCTGGTGCAACCCTGTGATGGTT
>CM061045.1:71876745-72190349 GCA_030762985.1 Adelphocoris suturalis | reverse complement strand
GATGGTTGGTTTTGTGTTGAGTGGTGGTAATATATTTATCGACAGCTTGGTGAAAGAGGAGGAAGTATTTTGTTTGGCCACATTCGATAAATCAAATGACGAGGTGCTGTGTTTTGGGACGATCAACATATCTGCTGTAAAGATAGGTATCCTGATGAAAAAAATCATCTTTTTGAATCAATTCGAAATCGGACTTTATAAATCGATACCCTGAAAATTGGATGGATAAGAGAACAATGTTTTTTGAATAGGTACCTACCTAGCGATTTTAAAATTGAAACTAAATACCGTTTTATACTATTCTATGGGTTTATAAGTACTATATTCAAACTGTACTCTAGGTGAACATGGATACCACCAGCATACTCTTAAGGGAATCCTGTTGTGACTAGCTGACAACGCACACGTGGTGTGGCACTGACCATTCATTCACCTTGCCACTCCTCGCCTTCTGGCGTACAAAACAAGTGCGACAAAAGACTGGCGCAGCAGGTGCGTAGCTGGCTTAGCAGGTTATTTTACGAAATGTAATAAAAAATAAATGAAAAAAAGAACCCCGTCCTGCTCCAACTACGCGAAAAGTGTGTCCTGTTCCATTTGAATCTACAGTCAGCGTGAAGGCCAAGCGGAATTCTTGGAAAATAATAAAGCGCTGGGTACCTACACATTGAAAACGCAAAGTGTGATTCCAGCCTCAATTATTTCTCAAAAAAACTACCCTTTCTAGGAGAAACCATCGAATTGACAAATACAAGGTCTAATTAGTAAGGAGAATATAAATGAATACAAATGTAAAATGAGTCAGTATACATATTGTACAGATTAAACATTTAAACATATAAATTGTGCGGATTAAACAGCCCTACAAGAGCAAAATAAACGTATAAGTATTTACAATGGGGCACAAAGAAAAACAGAAATGGACATCAATAACTAGATTTCTATACTTCGGCTTAATGGCTTTTTCAAAGTCAGAAATAACAATAAAATCTTCTTCATTGATAGTTCTACATTTGAAAAAGGCATTAAGCCGAAATTTAAAAATCTAGTTTGTGATGACCACTTCTGTTTTTCTTTGTGCCCCATTGTAAATACTTATACTTAAATATATGTGTGTGTGTTATTCAAGTTTTAATAAAATTGGTCACCTTGAAGTCCCTGCACTGGACACCTGTAGGCAACATCTTGTTAATGATATTCTATACTATGTATCCGTCCTGAAGACGCCCAAGGGAAAATACGCTCGACACTGACAAGACTTTAAATTTAGAACTGCCATCAATGACCCTCACCTCCACCACCCCAATACTACAACCAACCAACAGCAAAAAGTACTTAACTGGCCCAGGGCACCTTGACTAAGAAGTAGAAAAGAAGCACTGCCGAATTGTGTGTCACCGATAGCTTCCTCGTATTCATCCCAATATAACCATGACTTACCAATCAACATACAAAAGATGATTACAGAGATTAACAAAGACTAAGCATCAGCCAAATTACTGAATGGTCCAACGGCAATGAAATTCATAAAGGCCTTTATAGGCTCAATGCTTGATAACGTCATCTAAATTAACAAGAAAATACTTGTGTTAACTCTGTCAACGAATTTTACTTTTGCACAGCATGAAGTATTTCAAGTGTGGAAAACTGGGCAGCTGGACTTCAACCATTCAGGAGCTGACCTGACCAACGGGCCCATGAGCAAGTAGCAGAACATTGCCTGCTCTTCAAAGATAGTTTCAATGAGGAAGTGCTGAAACAGTTCCTGGTTAAGTTACTTATTTATTCTTATTTTCACTTCACTATCTCTAAACCCCTTCCTCCTCCTGCAAGGATGCACACACCTTTAACATGCTACGAGGGAGGGTGGAAATGCCATAACAATGCACCACCTCAACAACATCTATAACTGGTAGTAGAAGGAAACCCTTGGAGAATGTGTCATGATGATAATGGAAATGAGACAACCTGAAACGTTAATACACCCTAACAACTTGAGAGTAGTTTTCTTTTGCTATAAACTTTCGTACTTATGTATAGCATTTCCACATTGATTTGGATCTTTTCCAAACAGGTTTAGACTTTTTCCACTCAGTTTTAGACTGGAAAAGGTCTAAATCCAAGTGGAATACGTCTAAATCTAAGGTCTAAATCAATGTCAAAATGCTACATGCATACATGATTATTCTGTATATATAATTCCATACATGATTATTATGTATATATAAAAAACAAATGTTTAAATGCGTTAAAATTCAGGAATCATATCGGAATGCTCCAAAGCTATAGGATAGTTGTACGAACCTTTACTTATAGAATGAAGTTATTTAATTAATACCATTGGAATTAAAGGAAGTGAATAAATTAAAACCTCAAAATGGATATTGAAAATGTATTTGTACTAGTTTGGAAGATCATAGTTCTTGTTCCCTCACACTACTTAGATTCCATTCGCACCGAAAAAAGGTACTTGACAACTATAAACATGAACACTTCTTACTTTGTACGAAATGTTTGGACAACAATCTTAACATTAGGTTCAAATGGGATCATTTTCAAAAATAGACATTATTTACAAAAGTTTGTAAAACTATAAAAATAGGTACTGGCAATTTCCTATAGTCTGTCTCATATTTTACAATTCATGAGGCATTTTCCTCCTTTTTATTGAGGATCAATACCATTTTAGTCACTAACTCAATTGCGGATTATCCAAAACAAAAAATCAATAAATTTGACATAACTTAAGAGCAAACTTGTTTACTAGAGCAGCTAACTTCTAATTTAAAAATCTAATGAAATAAAAAACTAAGAACTACATTCTTCTTTGTCAACATAAGTTCTGATTTTCAGAAATATTTGAAGAAAAAATGCAGAAATGTTAAACAGTTCAGACCTTAACACAATCTTAAAGATGTACATTTGAATGGAAAATGAGTCCACAACTTATTTCATGAAGGATGATACAACATTCTTCATATCATCTATCAATTAAATTTTATCGTATTTCATAGAAGACATTAGACCAGAGATACACTAAGTAATTCATTCACCAACGCTCGTTATGAAAATTGACGTTACAAACACAGCAGTATTTAATTTAATATCTATTAATTTTATAGTCAACTATGAATCGTAACAGTCCACACTGTAATGGAGCCATTAATTTATGGAAGAAAAACAACTGGTTTCCCATCACCAACGTAGGAAGCCCTATTATTGGAACAATTAAGTTCATTACCTAAAATATGGAAGGATCAGACTTATTGGCAGTGTTTGTAATGTTATGTCATGTATTAAGTGGATCCAAGCAAGACACAAGAAGATCCAAGTTGAAGACACAGATTTTATAGAAACTGAGCATACGTTGCACAAATACGGATCAATCAACAACTGCCATAAGGAGAAGGTCCATTGGAAGAACGACTACACGGTCAACAAAACCTGGTAAGACATGAACGTATAGTTTTTTGGTTTTTTTCTTTTTTAGAAAAAATGTACGCATTGACAAAAAAATAATTACAAAAGCGACCACATTACAGTGGGCATAATAATGTAAAACCACAGTAAAGAATAAATCACCGGTTTTGGAGAAGTAGTATTGGTTTTGGGTTTAGGGTGTTCATTTCATGAGTATAAAATCTAGATGCTAAGGAAAAAAATACAGTGTTCATAAATGCTTTAAATGTAAAATACAAATTAAGACAACAAGTATTCTGCAATCAGATTTCCAGGTAAACCCATATCAAAACCAACAGAAATTTCTTAAGAAATAAAATTAATGCGTCAACTCTAATAAAATAATGAAGTAGTATAAAATCAAAAACCAAAGAGGGTTGGAAATGAGTTAGCTGCAATAAAGCATCCAAAAACATGGCGCCATGAAAAAATAAATATTCTAATAATCAATTTTATTGATATGGTCACTTGATGTTGTTAATTAAGTTGCTGAGCATAGAACCTCTGGTGACCAAAGACGTTCACAATAAGTACGTTTCTTAGGTAATAGTTACTATAGCCAAAGTGAACTCCACTATCAATCATGGGTTACTGGAAGTAGTTTCTACAGGAACTTAGAATATACAAACTTGGATTCATGAGTGCAATGAAAATTAATGTATTTAAAAGGGAAAGGTCATTGATTTAGAAGAGAATGGTCATAACCAGTTAGGTAGCAAAACTTCATCTGTAATAGTTAACAGCGAAAAAGAACTACAGTACATATGGAAGTACATTTTGTTTATGTAAGTCACACACTCTGTCACAAGACCTCCACACAACAAAGCAGATGTGGTGACACGGATAAGTAAGTTGCATCTGCCCAAACTACTGGGTCACTCAAAACTTCAATGGCACTAAGTCCCCTTTGAACAACCCGATTTGGGTTGTTGATGTAGTTACACAATACGTTTCATATTTCAATAAAATAGCTGACAACTATTTCTTGTTTTGCTACCTTGCCGTTTTTTGTACGTTATATACTAGTGGATACCTACTTAATGGAGAACTCATACAAGGTACAAAAGACTAGTATGTGAAAAACTACCGGATTTTTGGTTAACCTGTGGCCCAGTATCCATTGCCACTATGACCATGAGCCAATATCAAATAACTAAATTAAGGGTTTGAAGTAGTAAGATGGCAATGTTTTAGAGTGAACATTGAACGTTACTAAATGGTTTCAATCAAATATATTGAAAGTATACTGAAAACCTCCAACAAGTTATTCAATTCAACTAAATACAATTTCTAAAATTAAATGGCACACAATTCCCAAGGCTTGAGGTATAAAAAACTAGTTGAATGTTAATAAATGAATTACACTAATTGAAATTTAGAATTAA
This sequence comes from Adelphocoris suturalis, assembly GCA_030762985.1. Taxonomy (NCBI): domain Eukaryota; kingdom Metazoa; phylum Arthropoda; class Insecta; order Hemiptera; family Miridae; genus Adelphocoris; species Adelphocoris suturalis. The sequence continues at coordinate 72,185,505 of CM061045.1, read as the reverse complement.
ACACAAATGAATCCCAAGAAACCATTTCTCTTCTTAAAACCATATATTGAAAATGTAGGTCAGTTTAAGGTGATTACAAAGAGGAAAGGCTGGAAGAGGATTAGGGGAAAGAGGGGTGGTGAGGTCTGGAGGACCCATGAAGAGGGCACGTTAGATCTATGAGTGGGTTTATAACAGAAAGCAGACCATTATACCCAAATTTGCTAAATTGAAGAAGGGGCAATTAAGGGGCTGCCACCCAAAAGAGCTGGTGTATTATTCAAATTCTTCCCTAAAGCACCAGTTAAAAAATCCTAGTAATCCTAGCCAAAAGGTGGTTTGAACTAAAGAATGATAGAAACACTATCAAAAGCGCTGGAGGTTATGACGGTAGTAGTTAACGTTGACAAATGAAAAAGGTGAAACAAGTATGATGACAAATAGATCCATGCAGATGTGCATAGTTTGGTAATCTGAATTGTTACGCTCCAGGAAAATAACTCTCACAGTCGAAGAGGTTTGATCGCCCTGGCCTCATAGCTCTGGTCGTTAGAGTGTTGCAACTCCGGGAAAATAATAATTTCTCGTAGTTGTGACGACGCGAGTTCGAACTCCTGTTGAGGTATCAAATATTTTTAGCCCGTTACAGTGGCGCAGTCGAAATAGGACCCGAATTCATACGAAACAATAATTAATTAAATCCCTCTCGAGCCAAAAGACTGTAAACATCACATTTCCTGTTGTTATGCCTTTCATTTCCTCACTCACTTGAGTTAAAACACACCGTGACAATGACCTCGCTCGACTGCTGACTTGTTCCAGTGAGCATCTGCTGAGCCAGCAGCCTGCAGTTACTTGTCCGACCCCTAACCAGCCGAGACGGCTGGTATTTGACTCCGGGGAAATGTTACGCTCCAGGAAAATAACTCTCACAGTCGAAGAGGTTTGGTCACCTGGCCTCATAGCTCTGATCGTTAGAGTGTCGCAACTACGGGAAATTAATAATTTCTCTTAGTTGTGACGACGCGAGTTCGAACTCCTGTCGAGGTATCAAATATTTTTGGGCCGTTACAGAATGCTCCCAATAAGCACCGGCACTTCTGTCCCACAAGCACCGGCTCTTCCGTCCCACAAGCATTAGTGCATTTGTCACTCCTCAGCTGAAAAAACCAGCGCTTCTGTCTGGCACCGAATTAAGGGGCAACTAATTATCGATAAATAGCAATAAGATAATACACACTCCCCCTCCGACAGGCAAGCATAGGGTAGATCATTCGTTTGGCTTATTAGGCCCTTGAAATTTAAAATTTTAATATCTTCATACAGCACTGGCTTAGAAAAAGTTTGCTGAGATCTCACAACTGAATAAGTAAAAATAATACAGCTAATTCTCAAATAACAAACAATTTTTTCTCTGAACCCCTCTCCCCCAAGACTTGGTACTATTTTCTTTTATTTTTATCTCATCTTAATGAAATTCAGAATGAATAACTTCTATCATGAAACAAAGAACACACTGGTCCATTGAGTACGGCAGATCCAGGTATATCCCGACCAAACTTATAAGTACAAGAATGAACCATTCAGGAGCTTTAAAGGAAAATGTGATGACTATCCCATGAAGGAGGATTATTTGGAATTGTGTGAAAATGTCAGCTCAAAAATATTTGAAGGCAGAGATCAGATAAAAGCTGTCCACCCAGCCTTCTGCCTGAAACCTCCATGATTTATTATGAGCATAATAAACCTCAGTGAGGTATCATACTGGCAACGAAGATGAAATCTGTCTTCATGTAAATGCCGAACAATTCTACGAATTATTTTACAAATGTTCATGATTTTTTGAAAATTAATTTCAGTTATTCAAGAAATATGAAAATATATAAGACTAATTTAGTTGAAGAAATTGTTAAAAACTGAATGAATGTAAGACTGATTTTTCATATTTAATTGTTGCTATTCAAGGCCAAAAAATCCAAAAGAAATGTTTAATTGATCCAGACAAATGTTCATTATCGATGCCTCTTTTTGGTCATAGCTTTAATACTATTGTAACCTCCAAGATGAGTTTTGTAAAATCCATGGTAAATCCAGCCACTTAACTGTCAGAATTTCAAATGAAAACTGAAAACGTTTATTCCAAACCCCTTCCCCCAAATAAAATTCCTGGGGACATTCAAGAATTTACGTTATTATGGATGAATTATTGAACCAATGTAAATAAGAATTATTGAAGAAATCAGAGTGGAAAACCTATTTCCCACTATCAATACGAGGTGATATATTTCGACTTGACAACATGTTAATGAAAATATCCTGCATGACGTGCTTATGCCACGCTCCTCTTACTCCTCCTCCAAAAGTTGGGTAAAAATAACAGTCTCATTACAGATCCCTTACCTCAGCAGTTTATGGATAGCTTGTCCTTATCAGACAATTTACCAGTTTCCAACATCAAAAAACCTAGCAAACACATCTAGTCTGACCTAACTTCATGCTCTTTTTTCAGACAAAAATTTATTAACAGAATGTTCAGTTGTGTTTTCCAAGCTGAAGTTGGTTATTATACAAATGTGTATTTAATCAAATGCCCTCTAATCATGATAACAATACTAGCTGAATGAAAGCGGGCTTCTTATTACAAGATATTCATCTTTATTCTTCAATACATTGCACATATGTGTACCAACCCACAAATGTTTTGTTTTGCATTCTAAGGTAGTAAAGATTATTTGTAGCAGTTTCAATTTAATATTTAAAGTTTAGCACTATCAACTCGTTCAAACTCAAACATCATCCAACCTTCTCCAATTAACCCCCCCCCCCCAACTTTCATTTTGAAGTGATGCTAATATTATATCCAGTTCAATCCTTAGTTTTTTAAAGAAAAGGTTAGGTATAATGTGTCATGAATACTGGAAATCAGCTGTTTATTTCAAAGTTGTACGATTGCTGTTCAACATTATATATATATATATATATATATATATATATATATATATATATATATATATATATATATATATATATATATATATATATATATAATTAGTTTCTGATGTTCAGAAGTGTGCAAAACCAAGTTTCATAAAAATCAGATACCATTACATTCTTCTCTTATTAGACATGGTAGGGGACCCTCAACTCTACACTACTGAGTGCCACGCTCAATGTTTCATCCCACTCATCGTGCAACGAAAGCAGTCAGGTTTTTAGCTGGGAATTAGACTATTTTTGTTCTTCTCATACAAAGTCTTCCCTTCTATACATAGAGCGGCATGTAGAAGGAGCAAGTGAATATGCTAAATCCCTCCTCAATATTGTTAGATGTATACGCAAAGAACCGAATGAGACGGAGAGCCAGTAGCGGTTTTAACATTAACGATTATTTATTCAAGTAGTGTAGATTTCTGGCTGCTCGTTTTATTGGATAAATAACTACTCATAATAAGAAATTAGCTACAGAACCTATGCACGAATACGTTTCTAATTAGCTAGTCTTCATATTGTGCCACAGTGCCAATCTGCCCAAAGTTCATCTAATTAGGAGTAGGTGAAATATGAAATGGTTCCTTTTGTGTGCCTCTTGAACTGTTTCAAATTGTTATTTTCAAGATCAGAGTCGATAGATACAAAGAAACTATCTACTAAATTTGGTATTGAATTGTACTCTGCTCTCTGCGTGAAAATAAAGTTCATCTGCTTGCTACTTACAAAGAGCTAGCTGTCTACATTTCTCAAGTATTTACCAACTTTGTAGTGAGATCTGTATTCTGTACGTGTGAAGAACACAACTAAGTTGGTAGGTACCTACTCTACGAATATGAAACTTGAAAAGGATCGACTACTGCATTCACACCCTAGTAGGCGATAGTAGATATCTCAAGACTGGAAATTTTTATAGAAATGGCTGACGTTAGAACGAAGTTAGTTGTTCACATAATCAAAATTTAATTCTCTAATACAATTACATCCATAATAGGCATTTACTTTCCCCAATAAACGGTAGAAGTTGGATGAGTTGTTATGGCTAATCAGAGGGATAATCAGTACACTTGAACCAAGCTATGCGGACTCCACAGTATATGGAATACACACTTTCTGTATAGCATTTCTAAATTGAGTGAAACCTTTTCCATTTAGGTTTAGTCCTTTTCCATTTAGGTTTAAACCTTTTCCACTTAATTTTTGACCAAAGACCTAACGAAAGTTTAGACTTTACATGTACTCACGAAACCCAATCACCCTCTATGGCCCGGCAACGAATATACGAGCGAAACCCAATCACCCACTATTGCTCTACAACAAGTATACTGACATCGTGTTTCTCATTACATTTCCACAATTTCTGTCTTCCCCTGCAATCTAGTGGCATATGTAGGTATATTTCAAGATACCAAAGCGGTTCATAGACTGCATTAAAAAAATATATTAGTGTTAGAGGAGTTAGGGAAAGTTTATTTTTTTACCAATGAAATTGAGGGCGAAAATTGCGACAAGCGTGTTAGTGTTTGCGCAAGTTTATTCTGTTTTAATGCGTTTTAAAAATATGTTGAAAAAACGAGTTCACATGGACGAAGAGTTGCGAGAAAGTGTTACCAACGATTAGAATGATGAAGAGGAAGACTGGAACATTTGAAATGTATATTATGAAATCATTATTCCGTTTTAATTTTCCCATGACCCAAAACTCAATTTAAAACCCTTAAACGTGGTTATTTTATTATAGCAATTGGATCTGCGCATATCCAAAAGTATTCCCTCAAAATTTAAGCATGGTTGTACCATTTTTGACGAAGCTAGCGCGGCTAGCTAGCGCATTTTTTTTATAGTGAGCGCGGCAAATCTCGTGAGAAGACTTAAAAAAGTCGGTCCACAGCAATATCCAGGGTTGATAATGTTGGGCTGGGAGAGTGGGCAGCCTCATGAGCACTCGGTCGCGAAAGGGTTAACATGGAAATTAGTGGATGCACAGATGGTATTATTTGAGTATTTTCATGTAAATGCAAAAAGAACTAAGTATGGGAAGAACAAAAATAGTTAATTGACAGACACAGGTTTCCAAGTAGGCTGAATCTGAATTTGAGTAAAAAGTGTAAAACTGCAACACGGCCAATTGAAAAAGGGTGTTTTCGAAATCACTAATATATGTTTACGAACTATGTGTGTGGGTACGTGTAAATATATTAAGGGGCTTCTTCCATGCTTCCTCGTTCCTCCTTTAAACTTCTACTTCACTTTGTCAATTAGTCAAATATTTTTCATTGCCTAGGTAGGTACTGAAAAGGTAGTTTCATTTTCAGTTGATTCGTTGGAGGATCCAATGTGATAGAAATTGTGAAAAAGAGGGGAATCAAACGGTCCAGATATAACTGGGGTTATGTCCAAAGCATGGAAGAACAATTCGAGAAACCCTGGCGCCCGTTTCCTATGGAAAAATCGGAGACAAGGACCATCTGCTGGACAATTTCCTATGGGTGGCAATGAGAGACAAAATGCGAAATTTTAGAAACAAGCATAAAAATGCTATACCCGGGAGAAACTGCGCAGGTGCAAGGGTAGATGAAGAGATTACACCCTAACTGTCCCCACTCTTCAATGGCGTATGAATTGTGTGTAGCTAATAAACAAGGAATGCATTGAATAGCGTTTTCTCCTGTTTGACAATTTTCGCATAGAAAATTTTCAAATGTATAAAAATTTACAATGGCAATTATAAAAGGAGCTTGGCCATTATTGAAGGAGTACTTGCCCTGTTCAAAATAGATCATTTTTTACCAATTTCGTGACTTTACCCTGTTGCAGAAGTTATTAAAAAATGTTTATTTAAAACAGAGGTGAAGACCTCATGATTTTGTAACACATTGGTTCTTGAATTTGAGCAAAAATTTTTCACGGTATTGCTGGTATTAACAAAAACATATTATAATAATTTTTTTCTGCAAAAACATTAAAATTAGCCCGATACATATACCAAAGTATTTCTGAATGAAGGTAAGAGATATATAACTGCTGGAAGGTTAAGGAAATTCTGTTTTTCGAAGGAGTAACAGTTTAAAAATACCTATATATACTCCAACAGAAGAAACTGTTAACAGAGATTAGCATGAAAAGTAACTTGTACTTCATTTGAAATAGTAATGCTTTCAAATATGAATGAACCTCAAAGGCTCTGATGTAACTGGCACATCAATGGAAGGATTGATTTGACTGGAAAATCCCCTAATAAGGATGGAAGGAAGGGAGGGAGGAATAAGGATGGATACAATACCTACTGAGAGGAGTGGTGAACACGTTGTTTCTCTTTCTCTAATAATGAAAAACGAGATTATGAACTACTTGAAACAAATATATAACTAAAATGTATTGAACATCAATCAAGTTTTTCCTTATTTTCGACCGATCCAGGGTGCTAATGTTGAATTAATCACTTGGTAAGAATGGAATACTGATGAAACCCAGAAAACTGAAGATCAATTTTTTTAAACAACGGTGGAAACCTAATAATTTTATATAATTCATTTCCTCAATAAACTGGTTACAATGTAGCATTATCGTTTTAAACGAGTTTAAGGAATAATTGACTTTATTTGAAACTGAATGAAATTCGTTGTTTTGAAGCTACCAGTAACCGTTTTAAACTGGAAAAACCCAAACCTTGAGCAATCTTGAAATCGATAAATTCATAATTTTCTGGTTATTTGCCTCAATACTATTGTTATATAATTATTAATTCATTTGCACACTGTAAATGCAACTACGAACCCGAAATTTATATTATAGACTGCACGAATTCTGTTACTAAAGTGAAAGTCTCCGAAATTAATGAACTGCAAGACTACCAACAGATAGACAGGTATAACATAAAAAGACAAACGTTGTAGAAACCCAGAAGCAGAATGAATGAACCATTCATTCTTTGACATAACCAGTAACCATTTCCTTGTAGTAAATGGAGCACATAATTCGTATAGCAAATGAGGAAAAAACCAAACCTTGAGCAATTTTACAACCAATTCATCCATAATGTTTTGGTTTTTTTTCCTTAATAATATTGATGTATAATTATTGATTCTTGCACAACGAAAATGCAATAACCAACATGAAACATTCGAATTTGATATAGTTGAATGCAGAATTTCTCTTCCTGAAGAGGAATTTTTCAAAAATTAATGAACTGGGGAACTACTAATAGACGAAATAAAACGACAAACGTAAAAACCTAAGAGGCAACTAAGAAATTAAACGTAAACTGAAAAATTTATCTTGGGGAAAAATAAAGCTAGTCTGACTAAAATAGGATCTAGTAGGTGCTACGCACCAGTTTCGAGCTCCCTCTGACGGACAACCATGGCAGCTTCAACAAGAACTTGGAGGTACCTAAATGGATCGTCATTGTTCCTGTTATTGGAAGGCGGAGAAGATGAAGAGGTATAGCCAGACGTTCCTCTGTAAAATATCACAACAAATGGAAATATTAAAAGGATGAAACTAGATAGAAAACTCAGCATATTATTCATTAGAGTTCAATATTTCAGTATTCCATTCTGCACACTTCTCTCTTGGATTTACTAAATTTGCACCTGATAAACTATATACCTAATTATTTTATTTGAAAAAAGAAGATAAAAAAGTTACACAATAAATCAGTTAGCCGGAAACGAAGTTTCCCAGAGTAGCTCCAAAACCTGCCAACTTTACAATATCAGGTGGTAATATAAAACTTCCTTTTAGTGAGAAGGGGGACTAATACATACATACAACGATATCACTTAGGTCTCACGCAATTCATTGAAATCAAATTGATCAAAATCGAATGAATGAATGACACTACTCATTTATTAAAAGTATTGAGATGATTATGATAATTATTGAAATTCTCAATACATGCACTGCCAAGACAGTACAAACCATAAATGTACCCCCTACCCCTCCTCAAGTAGGATATAAACTAAATTTTCTCAAGTTCTATCACTGGACTGTTAAGAAATCCAAGTCAAGTTCTCGCCAAAATATGTACTTCTAATTTTGAGAGGTCGTGCATACACTAACTTTCTTTGCTCACTTGAAAAAACAAGCTTCCGAAGAATGGATGGTCACAATAACCACTCCAATGTGTCACCAAAAAGTTGATCCCACCCCCTCACGCAATCATAATTTATGCCAAAATTAAACAATGATGTCTCAAAACGCCCACAGAGTCACAGGAGAGTCTTGTATGAAAACAGTTGACACTGTGAGGTACCTAACTCAAACTGAAGCTGTGAACCCCTCATGTTGGCATGTCAAAACTTCCAGCCCCACTCCACGGTACGTTGAAGTGGATGGCGTGTGAAAGGACTCGTGTAATCTATTGAATACACCAGTGTTTGGGGGTGGGTATCAACCTTGTAATCAATGGATGACAAAGACGTTGAGGTGGATAACGTAGACACTGGCTAGGCAGATGATAAACGAAAAAGCTCCCCAAGAATAATGTTTAATGCTCAGCATAGTAGTTGAAACATGTGCAGCTGTTGGAAGTTATTCATGCCACAAATTTTTTACACAACCTCGACATTGCCACTATGCCAAGTCCCCTCAGTTCCTGCACAGCATTCATCATGGGCATAGTCATTATACTTTGTATTGCGACATTTCAAAGTCATGGGAATTACTGGATTCATCCCATCCATATTAACCCATTCAACTCAGCACTCAAAAAGAGGTCTTAGCGCCTAGATGGGCAAAACACTGGCATTCTCAAGAACAGTGGGTCCATGACATCACATGAACTCACCTGGCTGCGGTGAACTCTGCCATCACATCATATGATGTCATATGTCCTGAATGAGTTAATCACAATACAACAGGAGGCACATTGATAAGGGGTCTTCAGGTACATAGTATAGAATGTCTATGACCTCATTCTATAGACTTTTAAACAGTGGAGCCTCTCATTATAGGTGCCAGTCTAAAACCTTTAGAGTCTTCAGATTAAGATCTGTCAATAAGATTTGTCATAGGCCCTTTTTGCTTCCCCTCCAAATTTAAAAGCCCTTCTTGCATAACAGGTCTTGAACATGCTACAATGCCATAGATCTCTTGTAAATAGTAATCATGTAGGTACCTACCTTCATGATAATTATTGTTTATTGTATTTTTTGTAAAACAATAGGAATCATACCTAGTTCCATGAGAAGATATAGCAGGTAGATACCTAAGTATTGAATAATATTAGTGCTAGGTACCTACTTAATAAGATGGTGAAAATTATTATTATTATTTTCTAAGTACCTATTGTAATAAAACGTTTGATAGAATAGTAGTTTAAAAAATAAGGCAATAACGCGAAAGTCTAAGAAGAAATATATCATTCCTAAAATACGAGTTCAACACTATGATACAGATTTTAATAATGTTCATCATCTTCAGATGAAATATATTTTTCTTCTTCCTGGTTGTCTTCTGCACTCGTTGACTCAGAAAAATCGTTGCATTTGTAATTTTTGCAGACTTTTAGCGAAAAGAAGTTCATCAACGATGAACTAGAACATTGAAAAATGTATGCCCAAAATAATGATGAAAAATGTGCTCACATTTTTCATTAATATTTGCTGAAAAATCTATAAAAACTGCCAAGCTAAAAGTCGAAATCCTGCTTTAAGTTACAGAATATTATTTAGAATGAGTTTTGTTACCATAAAATTTGTAATTAACAATTTCTTTGCACTCAAATCGCTCTATTTTCACAACAATCTTCACAAGATAACTCAAGAAATTTCACTCATATGATCATGCTGCACGACTGGAACTTTTTCTCTTCCTTTTGTTCCGTTTCCACTCATCCTTACACTCCACTTTCCTTTTATCCTTTTTCAATAGTTTTCTAAGTGCGAAGGAACAGCCAATGAGGCTGGAACAGGAACAATGGAACATCAGCGTTATTCGGTTGGTACCCTGCTTAGCATGGAGCTGCCTGAATCCTCCCCTCTTGATGTCGAACTCTCAACCCGACTTTTTTTGAATTCCCAATTTTCATTTGTCGATTTTTTTTTGATCATTTTCCGGCAAATGGACCCCATTTTCGTTAATCACAAGAAAAGTACCTTAGATTTTTTTTTTTTTTTTTAATTACTGGAATACTTTATTCGACCAAGGTACATGTTTTTATAAAATCAAACCAACCATGTTTACCTATTCTCATAAGTGTGTAAGTCTGTGTTTTGTTTTTCAAGTTGAATAGACAAATATCGTACTTTACAGAAGGTAATTATCAACGAAAATTAAGATTTTTTGTAATTTGTTGCTTTAGAGCACATTTAGTGCCTTTAAACATATATATTTCTGGCTTCAGAGTCAGATGAAAAAATGGTTCATGAAATTTTGTTATTGTGAAAAATGTAACAAGAAAACAATCAATGATACAGTAGCTGATAAGCAACAATAAATAATCTGTAAATTGTTGACAGCATCATAAATCCCGCACAATGTCATAGTGCGATGACATTTACAATATTGTGTGCGCATTATCCTAATTCAAATTTCTTGATACTAGACAACTGCAATTCTTAGTAGTGTGAGCAATTCGTGTGCACAGATGTTGTTAACTACACACATTCATAGTAAACAAATTTGTTCCAAATAATATTCTGCTATACAACCAATATTAGGATTTTCAACTATTGTTTGCAAATTTACTGAAATTTAGGAACATATTTCTCCATAATTTTGTATACTCATTTCTCAATGTCTAGTTCATAGTTGATGAGCCTTGTCGAAACATCATTCTTCTAAAAATATACATGAACAAAACGAATAGCTACGTAAGTTTATTAAAAAAATCAAAATCAATGTGGTAACACAACAAAACATGCTAGAAGACTCACTCAATGGAAGCTGTGGATGCATCATCGAATTCTTCAGCATTATCTTTAGCAGAATCAGTAGGTGAATATGCTTCCTGTGACTTTTCTTCCTCGCCCTGCGGGAAGCTGTCGTAGAGAGCACTGTCACTGGAGTCATTGTGTGGATAAACTACTACAGGCTGATTGCGAAGGCTCCTCCTGCCTTTTCGTGAAATCATGAAATGCTGTGGATCTTGGCCGTCATCTCGGATCATTTGTGGAAGTATCCTCCTTCTTGCGTTTATAAACCAATTGCATACCTTAATGAACAATAAGCAATGAATTAGAGCTGAATAACTAAAAAACTTTGATTCACCAGTAGTGATAAAAAATTTTAAAAATCAAAATCAGTGAAAATGAAAAAGCAATCAATGAAGTCGTATGTTTTGACATACCCTGCCAAGCATTTGTATTCAAATTTCCTACGGGTACTAAATACGTCACTTTAAAACTCCGAAATCGTCTTGGCATTAGATAAGTGTTGAAGAACAAACTGTACATGTCCATGAACTTGCAAAAATTGTTCCAACATTCCTTTTAACCCTGAGTCGAACTAGGGCGCACATTGATAGAGTACTTTCTTGAGCTCAGTGACTAGTTCTACAGATTTTAATCTAGAAGAATAGGTTGTTCCAAAGTTGCCTAAATTGGACTTGAGCTGTTTTTATTTTCAATAATTCAGATGTCGTCTGACAGAGATTCATTCAGATTATAAACAAAGAACTTCAACTGGGGTTAACAAAAGAGTTCCCCTGAAAAATACTAGGATACATAAACCAATACAGATTTTCACAACCAAACTAAACTAAAATCAAGATAAAAGATCAAATCATAAACCATGGAGTAAACACTTAAGCCATTTGAAAAAATAAAAAAGATTCTCCAATATTTGACGAAAAATTGCAGTTCAGCCTCTTTTGAGGTACCCATCACCAGGAATCAGGAAGAGGGGAAATCTCTCGCTCAACCCACTCACATAATTAGTTGTAAAATTACATTGTAGGTTAATGGCCCGTTGTAGCAAGCTCTCGAAAATGTCAAAACGACCCCAGCACTGCCAATGTCGCGCGGAAATATTAGAAAACCTCTCTACCTGAAAATCCTTCTGCGTTCACATTTTCCCTTACTGCTGGCAATATAGCTTGTTATACCTGGGTAACCGTAATTAGGACTATAATAGCACCATGATCCCACAGGTCTGACGTCTGGACGAGTGAACTCTCTTAGTAGGTTTTAGCAAACAGTCACTTAAAACGTATAGCAAAACGCAGTGAAGCTGTATTTACAATTGATTGAAATGAATATGCAAGAAAAACTTGAATTCGTTCAAATTTCAGGGGTACAAGAACAAGAAGAAGCTTTCTTCAGCACAGTTCTCCGCAATCAAATGCAAAAATAAATAAATAAAATAAGAGGAAAAAAAAGTAAAAAAAATTTCAGAGGTTGATTTTAGAGCTTATTACTGAAAGAAATTTCTTCTTGATTTTTTTTCCCCCACTTTGTTTTTGAGTAGGTATTTTATTTAATTTCTAAGACTTTTTTCGCATTTTCTTCCTTATGACACTAAAACGGCAATAACTCCCCTTAGGATCTCTGTAAAATCAATTATAAAGACACCTTCAAAAAGAGCGGTGGATTTCCTATCTGTTTGATTTCAAACCACTATTTCATAAGTTTTACTTGGTGTCATCTCAACTTGTAAAATTGATTAATGAAAAACACAATCCCTGAGCTATTTTTCGATCAGATTGAAAACAAAGGGTATAATCGACCAAAACGAAACAGCCCAGGTGCCAGGTGCAACAGCTTGACAAAAACAGTTTTCAAAAATCATAGAAGCTGAAATACTCCTAAAATGAAGCGTTTTTTCGAAAAATATCATGAAGGAAGGTTTTTGAGACGTATAAAATCTAAATCTCTAATGAATCAGCACTGATCAATGCCAAAATTTAGGATTCAATTACGAGTGCCTCAAAATAGGTTGATATTATTGACAACATTGACTCAAAAATAATTAATGCCAGCAATGATGTTTCATTTTTTAATTTTTACTGAAAATCATTTTGGTATCCCAATACTATTTGTACAGCATAAAAATGGGATTTCATAACGAAAAACGCCTTTGTAAATTTTCTGTCGTTTCTTAGGTCTTATTGAACTGTATTTCACAATTCGTGTATAATTTCATATTTTCATTCAAGAGGCCCATAATTTCAGGGGAACAATTTCATTATTTGGTATTACATCTGAAGGGTTATTTTCGCTAATAGTAACAGTAAAATTATAATTTACCAACTTTTCAGAGGGGTCTGTCGTCACTCGACTCGCTAGTGACGACGGGCTCCTTCAAAAGGTATGTAAATGATGATTTCATTATTTGGTAGGCGGTAAAGTAAAATGACAAATTGTATCCATACCATCCATAAGTAGTAGAGAAGTAAAGCAAATTAACCCATGGATGACATATTTTTTTTTTAATGCTTTGGCCTCAACAGGTTCCCTACTACGTACTACAATTCGTTATGAACAGTGCAGATTGTATTGTGTTGATGGTGAATTATGCAGAAACCTAAGTAATCAAATTTTATTAGAAAAACTCAGCATCAACAAGACACCGAAAAATATCAACTGCCCCTGAGGTAGTGCCTACCGCATGGTTTCAAGCGCCACTTAACTTTTTAGCATATCATTTATCCACAACTTGGAATGTTATCTACCCCACATTATCAACATTGCAAAGCATTTCACTTCAATTATCAACGTGTGAAAATAACTACATTGTGGTGTGCGCCTTTCCCCAAAGTCCATAAAATGATCTGCAGCTTGCCATATAAATTAAATATACAACTGCAGAGTAGGAATCCAAAATCAATTGAGAGAATTTTAAGCCTTTGTGGTAGATAAAACATAACTTACAGCATGAAACTAAACTGTAGGGAAGAACGAACCTACAGTGTCATACTGGAGTCAAAATTAATGCAATAAGTGGTGGGAACAAGCTCACGAAGCTCATGTGGGAACGACACAAGAAATTCTATCCCTTATTAGCATTGAGCAGTTTGAAAATATAGCAGAGAAGTGGTTACCTGGAGCACTGTGAGATTTGCGTCATCGGCGAGTATATGCTTCTCAACATCACTAGGGTAAGCGTTGTACCTGTGCTCAAAGAGCCAAGTTTTGAGAATTTTCACAGATTCGTTAGGCAAATTTCCCCTCTTCTTTTTGCTGCCACTTGAATGACTGTGTTTTCCATTAGAAGAGTTGTAATTGTCATATTCCATGTCTGAACAGGAATCACTGCCTCCATTATAGTCAGAATTGAAGTCATTAGATAAGTACGATGAATTGTTGAACTCTGGAACAATGGGAAAACAGATTTATTAATCATCTAATATAGTGAACATGGTGTTAACAATGGAAAATGGCGGGGAGGGGGGAGATCTGACGATAACATTAGTTGTTGTGAGGTACGTATATATTATGCTGATGCTAGAATTCATTGGAACTATTTAAGTCACCACAAGTGTGACCCACTTGATAGGTGAGATCACAGAGATGTTCTAGGAATTGAGGTTTAAAATTCCACTATGAGATAAGTAATAGTGTAGCTAGGTCAGCCCTACCAGGGGTAGCGCATATACTTACTTACTTATTTCCTGTCACTCCAATCAGGAGACTACGTGAAATTGCGCCATTCTTCTCTTTCTTGGGCCACCTTGATCTTGTTTCACGTCTTCCTGTCACAACCCGGCACTTCATCCACTGATCACCTCTGTGCCTTACGAGGGTAGCCTTTTTGATACCCTTGTGGTTTCCAGTCCAGAGCTTGCCGTTCCACAGCTCTCTCGTTTTTCTTAAGAGTATGGCCAATCCACTTCCATTTTCTCTTCCTAATCTCTCTTAAGATAGGTGTGAAATGTTCCTGCCCTGTGTATCGTTGGAGATTATCTCGGGCCACCACACCACAATCCTTATATTTTTTTAGTTAAATATGAGGTAACTCTCCATGAATCACAGCCACACAGGAGCACTGACTTGACGTTCGAATTGAAAATGAGAATTTCGTTCCTTGTGAGATATTTCTAATCTTCCAGATTGGATAGACTTGAACAAAGGAGCCATATGCATTTCGTATCCTACTTTTAATGTCTTCCTCAGTCAACATTGCTGCCAAGGATGTATCAACAGCTCAATCTGGTGTCCAACTTGTGGGAAGATTTATCGACCTCCAATCATTGCAGCTTGTCCTAACACCTTTCTTAGGGACCTTAATTAACAGGCTTTTCTTTCGTTCTTTAGGGATGACTTCTTCATTCACATGGAGTAATAGGCGTACAGTGTTCATACAGACCTTGAGGACCTCTGCAGGAATGTTGTCAACCCCATGGGGCTATCCTGTTCTTCAGGTCCTCAACAGCCTTTCTTACTTGTCTCTGATGGTGGAACTTTTTTATTTATTCATTAATTTTTTTTTTTTGCAGTGAGTTAAAACCCATAGAGCCACAAACAAGATTTGCGTATGCAGTAAGGGTAACTTACCTTATAATTCACTGTCATGTTTCTTTCAAAGTTAATTAAATAGTATTTGTTCCTTAACAGTTTCAGTGCACAGCTTTCTAATCATACTGTCAATATTTCTGGTTGAATTCATTTCAACTGAGAACGAATTTGAAGTGAAGAATTGCCAGAACCAAGTGATGATACTTCTCGCATCCCCTCCAAGTTTGTTAAGAACTTCAAGGAGGGAGCCTCTGAAATTGCGACTAGTCGCAGTGATTGATCTGGTTCTGGGTTCGGACATCAGGAGATACCCAAGTTACTTTGTGGCAACCTTTATGAGGGGATAAGGTTCCTCCAATTACGAGATCGTATTCTACATAAAATGTCGAGAGACACTCACCATTTTTGCACGTCTCTCCCACAACATGGGCACCCACGATTTGCTCCAGCCCCTCATTTTCTGAACCAACTTTGACACTCAGAGATCCCCCATTATGACAAGAATGTCTCGACCAGGTTTCTCCACAACCACTCTACTAAGGTTCTGAAAGAACTGATCTTTCTTGGCTATGTCAGCAGCATCTACCGGAGCAGGATTACTGTAACTTTTTTCTACACGGGTCCTAAAGTGAGTGACAATGATCCAGTCTGACACAGGACTACATCCCAACAGGCTGCTGTTGGCACACTTACTGAGTGTACAAACACTATTTTGGTGTTCCGTATTCTCTCCCAGTTGACTGGAGTTGATAAGTGCGAGACCATTAGTGGTCTTCATCTGAGCAAATTTTTTCCTACTCACTTCACTAAGGCCCATTATTTCAATCTAGTATCTATCTCTTCATCTCCCTTTCCAGAACCGTCAACTTTCCTGGTTCTTTAAGTCACAATACCTTCCAAAATCTGAGACGAGTTCAGTTTCATGCCAGTATGGTAGTGCATATTATAAAAATTATCCTTTTTGTACATCACGTATTTTATTATCCCCCCCCCCCCTTAATTCCTCTTCCTCCTCAAGGTATTACACAATAAGTGATCATCATTGCCTCAAGGAATGGTCCCAAGGAGAACAAGTTAAGACGTAAAATTGTGTTGAGATTTTCCTTTTAAAATCTTAGCTTGTGAGGGGAATGCATCAATACTCCCTCGAAACCAGTTATTTACAGAGGGGGAGACATTTCCATGTCCAACTTCTCAAACTTCTGAAATGTGAAAATGTCATCAGTAGCCATGTATGAAGGATATTTTCATTAATTACATTCACCAAGAGAACCACTTCTTTATTAATAACCCATTTTACATGTGTATGTATAAATGGCAATTCATAACTATGCAATCATAGATAAGTAATGGGGCTTCAAACTAACAGGGTCCGCCACTAGAAGCGCTAGGGAGTGATGGACCTTAGGAACATGGTAGTTGACATGACTTTTCCCTTTTCGATACCTTGAACCAAGCCTTATTGTTCAACAATTTGTTCCCCACTCCGTCATCAACATCAATACTGGTAAAAAAAATGAGAATTTTATAAGTGATAAATACATTACTTTCTTTAAATTAAATTAGTTTCCCCTACTTCCAGTCTCGATAAGGAACTTCTGCTGTGTCCGTCACAACTGCGATCATAGGCAACAAAAGAAGAGCAAATTGGTAAGTTCATGCCGCTACGATGTGTTCTACCTCGAGCTTCTCATGTTTGGAGGCACATTAGTTTAGGACCCCATATAATCCTGTCAAAGCAATAGAAGTTTGGTTCTAGGACACCATAACTGGTGGTGTTGAGGAGAGAACTCTGTGATAAGTGCACTAAACTCTGCCTGTTTTCAATCCTTCACTCAACCACAGGTAACCAAGTACCTATTGACAATAAAAATTTGACCAGCCTTAAAGAACATAGTATGCAACACTGAATAAGCTGCTTGCAAAAAAAAAAAAAAAAAAAAAAAGTTATGACCAATTTGAGAAAGTTTTTTGGTTAATGATAGATAAATCAAGTTATCTCGGAAATGGCTGGTCAAATTTTTCTCCATTTTTTCCCCCTTCGGTGTGAACTCCAAATAATTCTCTTAAAATCCTAGGAACACGTTTTTTATTCCAGCAATAAATGTTTCACCTATACTTAAACAAAACCTTGAAGAGTCTGTCAGTTTAACAAAAACCCACAAATACAATTGGAAACAGTAGCTCTAAGTATGAATAGAGAATTTTGAAAAAGTAATAAAATTGATTGAATCCATTAGTAACGGTGGTACTTTGCACCACCTATGATTATGTGGTGTGACTGCTGTAATGTTTTCTTTCCTTGCACTTCCAGACTTTTGGCCTACACTGTTTCATTACAAGCAACTGCCCCACCAAGTCTAATCTTATACATAAACCTTATAGATACAGGCATCTTACATATACAATATGACCCAAAAAGTATGATCGGGTTTTGAAAGGCTATAAAAACTCATCAAATGCAGATATTGAATGAGAAATTATAGTCACCTGAAAGATCAGTTCATACAGTTTTTCCAAACTATCTTTTACTGTGCTGAAGCAGGTTTCTGCTGGCTATCATTGCCCTCTCAATCATTTCCTGAGGAATAGTGATGAGGCTCATTTCCATCTGATTACCCATCTCAAGTACCTTTTCTTTTACAGTAGACTCTCTCAACGATTTAAGCATTTTGGAATGCAGGCAAAAGGGGACAGCTACAGCAATTCAGCGGATGCAATTTAGCAGAATACGGCTAAAGGAGGGATTTATTTGTCCCTCTCTCTTCAATTTCTGGGACCCATTGGCTTCAGACATAGCCATTAATTTTTAGGAATTCTTCGGTCGAATACAATGTTTCAGTAAAGTATCATTAATCCGACAATGGCTATAATACCTACAATAATCGAGATGTTTAGTACACAGGAGTTTGATCTACACCCATAAACAATTTATATTTTAACCTTCACTGTAAAAGAATTGATGATGGTTGTTTTAACTCTTGGAGAAGCTAACGGAAACGGGCATCCACACCACTGAACTAAATAAATGATTTTATACGGGAGGGGAAGGGGTAGGTTGGTCAAGACATATAGTACTGTGTATTGGACTATAGACGAAATTGCGTATCCCTAAACCTCTTTTATTGCTTTCAAGGTAGGGAGTAGAGCGAGTGGTTTCTAATTGAACTGTTGTGGGAGGGTGGGTAAGAAAAAACAATCTCAAAAAGTGTTTGATGCGTTTCACTGAATGGTTGAGAGGGTGTTAGGATAATGTATTGTGACAAGTACGCAAGCGACTTACGGCAGAGTAACTCAATTTATGTACCTAGTTACTGTACTGGCGGGCAGGTGACGCAGTGAGCAAAATCATTATGCAACTTTTAATTGAATGGTTGAATATTTCCATGATATTATTTGTTCATTATAATCTCATTAGTGTTGTATTAGCAATTAGTGCCGGCCTTCCAGGATCTCAATAGTCCTAATGGAACAGTGCATCATTTGTTTAAACAAAAAGTTTTAAAACTTTCTTATCTTATTGGATCAGTTTGAATATTTAATTAGGAGCAAAGAACTTTGAGATGGGTAGGTACTTAGAAATGACAAAAACGCATTCAACGTTCGTTTGCAAAAGTAAAGGGAGAGAGGAACTTCAGATTGTTTGATGAATGGAATACTTTTCTGTGATATTATCTACTCGTAGAAAAATATTAATAGACTTCTAAGGTTTCCAATGGCAGGACCAGGGCAGCAGGTATTAAATTACTGAGGCAGGGAATAAACATTTCGAAAAATTGGTAAGTAGAGAATTTGAGAGCATTAGGAAAGAGCGTCTAGAAGATACGAGGGGAGTTCCACTCTTCTCAGGCCCATTTCTAAGTATAGGCATGTCTATATTAAGACAGAGCAAATGTCATACAACAATATAGGTCAACAGCCAGACGTCAGACGCAAAATGGGCACGCTGGACGAAAAATATTACATTGAGAGTAAACTTGAAACTTACCCATGGCACCAGCTCGGCAAGAAAATTGCTGGGTCGGCCTCAGAGAGGCGCGATTCTCGAACATCCCACGACGACTGGACTCAGGTGAGGAAGCAGGCAGGTACCGGAAGGACGACACCCGCTGTCACCCGGAAGCGTGCAAATCGTTCCGGGTTCCGATCGACTTGCGGAGGTCGAATAGGAAAATGCAACGGAAAACCTGAGGAGGAACACAGAAAAATCACTCGTCATGAGGAGGGAAACGAGAAGGTTTTGATAAGAGATAGCTGCAATATTACCGGCGACAGGACCGATAGTTGATGAGAAAACTAACGCGAACTAAATCAAATCAACAGCTTATCGATATCGAGGTGAGTTGATAGACTTTTCGCGAGCGGCTTAGGGCAAGAGTTAGAGTATGAACAATGACAAGGAACAAACAAAAAGCAAATGGAGGGAATGGCAACGTGCAATGTCACATCAGTCATTGCACCGCGCAGCGTTATAATACGAGAACCAGAGCTGAGGGTTCACGTTCATTTAATCGAGTTACAATCAAATACGCAAGAAATAGATCGTTCTTGACTGTTAATAGGTCTAAAAATAATATCTAAAGGGGTTAAGTGGGTACTTACAAACAAAGGCAAGTCGTTTCTTCCAGGTGGATGAGGCTGATTGACGTCTTGAATCCGATTGTTACCGACCGAAAAACGCGATATGGTTTGGTCGAGGTTCCGGCAAATGTGAAGACAATGCGGATGAGAAGTGCGAGCAAGGTCTGGAAGACGGAATTATTTTGACAGATCTCGGAAAACACGTGCTGAGTCTGCCGGTAGGGAGCGGGAGCCTGGTGCCTACCAACCTTCCAGTTATGTCATAAACTGACAGTCTGCAGCCGTCTGACAAACGACCGTCAAAAACCCGCCAGAGCTCCTTCCCGCTCCTTTTCAACAAGGTCACATCAAACACACAAAAGGAAAAACTTTAATCAACCCGGAAACTCCGACGCATCTCACGTATGAATTTTATTGAGGTGCGATGCGAATAAAGAACAAAATGGGATATAAATTTTGAAAAGGTACGCGGAAACTAGTCTTAAAATTGACAGTCTGTTACGCATCACTCAGGGCATGGATGGACGCAAACGATTTTTTCCACCATTGGCTTTTCTGAAGTTGGACATTAGAAGGTGCTATCAATTTTAATGGGTCGGGCCCAGATCGTTTATTAGTGGTAACACTAAAGAGGGGGAACCGCCAAGAGGGTTCCGCCATTTTGTGTATATCCTCGCCGCCAGCTCAGACACGCTGAATCAGGGGTCGTTACCACGAAGTAGAATATTATCTAAGGTCATCTCAAGGTGATATTTTAATCATGGCTCTGACCATAAAATATCCCTGAATTCCAGTGTAGGTACCTACTACATTTAATTCAAATCAAGTGCCTGACCTTGCAAGAATGAGAGCTAAACCTAACTCCAAATAGTGACTGCAGATTGATGAAAACGGCCATCTCCTATCATAGGTACCTACCTACCAGGTACCTACAGTGTTTTCTTCCGTTAATTTTATAAAATGGTAACATAATATTCCTAGAAATAGTATTATATCCAAATTATTATTATGCATTGAGTAACCTGACATTAATAAATTTTTACTTTTGTTTTTTCAGTTGTTGTCGTTCTAAAATTGTTTGAAGTTGAAAAATGCGCGTTCCATTATTAACAGTAGTTACACTATAACAGTTTTCAATATAAAAGAACACAATAAACAGATAACTTAAATTTAAACCTTAAAAAAAATTAAAATGAATGATTTACATAGGTACTGATTTAAAAAAAATTACTTTCCTTTATGCCCCACCTTGTGACATACATATGTACCAATCCCTTGAAATGACAATGATTTCTAAGTTTCTCAGGAATATTTTCATCGACTAGGTATCTTGTGGTTTTTGCCATAAGATCCATATATAAAAAATAAACCAACTCAGCTATCATATGCACAGATACTGAGAAAACACTGTGCGAACCAATGAGATTGCACAGTCGAATTTATGAAATTAAGCGGACCAACCAGGAGGCGGCAGGAGGCACCTCCCTATAAATACCCCGCTGGGAGCCCTCCGAAATTCATTCCACTCTCCGCTCTCGACGACGACACCTCCGAAGTACGAAGAATTCTACACGCTCTACGCTGACGAACCTTCTGCATTGCGAGTTCATCTCAAGAACGGCTTCCTACTGCTTTCTACAAGCCAGACCTTCTCTCCACACAGATTTCGCATTGGCATCTACGAGTCCAGTGATTATTCATCCTGCTCATTGCCCAACGTAGTTCATCTGTTAGGACGCCACCCGGTACTTCTATCGATATTCTCTTTAGACAGTACGCCCGAGGGACGTTCCGAGCCGTGTCACCCGGATTACATAGCCTTAAGCTCGTAGTCGACCGCTGGGGCACGCCGGTAAATTACTCAGCTCATCCGCTCTAATTTACCGTCTACGGAAGTCTTTTTCAAGACTGCGAGGTAGGACCCTGCCATCTGAGCATTGGAAAGACGCTCTGGCAAGCGAGTCCACTTCCAAAACCCTCTATTTTTTACACGTAGAGGCATCGAAACGAGCAAAAACTCGATCATTTCGATGGAACGTCAGCCTTCTTACTTCCCCTTGCAAGGGAAGGAGGAAGGCGGCAAGGCCGGGCCGAGTGACCAACGTAGTGCGCCCTACCGGCCACACGGTGAGTCCGCTGAACCAAACATCAGCGCAAGGCGCGACCCTCACGTCCGGATCGCCTTCTCGCCCGATGTATTCGTTCGAGAAACTTTCGAACAAGACTCACCTACACAAAAGATCGAGCAAACCTTTCAGACTCGCTCTGAAGCCGATCTTTACGATTCGACCAAGCTGTCCGACTACCCACGATCTCCGACGCAGGCTTACACGGTCGATCCGAGTGTCAAATACACTCCAAATGCACAAAAAGCAGAGGATACTTTTCAGTACCTCAACCAAGCTCAATATATTCCCCTTTCAGATGTAAATCTAAGGCCGGAATATTACAAAACGGCTCAGTACGAAACTGATCGAACCCAGCACTTGGTACACGAGCCTAGCGCTCCGCGCGGCTGCGACACGGACTATCCACCCTTTCAGCCCGCGAAATCAGTTGACCTTGGCGGCTCCGCCCGCATTCCTCGCGGGGGTGGCCTAGAAACCAACCCGCATAACCGGGATATAAATGTCCGACTTGGTCTACCTACGTCGAGTCAAACCTATATAAATCCACTACAAATGGTGACCCCGCCTTTGAACAGGCTCAATACGGAGCATTTCGTTCCCTCTTATGAAGCTAGTGGATTTCAGGGAACCACTGCGGGCGTGCGACCCCCGCCGGGCCTCTACGCCCCACATCTCACGCAACATCCCTCTACACAAGGTGGTTTTCAAGCACTTTTAGAGGAGATGGGAGATTATCAAAAACCAGTCTTCCAAAAGAAGAATATTGATCGTGCACTCGCCGAGTTCGATCAATACTGCGTGAGAAAACACATGAGAACGCAAAACGAATGCTTCTCAGCTATATACAAGTGGGTACCAGAAGAAATGAGGGAAGCTATCGACTCAGCTTACCTCACGGCGCCCCACGCACCCTACGAAGAGGCCAAACAGCGCCTCCTACGAGAATATGGGTTGTCTTTACAGGACAGGCTCCTCGCACTCGAGGACCCCGCATCTCTCGCCAAAAAACCCAGCACCAAGTACCACGAGATGTACTCGAAAGCTGTTGGGTACTTTTCGGAAGCTCTAATCACTCAAAAGTGGATTGAGACTCTTCCCATCGAAGCACGAGGTATGGTCGCAGCTCAGCCTACCACGACCTCCCGGCTCGACCTAGCTGATACGCTACACGCGTACAGAGCAGAGAATACTTCTCTGAACATACGAGGAGTTGAATCTACTCCGAAACCCATAAATACTGGTTTTAAAAAGGCCCTCTCGAAACAAGCTGAGTTCAAACCCCAACCAGTGGAGAGTAAACCTCACAAACCGATGGCCTACGTCTGTCGAAACCACGTACGTTTCGGTAACGAAACTCGCAAATGTGCAGACCCAGAACACTGCACTTGGAAGACAAACACTGCTTCCAAAACTAGCAAAAAGGCTGCGACTATAAGCCAGCCTAAAACCCGGGTTTCTACCGAAAATACTCAGCAGTCGGTACAAGAAAGTACCATTCCAACCTCCGACACAGAGAGTTCGGAAAACGAATAACTGCCAGCGTATCTGAGCCTATACGCCGGCAGTCTACTGAGTATAAAAGGCTTTTTTTCAAGTGCAAACTGAATGGCACTGAATTTCTCATTGACACGGGAGCAGAAGTGAACATTCTGCCCCACAATGTCACAAAAAAATTGGGCTTGAAAATTCTCAAGTCCAACGTTAAGCTCACAGCAGCTAACGGAGCCCCTATAGATACACTAGGGCGAGCTGACACAACAATTAACATCGGCCTCGGGGACATGACCACCGAGTTTATGATCACGAAAGTTGATCTAGCGATCCTAGGTATCCCATTCCTCGAATCTTGGGATATCGGAATACGGGTCAAACACAAGTACATTTATAAAGATAAAATGAAGTGCTATGCCGATCAAAAAATAGCTGCAGTCATGAACAAAAAGTTCACTGACGAACAAATTGCAGCTGCTATCCCTCACCGTGACAATACACCTCAACCAGAGGACGTGCAAATCACGGAGGACGAAAACATTCGCTCTATCATTAATAAATACAATGATAAAATGAGCAAAATCCATGGTAAATGGAAGAACAACGGGGTTTACCACCGTATAACCACGGAAGGAACTCCAGTACACTTCCGAGCGAGACCCATGGCAGGAGAAAAACGGGCTCAAGTCAAAAAGACTTTTGACGAAATGCTTTCAGAAGGCATAATTGCACCATCGGATTCCGAATGGGCATCTCCGTTACACTGTGTGCCAAAAAAAGACGGGTCATGGAGAATCACCGGCGATTACCGTTTCCTCAACGCGAAAACGAAGAAAGACGCCTACCCTCCTCCTCACATTCGCTCGTTCCAAGCGAATTTACATGATACGCAAATCTATTCAACAATAGATTTAAAATCAGCGTATTATCATATCCCGATGCACCCAGATGACGCTCATAAAACTGCGATTATTACACCTTTCGGTCTTTATGAGTTTAAGAAAATGAGCATGGGTTTGGCCGGAGCGGCTCAAACATGGCAAAGATACATGGACAGCATCATGCGAAAATTTGATTTCGCATTTGTATATCTAGATGACATCCTGGTGGCTTCGAAGAATTATAACGAACACATGAACCACCTCAGACAAATTTTTGACAAACTAGGGGAACACGGACTTCGAGTAGGTTTTGATAAATGCATTTTTTCGAAACCTACCGTCGATTTCCTAGGTTTCACTATCTCGAAGGAAGGTATAATTCCTAAACGAGACAAAATAGAAGGCATAGAACAATTTCCTAGGCCAGTAGACGTACGAAGTCTACGCAGATTCCTAGGTATGTGTGGTTTCTACCGAGCATGCTCGAGCAAATTCGCTCACACGGCACAACCTCTGTATGACTCCATTCAGTCAAACAAAAAAAATGACAGAACACCTATCGAATGGACATCAGAGAGAGAAAAAGCTTTTAACAGCTTAAAGCAAGCAATGATCAAAGCAACATTGCATAACATTGCTCACCCACACCCTACGGCGGAGTGGAGATTAGTCTGTGACGCGTCCGACACACACATTGGAGCGGCACTAGAACAAGAAATTACAGACAAACATGGCTCGAAATCGTACCAACCATTGGGATTTTTCAGTAAAGAGATTCCAGAACAATGGAAGAACAAAGCATCGTTCGACAAGGAAATGTTCGCCGTTTACCAAGCGTGCATTCACTGGCACAACGACTTGGACGGCAGATCCTTCCATATTTGTTCGGATCACAAGCCTCTGCTAGGCACGATGCTTAAAAAGAATGCTCATTTTTCTAAAATGAGATTAAGATGGCTAACATACATCTCTCAAATGACGAGTGACATTCGTCATATTTCCGGAGAGAGCAACGTCGTCGCCGACGCACTCTCCAGACCCTTCGATCCGGTTGAAATTCAAACGAAATCGATTTCAACACAGACGGACGAGGGTCCACCCATAGCCGAAATTTCGAAAATTACGGCTGCAATAGAATGCAATCTTCTACTGCACATTTCAAATTCACAAACTCGTTCTCCCCCTACCGCGGAGGACAAATTGAAACTCACACGAGTTGAATTCTCTCAAGGAGAAATTTGGTGTAACCTAGACCTAGGACACCCTAGACCTTATATTCCAAACGAAATAAGGGAAGAAATAATAAGCCAAATTCACAATTTGGGACACCCAGGTATACACTCTACAGTGTATAAAGTTAAACAACGATATTTTTGGCACGGACTCCGTGCAGATGTCTCCAACTGGGTCCGAGCGTGCGAAACTTGCCAACGAGCAAAAATCACGCGCCCCGTGAAGCTCCCTTACTCCGAATTTGAAACGGCAAACAAATTTTCACACGTACACGTGGATATTACCGGACCCTTACCTTTAGCAAAAGGAGGGAAACGTTACATTTTGATGATGGTTGATAGAGCAACGGGTTGGCTAGAGGCTGTCCCTCTTAACAACATCGAAACATCCACAATCACAAATGCCTTTATCAATATTTGGGTAGCTTCAAAGGGCGTACCTAAATACATCACAAGTGATCAGGGCACCCAATTTGAATCAGATCTGTTCAATTCCATTATGGAACGTCTCGGAGTAAAACATACTCACACGTTACCATACAAACCATCAACAAACGGTATGGTAGAACGCAGAAACAGATCTTTGAAAGAAGCTCTCAAAGCTCAAAACGAAAATTGGCTCGATGCACTTCCCAAAGTTCTACTCGCCATGCGTACGGCAGTAGACCCGGCGACTGAAACTACGCCTTTCCAAAAAGTTTACGGGATTGACGTACCACTCCCAGGAGACATTTTCGTAACTTCTACGAACCTTTCGGAACCTCTTTTCTTCCGACCTACGCATATTAAACATAATAACACGAAATATGCCGTAAACATGCCCAAAAATTTGGATACATGTACTCATGTCTATATCAGAGTGCCCACACAGCTCACTTCTCTCCAATGTCCTTACACGGGACCGTTCAAAGTAGTTAAAAGAGATAAGTTTTCGGTTACAGTGCAAATTGGCGAACATACTAAGAAAGTTCCCAAACAGCAAATCAAGCCAGCTTATACTCTACACTCGGAAGAAGCTGTATCGCAAGGACAATCTCTGTTACAAAATCAGACAGGAAGTAAGGAGAAAACTCCCCGAAAATCCGCCAGAGGGCGCGTTCCATCTACCAAATTTGACGGAAAGTGGGTAACTGCGCTCGAAACAAGCCACGCCCATTTTTCTCGGGTAGGAGCAGTGGGAAGTATAAATATGGAAAGCCCCACAGCCAGAGACCATAACAATCTCAACCATGGCAGCTTCTACTCCAGCAAACATGCTTACAGACGAAGTCGAGGAGTTCCTCCTTGCCGAGGAAGCTCTCCCAGCTCCGCTCGGCCCACTACCACCTTCGCCAAAACGGGAGACGGGGACCGCAACAAACGCTCCCACGGAGGTGGTCTGGACAAGGCCCCAGCCCTACCAGCCACCAGCTCCACCCACCCAGCCACTGCCTACGCCTCCGCCCGCTCACCAGCTACCGGCACCCCCCAGGCAGTGGATCTCCTCGGGCGACGTACCGGTTCCTCGCTGGGAGGAGATGAGCACCGCGGGGTGGTCAGAGCCCAGCACCTCCCGGGCTCCTCCGCAACAGCCCAGCCGCGGCCGCGGGCCAAACCCTCGCGGGTTTGGTTCCCGTCGGCAGAGCTCGGGCTGGCCAAGGCCGCCCCGCGACGCTCGTCGAAACCGACGAGGCCGGGGCGCACCACAGGGACGGGACGCGAGGCCTGCACCTCCGCCTCCGCCCCAACTGGCGAGGTTCTCCTACGGAGAGTTCCGGGTAGACCTCCCAGTTCTCCCCCATCGGCGTCGTCGTTGATAACACGACGTCTTGGGGGGGCCCCTGTGGTGAAATCCACCACCTCTTTTCAACAGCCCTTTTCAGGGCTACCAAAAAGAGGTAGGCACACCACAAAAATATTTACAAGACGTCGAGGTACAACTCCGTCAAACAAAATATTTCACCAGAGAGAAAATACTAAATTCTCTCCCAAAAGTGAAATATTAAAGATTAACACGCAAGGCGACCTCCCCAAACATTTACTGGGCGAGAGAGATACGACAAACATCTCGAGACAAGTCGCCTTGAACGAGAACACGCAAGGCGACCTCCCCAAACATTTACTGGGCGAGATAGATGCGACAAAAAGTTCGAAACAAGTCGCCTTGAATGAGAAACCTCAAACAGGAAAACTCAAGGTCGTTCAGCCACCCCCGGGGACCCCGTCAAAGCAACGGACGCAGGGAAACCACCTCGAAAAACCAACTCAGCTATCATATGCACAGATACTGAGAAAACACTGTGCGAACCAATGAGATTGCACAGTCGAATTTATGAAATTAAGCGGACCAACCAGGAGGCGGCCACCTCCCTATAAATACCCCGCTGGGAGCCCTCCGAAATTCATTCCACTCTCCGCTCTCGACGACGACACCTCCGAAGTACGAAGAATTCTACACGCTCTACGCTGACGAACCTTCTGCATTGCGAGTTCATCTCAAGAACGGCTTCCTACTGCTTTCTACAAGCCAGACCTTCTCTCCACACAGATTTCGCATTGGCATCTACGAGTCCAGTGATTATTCATCCTGCTCATTGCCCAACGTAGTTCATCTGTTAGGACGCCACCCGGTACTTCTATCGATATTCTCTTTAGACAGTACGCCCGAGGGACGTTCCGAGCCGTGTCACCCGGATTACATAGCCTTAAGCTCGTAGTCGACCGCTGGGGCACGCCGGTAAATTACTCAGCTCATCCGCTCTAATTTACCGTCTACGGAAGTCTTTTTCAAGACTGCGAGGTAGGACCCTGCCATCTGAGCATTGGAAAGACGCTCTGGCAAGCGAGTCCACTTCCAAAACCCTCTATTTTTTACACGTAGAGGCATCGAAACGAGCAAAAACTCGATCATTTCGATGGAACGTCAGCCTTCTTACTTCCCCTTGCAAGGGAAGGAGGAAGGCGGCAAGGCCGGGCCGAGTGACCAACGTAGTGCGCCCTACCGGCCACACGGTGAGTCCGCTGAACCAAACATCAGCGCAAGGCGCGACCCTCACGTCCGGATCGCCTTCTCGCCCGATGTATTCGTTCGAGAAACTTTCGAACAAGACTCACCTACACAAAAGATCGAGCAAACCTTTCAGACTCGCTCTGAAGCCGATCTTTACGATTCGACCAAGCTGTCCGACTACCCACGATATCCGACGCAGGCTTACACGGTCGATCCGAGTGTCAAATACACTCCAAATGCACAAAAAGCAGAGGATACTTTTCAGTACCTCAACCAAGCTCAATATATTCCCCTTTCAGATGTAAATCTAAGGCCGGAATATTACAAAACGGCTCAGTACGAAACTGATCGAACCCAGCACTTGGTACACGAGCCTAGCGCTCCGCGCGGCTGCGACACGGACTATCCACCCTTTCAGCCCGCGAAATCAGTTGACCTTGGCGGCTCCGCCCGCATTCCTCGCGGGGGTTTATGTATTAGACAGCCCTTCTACGTAGATCTCTGGTCCATAATTATTAAACGCCGCTTATAGTATATTTAGTATCGGAACTCGGAGCTTCAGACCTCACAAATGGGTTCAATCCATTACAGCAGCGGAATCTCACAATTTTACGCTTTTTAATATAGTTGATAAACAAAACAATTTATTACCAAGTCATCTTTCCAACACATAAAAGTGTTACCTATACTGTATATTGATATCATCTAATTCTATCAATTCTAAGGCCTTTTATGGCCCGGACGGCGAACGGCGGACGGACATTTCAAATTTGGATTCTACAAGTGACAAAGTTTGAGGGGGGGTTTTAACAAGTTTTTGCTACACGATCACATAGGCTTATTATTGGAAATTATAAACCAAAATGAAGATATAGAAATCAAAAATGAATTGTTCCATTTATGGAGATTTAATCTATATACGATCGAATGAATGCTCTAAAATACATATCATAGGGTTTGTATGAATTTAATAATTAGGTTATTAAAATTCAAAATGATTATGATTTGTAGCACAGTGACTAAGCTCTTGAAGTGGCTTCACAGGAAATGGTGAAGTAGAACCTACATACCTATGTGGGCTGACGGGGTGACACAGTGGTATAACTGATGCTGCACAGATTCCGGATGATGTCAAGAATTATTAACTTGAAGGCATCAACGAAAAGTCGCGTTCATTAAGCCACTGTAACAGTAGGTACCTACCTAGCTCGGTATCTAAAATAGTTTGATGCAAGGGAATGAACAGGCATAGTTCAGAGACTGGTTGAGAACTGCATCACTTCGTATACCTACTCAGATAAGACGAACATTACTTATTTAGGAAAACTTGAACAAACATGAATTCGGTCATTTCAGGTTAACACCTGGTACCTAATTGTTGGCTCTATTAGTTTTATTGAATCAAAGGTGAGGCATTCAAATAACTGTAAAAAATTGGTTGTAGAGTTGCATATTCATGAATAAGCTATATAGATAGGTAGGTACCTACTTACCTGACTTAAGAAAACAATAAATACATAGATGTATTTTTTATCATGCCTTTTTAACAGATTTTGTGAAGAATTTTTTTTATACAATAATTATTACAAAAATACACCGATTATATTTAATTAGTATTATATTGTGATGACTTGGCTCTCCTGCTTGAATCCTGGATTAGGAGTGGGCCCCCCCCCCCCCTCCCCCCAAATCAATCTGTATAAATTGGATAGCCCCATCAAACTCACTCAATCAACAAAACTCGTCGCCTTCTCATTCATCCGATCTCTGCCTGCTGGATCCCGGGGATCTTCACCTTGACATACTGGCTCCCTCTGACTTATACAGGGTGCGGGTTTTAAAAAAATCATAAAATAGTTAATTTTTACTCAAAAACAAATTTATTGATGCAATCAGGTTCGCAAGGAAATAGCATTTGAGACAGTTAAGTGTGAAAAATCACATCAGGCATATGGTGGCCGAAATTGTTGATGCAGTGCTGGAGGCGTTCTTGGAAGTTCGGGTAGACTCTCTCCAACATAAAGCTACGTCGTATTGATCACCAACTTCTTTTCCCCTGAATTACGACGGCGACGTGTTCGAACCCGACGTGTGTGGTTCCAGCAGGATGGGGCGACCGCCCACACAGCCAGAGCATCAATGGATGATATTCGCCCTCTCTTCCCTGGTCGCCTTATTTCCAGGTTTAGCTATGTTCATTGGCCTCCTCGGTCCCCAGATTTATCCATATGCAATTTTTTCTTATGGGGACACCTCAAGGCTAGAGTATACGAGAACAAGCCCCGTACTCTGGACGAATTGGAGGACGCAATTCGCGTGGAAGTCGCCCAAGTTGAGAGAGTATGTTGGAGATAACGCCCAAGAACACCTCCAGCACTGCATCAACAATTTCGGCCACCACATGCCTGATGTGATTTTTCGCACTTGACTGTCTCAAATGCTATTTCCTTGTGAACCTGATTGCATCAATAAATTTGTTTTTGAGTAAAAATTAACTATTTTATGATTTTTTAAAAACCGTCCATCCTCTCTGCAGCACCCTGTATATCCTCGATGCTCCAGCGTTCCAGGCACTTTCTATACTTCTCTTCCGTGTTGCTTACTTTACAGAATCAGGACCACTCTTTTTGGGTCTACCAAACTGCCTGCTGCCGACGGGGAAACCTAGCCTTCCCCCCAAGCTCTGGGCATAGCAATATTTCTGCCACAGACGTTTTCTGATCGCTAGAATTTACAGGTTTCAAGTATCATTGTTCATATTGCAGGTTTCTAACTTAAAAAAAAAAAACAAAAAAAAAAAAATCATTTTCCATTAATTTGGTTGAGATATAGCGAGTTTTTCCCTAGTGCTCATCAAACTTCACAGAATTATTTATTTCCCATTAAACTGGTCAAGATACAGTTTTTTTTTTTTCAAGTTTTCTGGTTCGCTGGACTTTGAGTAATCATTCGCCTTCCATTAATTTGGTTGGGATATAAAATTGTTTTCCAAGTTTCCTGGCTCTCTGAACTTCAGGGATTTACTCATCTCCCACTGGCACAGAGCTCAGCTTGGCCAAAGTTAAGAATAATGAGTTGTTCCTTATTTCAGTGCCCTTAGCTCTTTTTTTTTTTTTTTTTTTTTTTTTTTTTTTTTTTTTGACAAACTCCATGGGTTAGTTGCTTGCCCGAGCAGTTGTGTCAGGTCCATTGGCCATCCTACAACCCTCTGAGGTCTGTTAGTGACTCTCCTCTGTGGGATGAATGAACATTTTTTATAATTAATAGATAAACTCCAAAGCGTATCCCTCTGCTTCTCAGTAATTTCAGTTCATCATTGTCCACACTGGAAGGATGGCTCCAGCACCTGCCTGCTGGTCAAACTGCCGCCTTATGATCCCTCCTCCCCTACAGTTTAGCTGAAGCCACTGGACCTTGGCTGTGCCTCTGAGGATTCACTAACGAGGTTGGTATCTTTTGTCAAGCCTGCCTCAGTGCCAGTCGACTCCCAGCCTCTGGGACAGCTTGATGAAGACCAACGAGGATGCAGTATTTACGCTTCATTTCGGAGTTCACTTTCGACGTACGATACAACCCAGGTCCATCCAACATCCCTGCAGACTACTTGTCTTGGCTGTCGACCTCTGACTCCCTGCCTTCTTTCACACTTTTTACAATCAGAGACAAACAATGCAATGATCTCTTCTCTAATAGCATGTAACTCGAAGAGGTATTGATCAACGACGTACCCATACTCTGCAAAAATTTGGACTGCTATCCTCGGCCATAAATTCCGTCGCCCCTCCATCCACTGGTGTTCAACCATCTGCAAGGTCTCTCTCACCCTGGGATTAATGCCACAACCTCAGTGATCCGAGCCTTGTCCTACTGGCTTAATCTCACGTCTTTTGTCAAGACCATGACCTGAGTGTGTAACAGGTACCTACTTTCCCAGGTGCTGTGCCTCTTGAGCACATACACATCGAGATCATGGGAGCTTTACCATTACCAACAGCTTCAAATTTTGCTTTATGATGATTGAAAGGGCGATAGTCATCTTGGCCCACACTTGGGTAAGCGGTTTTGGGCCTCCTCGGATGATTTCAGTAGACCAGGTTACCCAGTTTTGTTCTAAAACTTTCTCCAGCGTCTGTAAATAACTGGGCATCACAAAAATACCCACCAACACGTTCCACCCGGCATCCAAAGGTTTGGTGGAAAGTTTTCATTGGTCCCTGGAAGAAGCCCCCATCGGTAGTGCTGCCCTGTGACAATGCGAATTGAGTTTCAGAACAGTTCGGCGATCACCATATTGGTTATCACCACGTGCTTAGCCCAAGTTTACTCTCACACGTCCCGAGAGTTTATCGTGAACAGCACAATATTTCAACATCTTTGTTCAAAGCTAAAAGATATTAAGGTGTAATGAGTGTCTTGGACTTAGCTCTGCATAACTCAAAAACAACCTGTGACTGATATCTGTGACCCAAGCCTTAGACAATTTCTAAAGATGAGCGACTCAGATCAGCATCTGGCGAAACAGGGCTCGTCAAGGGCAGCAAACCCAGGGAAATTGGGGTGAAACCCCCAAACCCGGGTCCTCGCTTGCATGGAGACCTGATGCAGCCATATCACATTCGGGTTTAGTGATGCAGATTGGTTCTGCCAGAGACAGGGGGGGGTTAAGGCTTCTTTGGGGGCTCAGCCTCACTCTTCACTTCACCTACCACCCATTCCGTGACGTCATCTCAAGGGTTAAATCAAAGAAAAACAGGGATACGGGCATGCCCAAGGCAGAACCTTCTGGGTTATGTGGACAGACCGAGACCCTAGGAATGAATAGCAGGAAGTGGTATTAACCGATAGGGCAGAGGCCCATGGTAGTAGGAACTGGATATAAGGAGGCTCTTGTCATCAAAGATTGGTAGGAGGCAAAGAATGAGGAGAAAGTATAGGCTGGAGAAAGGCAGTGTTACTTTAGCCCAAGACAGGCTTATGAGTACAGTAAACTGGGATGTTGTGTCGGGCACCTCATCGCGGAGTACGGGACAGCCAAGAGGGTTACCCAGACCACCAACCAGACCCAGGGGGGGTAAACTTGGGACGGGAGGATAACTCGATGCGGCTAAAAAGCTAAAGCCCCAAAACCTCAATGAGGAGTAGGTGGTTCCTACCTACCCATGGGTCTGAGTTTGTCTGATTTTTGTCCTATTTAGTTTCCAAGGTTTATAGCTGATGGGAAAAATCCAATCCTTGCCTGTGGCTCCAGTTACACTAGGGTGACCCAAGGTCCAATCACTAGCTGTCCTAGGTACAAGATACGTTGCACCTAGGGCCGACTTTATTTTTTTGTAATATTATTTTTATAATTCTTTTTTCTGTCCAAAAATTAAAAAAAAAAAGTGTGGCTTTTTGGTCTCACCATATATCTGTGTTAGAATTTGAAGTGGTTTTGCCAATTCGAGATTGGTTTTACCCCATAAATCGCATTTGAAAAAAAAAAAAAAAAAAAAAAAAATCGGTACACTATCTTACCCTGCTCACGAACTGAGAGGCTGGTGTCAAACTGCATCAAATCCTGCACCATGCCTTCTGCCTTATAGGTATTTTGCTAATTCATTTAGATTCCATAAATAAGATTAATTGATTGGATTGAATTGAATTAAGAGCCTGAGAGGAATATTTGTAATGTAGATAGATACCAACTGCAGGAAGGGCTTGCCCAAACACGACGCTCAGTGGTCGAGAACGTGATTTTAGCGTAAAACAGGATTGTTCTTATCAAAAGTCCTTGGTAGGTATAGTGGCAGAAGAGATCAAATATTAGTCTATATTAGAACATTTCCCTCCAAATTCATGAACTGTTAGAGTACGAATTGTGAGTTGTAGTTGTATCACATCAGAATTGTGTTGAGTGGTGATATGTATTGGCTCTGCCCTATCTGCTGGAAATGGCTACATCACTCAGGTAAGTGCCTACAAATATTTTAAATTTATTCTCAAAATGAAGATAAGTAGTTTTTGGGGATGAATACTTTTTTGTATGTATAATATAGGTTCGTATAGTATGTATGACACCCACATAGGTAGGTAGGTACCCATTACATATCATAATATCTGGTACAGGGATTAGTAATGATGACACCAACTCTCTCAAGCAGCAGATTTGAGAACCAAACAGTTTGTTGTGAAGAGTAGGATAGCTTTTTCTGCGTTTTGTGGTGGCGAGGGGGGGGGGGGGGGCTATTCAGGGGTAAAGTCATTCTGCTTGTCGACCTGTTTAATGAGTGTGAGGGTGGGGC
Source organism: Adelphocoris suturalis (assembly GCA_030762985.1). Classification (NCBI taxonomy): domain Eukaryota; kingdom Metazoa; phylum Arthropoda; class Insecta; order Hemiptera; family Miridae; genus Adelphocoris; species Adelphocoris suturalis. Next base: position 72,150,556 of record CM061045.1, on the reverse strand, counting down.
ACATGCAGAAACAGCCATCTAGACCCACCACTACGCTGTTTGGTTTCCCAAACTACTACAAGAGTGAGTTGACATCACCATTATTCATTCCCATGACAACATTGAAATCAAGTAGCTAATTGTGAATAAGTGTTCTCTTGTTCACTTTTATTTCTTCTTGATCTTGATTTCACTGTGTAAATATTTTGGCAAACCTGAAAATGAAATAACCAACCCACCATCTTTTTTTGTGCCTATGTTTAAAAGGAGAGGCAACAAGTAACATGAAGGTCATGGCTACGACCCCGAGGTCGACTTGCAGGTGACCCTGCGATCATGGCACAGAATGTGATGCAGGAAAAAAGTGGCATGGAGTTGCTTGAGTTGGGCATCTTGGCAGGATTGCATTGGGATACCACCAACCATATCCTTTAAGGCTTTTTCTGGTGGTCTGTCTGTGAGGGCACATTCTTCCTTTTATTAATTTATTTTATCCCTTTCTCCATCCACCACCTTCCTTAACTTCTTTAATCCCTGAGGTCGATGAAGGGTAAACCTGGGTGTCCTTCCCAGTTTTTAATTTAGTTTTTCCTTTTTACTCAGTACTATGCTCAGAAAAAAAAAGAACGCCCATAATCAAGCATTTCAAAAGTAAAACTATGCAAATTATTAAACAAAGGTTTATTGTTTAGCTATGTCTTTTAGATAGCCCTTCTATGCAGACCACTGGTCCATAAAAAATTACCTACCTAACAAATTGAGTCTATGGTGCATTATCGGAATATAACTGGACAATGTTACATACCAAAAGAAAATAAATAAATTAACTAAAAAGAATTAATAAATGCAAAAAAAAGTGAATAGGAAAGAAGAATTCAAAAATGTGTAGACCCTGCTGGGATACGAGCCCCAGCCGGTTGGCAGTAGTTGACTGTTCTGGTGAACCGAGAGAACAGTTGCCCGTAGAATTAATCCCGTGAGTTTGTGGGCTGTTCGGTTCGCCGCAAGAATTTCATGAGCATCAAGAAAATCGGTTCCCTGGGCACATGCGCAGATACACAATAAAATTATACGGGCTTCTGATTCGGTTAACCATAAATACGGTAGCCCGTAGGAACTCTCTATTCATTCTATACTCAGTGTCTCACCCTATGGACCAAAATCCAAACCTTGCTTTGGCGAGGTCGTTTACTTTGTTTCCGCTACCAGCGCTGTCATCAGTGACGGACCAGCTGATATTATGGACTGATATGTTCAATACGACAGTTTCATATACCAATGTCATCACCTATATACAATGCAACAGATTTAGTTCAATGGTGCGTTAAACACTTACATGTGGGCTTGCTTGAGATCGTCTGGCTTGTCCCAGCAGGTGGCTCGTAAATAAATCTACGAGCCCGGGTGGCAAGACTTTCTGGAACTAAACAGCGTCGTCCGTATATTAATGCTTGTTTAGCGTCTCGGCTGAAACGAGACTAGAGTGAGAACAATACGAAGTGTAGGTATTGCTCGATCTACTCTGAATTCTGGTAGTCTGGGAGGCGGAGTAATCTCGTGTCATAAATCTCGTTGCCAACTGGCTTGAGAGCCTTGTCCTCAGTCAATCCCAATGGAGTTTCGATCGCAGTAGGCTGGAAGGCACAGGTTCTTCAAGAGTCGGAAGGTAGCTTCAAGATCAGAGGTAGAGATTGGTATGAAATATAGGGGCTGGAGCTGCTATATTTATACTCGTCGGGGAGCCGGATGCTGCGTCTGATTGGCTGTTCCGATTTGATCGAGTGCACTTGAGGGGTGTCGCAGGGGTGAAACATCTTCTTCTCCCCCCGTTCTCGATAGAGCGCGTGTGGCTTTCTTTGCCCTTGGCTATTTATTTCAATGTCATTTGTTTTAAGGTAATTTTCGTGTGTCAGATCGTCGGCTTGCTTAGCCTCGCTCGTGCAGTGAGCGTTTAGCTTGTTGTATTTTACCTTCTGACGAGTTTATTGCCTCGGCAGTTATGTAATTTATATAATCTTTTCCGCGATTTATCTTGTTTCGTCTTGAGGTAGCCTGACGTCTTATTTACTTTGTTTTAGGAGTGAACTCAATTTTGGTGGCCCTGAAAAGGGCCGATGATAGGTGGTGAGTTCACCACACATAGGTTCATTATTGAAAATAATAAACCACAGCACATTTAATAAAGCAGCCTATGCCTTCGAAACATGTGCTGACAAATCGTGCTGAAAAATGGGCTTAAATCCCATTAAACCGTGCCTTAAAAAATCAATAAAACTGCAGAAAATTGTTAGAAATTCTAAAATTGGTTTGTATTACAGAATTTTGTTTAGAAAAAGATTTTGGCATAAGTAAATTAGTTATTTGACAATAATTGGCATTTACTTATGCCAAAATTGTAGTGCATGGAAAGTGCCCAAATTTTGGAAAACATGATGCGATAAATTACAAAAAGTTGATCATGAAGATTCTCGTTTTTATCAAGCATACCTACTCTGATCGACTTTCCAAGTGGGGGGGGGGATCGTGTTCCTTAATTAAGTCTCATAGGCCTACTACCTATCTCTACTAATGTGGCCCAGGTACTGTTTTAGCGAATTTTTGAAGAAAATTAAGCTAGTGCTCTCGCCTAAAAATTTTTAGAATATGAATTTTTGAAAATTTTTATGCAGAAATCCGTTTCAGGCTATTCTGAATCATATTCTGAAGTTTAACGCATTTTTTTATGTATGTATGTACGAGTATGTATATATGTATGTGTCATTCCAGACGATAACTGTCCGTAGAATTGTGCTAGAAACTTCAAACAAATTTTAAAATGTTAAGGACACAAAACGAAAGTTCAAGTTCGTTGGCCAGCATGATCGGATTACATCTTCGGGTTGAAATTTTCAAAAATGTAGTCAAAAATTTCAAAATAGCCTGTTTTTTGCGATTTGTTGTGCGAAATAATTTTTTCAGCATACTAACATGTGGTATATTCGGAATCAGCGTAAAATTTCCTGTAAGAATATGTATCAAGTTTTCAAAAATTTCAAAGTTGAAAAATCAGTCAAAAATCGAAATAATGCCGTTCGCTAGTTGTAAAAATCGGTAATATTTGGTCGAAACAGAGACTACAGTTTGTCTGTCAATTTCTTGCTGTGGGATACTAGATTCGAATGCAACTGACTTTATATCACTCGTAATATAAAGCCTCATCATCGATTGGCTGTGGAAATACGTTTCTTTCATATGACGTCGGTATGTTATTTTATTTTATGTCAAGATTTGATGATGTTATGATAGGATACTGTTAAGATTTCAACTTCCTTCAATACTGACCACATTGGACATCGAAATCTATGAATATTTACCTACATTTGTCTTTAAATCTACAAGATTAGTTTAATAATAATAAAGTATGAGTACCTCCTAATTATTTTTAATAATTTGATTCCATGTTTGTCTATCAAAATCATAAACTAAAATTTCTCTACACGATCAATAGCGACTGAAATGTCGAAGATTTCTTCAAAAATTCGCTCATGGGGGTCATGCTGCATGACTGGACTTTTTAGAAAATGGGGAGATTACTTGAGAAGATATTTACCTACCTTGGTGGATAGTCAACGACGTGATCCACTGCCCACCCTTGCTGTCGAGGATTGATTTCCTTGTCCCTCGCATCGCTTCCCGATCGCCGTTGTTGTTCAGCGTCCCCTTTAGTGCTACAAACTATAGTATCGACCGCTTTATCGTCTTCCCCAAAGTGCCAATCTCTTTTTGACTTTTTATCCCCAGTTCGATTTCTTTTTCTCTCCCCTCTCATCGCTCAAGTCTTTATTTTCAAACTCCCATGTTTCATTTCAGTAGATTTTTCATTTCCCCCTCCCCTTTTTGTTTTCTTTTCTCTTTAAATCTTCATCTTTTATTCCTCATATCAGTTAGATTCATGTTTCCCTTGTTTAGAATGACTTATTATTTATAAAATGTAATTGGGCTTGCCCGTATTAAATAAATAAATAAATAAATAAATAAATAATGCCTTGACAGTTGATCCTTTTTGCTGCCTCACTACCGAAGGTAGGGAACCTTTGTGTTTGTGATTGAAATCCAAAAAATTGTTGCCCTCCAAAATAAAAATTTTTACTTGCTTTTTGCGTTTCAGAGCTGCTTTGGTTCCGTGTCTGTCTGCTGTAAATCATTACCACGCCAAAAACTATACCATGTTTCAGTCCGATTGCGATGAAATTTTCAGGAATTGTGCGGGTTAGTTCCTAGATGCTTCCCTATAATTTTCAAAGCCGTCGAAACAACAGAAGCCTGTGCACTTGCGCAAACGTGAATTTCTCACGTCGACTTCTCATCATCTGTTGGTCCGATTTCGTCCAAACTCGGTAGGTAATTGGGTGTATATTTTAGAAAAATGCCCTATAAATTATATTGCGATTGGTTGAGTAATAACCATTGCGCATGCGCGAAATTAATATCGATTGACTCAGATAAAACTCCGAGTCCAATGGAACGATTTTGATTAAATTTTTAGGGATTGTGCGGGATGAATTCAAGACGTTGCCCTATAACTTTCATTGCCGTCACGTAAATAGTACCTAATCTGTGCGCATGCGCAAACGGTAATTAATTATAACATCGATTTCTTATCACCTATAAGTCCGGTTTCGTTCAAACTCGAGAGAGATATAGTACACATCCTAGATATAGCAATACTATTGCTATGTTAATGGATAGATTTTTATGAACTAAGGATTGTGAATCCTATGATTATAGTAGTATCGCAATTTCTCATACCGTTGGATTCGTAAACTAACTATTGCGCATGCGCAGACGTTTTCCCAACTTATAGTTAATATCGACACAGACAAAACTCCGAGACTAATGGATAGATTTTTATGAACTTTTCAAGGATTGTGCGGTTTAGCTCGTAGACGTTCCCCTATTAATTTCATTGCCGTTGGATTAATAGTAGTCTGTGCGCATGCGCGTTAATTTCTCATACCGTCGTCGACTTATCAATCATTTCGATTCGTACTTTGTTCTTCAACTAATTCTATACATCCATGTTACTATGTGTGAAGAAGCTATACTGCCCACCCAACTTGGCAGACGTTTTCCCAATAAGTATACTCAATTTAAAACAGTAGTAAACTAATTATAAACTATTACAATAGCCAATTATAAGCTCTTTGATGATCTTCGTAATCTTATTCTTTCATAACTATTCGTTCTTGGATATGGTTACCAATATAAGTCCTAGGTAGAATTTACAAATTCATTTTTATTTTAGAATAACTAGTTGCTCTATTGGTAAATTTTACTTAGGATACAGGTAAATAAAATAGATCGTTTCATCTATGGGTTTATTATTTTTCAAAGTTTCCACCACTTTGATTCTTCCACAAATAATGAAAGGAAGGCATAGATGAAAAGGAGGTATTTGTACTCTCCCTGAATCTGACTGTCTTGATTGTAGTAGGTAGTCATTTACCTACAACAGTTAATTGACTTGTCAGTGATTACTGTACATTTTGTTTCAACTGTCCCTGCGTAGACGACCAATCTATCCGAATTTCAGGTTGATTCATCACATCTCCATAGACTCAAAAGTCTCGTTATCTTGACCCTTGAGCTTCTCTGATGTGGGTATAGGTTTAACAGTTCCAATCGGATCCACCTTCTGTAGGTAGTAAAGGTATCTGAAAAAATTATCAGCTTGTTAGTTAACCTACATTAACACATTATTTAAGGCAGCAATAGTGATAATGATGTCATTGATAATTATTGTTTCTTCCAATCCAAGTAGATAGAGCAAGAGTTGTGAATGAAGTAGGTGGATGTAAAATAAGAGATTTATGTCACAGAAAGAATTGTGTGGCAGGTTGGAAAATAATGTTTTATTACATTGGTACCTAGTTGAAAACACGGAGTATTGCGTTCCCAATACCTACTCCAATTTTAACATTTAAATCCTAGGGGTTCTTTCTGATTTATATTTAGTCAACAAAATCAATAGCCGGGTTATAATTATTAGTGAAATACTCCTTAGGCCTTTAATTATATCCATAACAACTAATCAATTAGGTAGGTACCTAGGTACCACCTACATTCCAATATATCGTCTTCCTGCTCTCAGAGCTGCTACTGCTACCGAAAACAATCTTATTGATAAGATTTAAATGATAAATTTTGAGCCGAAGTTGTTAAAATTAAAGGGAATGTACCCTCAATTCGAATGTAGGAACCTACAGTTATATTGTAGGTAGATGGAGATTATGGTAGTCACACGAATATAAAACAGAATGTGTCTTTGATCCATACATATCAAGGGTCTTTTGAGTACATAAGTTGTTTCGAATTCAACACCTTTAAGAAATCAGGCTCATCATACATATCGAATACATTTTAACATGGAGTGGGAAGTTTGAAGTACAAAGGGATGGCCGGGCAAGTAGGAAGTAGGTAGGTATACCTAATACAATACCTGATGGCTTGGGACATGATCATACAATGGAGGGGGGAAAAAATTATTCATACGAATAGATTTTCATCACCAAAAATGTTCGTATTCTTCCTCGACTCTTCGGCGTGTTAGGAAACTAACAGCCATAATTGTATTTCGCTACTAGTATGCAAGAAATATGAATTTAAAATTTTATCGCAACGCAGATCGAGATAATGTGCGAGTTGGTAGGTAACATCCATCTGACTGAATTGCGGACTTGTAATATGATCTGCGCATAGGCAATATAGGTACCTTCATGTTCATACATATCTACTTCTTATGGAAATATGTTGTTGATGTATCAGTGATTGTAGGTATCCAGTACTTACAAAAATATTAGGACTGATGGGACGGCCATGAATGCACCCACTATGAAAAATGCTCCCGGGAATGTCGATAGCGTTTGGCGGTAGACGAAGCTGTACAAAGGCTGGTATATAATTGGAACAACAGCCTCACAAACCCCAAACAGAGAGTTGATTTTACCTGTGGAAAAATTTTCAGAATATTATAACTTGCTGAGTATCGTAAAAACAGAAAGAATGAAGGCATCAACTTGGTAAAATCAAATCCAGGCCGCAAAGGGTTTAAAGTGCTGCAATTTTCAGGTAGGTCCTACCTAACTTCCGCTTAATGATTCTGAAAGATTGATAATGTTATCAGCTCAGACTCAACATTTTTGAAAGTTTATAAAATGTTTCGAATATGATTCGTTCTTCAGATATTTAAAACGAACTTTAAAAAAAAATTAAAACACTACAAGTAACTACTTAGTACGTGGGACCTTTAATAATAACAGCCGCACGAAAATCTGAATGAATGAAAGAAAAAAGTTCCAGTCATTCGCACATACGAATTTTCGTAAATTATCATACTATATTTATGGTACCTACATTTCTTTGAAAATTGAGGACTTCGAGTGAAAAGAAATTGTTAATTACCTACCAATTTTATGGCAATAAAATCGTTCTAAATATAAATCTGCTATTGAAAGAGATTTTTCACTTTTTTTGAGGTTTTTACAGATTTTTTTTAGCACATTTTAATGAAATTCAAGTACATTTTTCAGCATAGTTTTGTACATTAATTTTCGCATGTTCTGTTTTATAGCTAATAAACTTTTTTTGAGCAATATTCTGCTTAAAAATATAAATTTAATGTTTTTCAGTCGTTTTTGTATTTTTAGTGATTTTTTCAGCACTATTTTTGAAATGTGACCAATTTAATGTGCTCAAAAATGCTGGCCAACAAACTCGTTATTTCGTTTGGAATCCTCGATTTTTTGGCGCAAGAACGGTATTTTTGTCTCTATCCTAAGGAGATTTTTATCGTCTGAAAGGACACACACACACACACACATATATATAAACTCTAGGAAGTGTTAAACTCTAGGATTTGTCTCAAAATGGATTTCAATGAAGAAATTTTTCAAAAATTTTGATTTTAGAAATTTTTGACCCATTGCAATAGCTTCATTTTCCACGAAAATTCGCTAAAAGTTCTCAATCATGCAGCAAGACTAATAGATCGAATTTTCAAAGAAAAGTTTTGGACACTAAATTGGGCACTTAAATTCTGATCATTGAGGCCAACCATGTCCTGAATAAAACTCAGAGTAAAGCCGAGTGACGAGATCGCAAAGAAATTTTTAGAGCATGCAGCCGAACCAAAAAATTTGATCAATAATGGGCTTTATCACAGAAAAATCCATTTTTCTCTCTTATTTATGGAATCTTAGAGATCTTGAAGTCGTCGCAATCGACTCAGCACCGAAAAATACTTCTACTGTGACACTCCACATACCCTTTTGTAAAAAAAAAAAAACCGATTTTTTCGGCCATTAAAATATAAATTTGAGCGTGAAATTCTAGAGCCATCGGGCTGGCAATCGAACTTGACCTGTCTTTTGCCAAGACGGATTTTTCTGCATTGAAACGAATTTTTTACGCCGTTTTTAAAGGGATTGATCGTCTAGAAATACAGTCTATAAATACAATAGTATATACACACATACGACGTTAAAATCTAGGATTGTGTTGTTTGATGTATGAAACGGATTTGTAGGGGGTGTTACCATCATCGAGCAATGGAATGTCCCCTACCCTTTAAACCCACTTCTAAAATTTCGAAGCCACCTAAATAGCTCATTTGTTCTTTGAAAATTCGCTAAAAACTAGTAACTAAATAGAAACGTCAGAGCTGCTTAGGTGCCTACATTAAGGTAACCTACCGAGAGAGAGTGTTTCCCATCAATTCTTAGTGTAAACAATAAGAATTTCGAATATATATCTCTTATACAGACTACCGGCAATAACGATCATTATTTTATGGTCTATTGGCGGAATATCAAAAATTTGTAACGTACGAGTACATACATACAAATTGTAATCTTGATAACGCATATTGGGCGAAGCGATGGTAACATATGTAAGCAACTTATGTAACACTTACTAACCTTTCAGACTTTAAAATTATGCTCCATACTCGGACCACATGGCCTCGATTACATGATTCGTATATATGATTATTAGGTATCACCCCGATCAGGACGATACCTTTCAAAAATTTGAAGAACTATACTTATACTAAACAGTGAGAACCAAGGCGATCTGTGCCAGTTCCTATGAAATGGGTGGTGCGAACCACTCGGGAACGTGGAGTAAAATTTGCGAAAAACGATCCTGTGCCATTGTGATCTCCCTTGAATCTGTCGTCTTCCTTGAAAATCATGTCCTAAATTGTGAAAATTTCATTCTGCACTACCTCAGTGGGACACCCAAGTACACCCCCCAGTCGAGTTGTTGAAAAACGCCCATAACGACGTCCTTTCCACCTTTCTAGTCTGGCGCTAGTGATGCGTACCGGGACGGACCTCTAGTTTGACTTTCAAGTCAGAGAGATCGCTACTGTTGGCTTTACTCAAAAGGGGACCCAACTGGACAGGGCACGGATTTTGTCGGGAGTAAGTATTTTTAACAATAATTCTAAGTAACAAATTGAACGGCCCCCTAAATTGTGACTTCTCCACTGAGTGCCAAGGGAAGAAAAGCCCCCAGCCGTAGCCGTATGGTACGGTATATTGAGAAAATAATGTCCTTCGAACTGAGCATTTTACGTTTTAGATCATTCTGAGCACCTTTCGCTCTGTGACTGTTTGTTTGTCTGTGTATGTGTCTGTTTTGTGTCCGCATATCCTTCTAACGACCTCAATTTTCGCAATTTCACCCGATTTCGATGAAATTTTCATGGAATGTTTGGAATTGGCAGTAGGTAAGAAGTAGGTAGGTGATCCGCTCATCAGTTTCATTGTTCCTGACTCAATACTTCACTCTGTGCATTCGCTAACGTAAATTCCATCAAGCTTAATTTTCTCACACCCGAGTCGTTCGATTTCACTCAAATTTGGAAGATAGCTGAAAAAAGACGATTTGATCATTCCATATCAATTTCTACATCAATAATAGCTGCTCCCCATGCTCCAATGTGTAATCCTTGTAACTACCTTACTTTCCACAGTTATCATCCGATTTTGATAAAATTTTCAGGGAATGTGCGGGTTAGGCTGTAGATGGTTCCGTACCAATGGCATTGCTCTCAAATTATTACTTCATTCTGCGCATGCGCAAACGTAAATTACTTCAAGCATAATTTTTTTGTTTCTCAATTGACCGATTCGGACGTTGTACGCTACATCTTGATTTACTCTTTTCCGCTACTTATGGAATTTTTCAAGACCTTTTAAAACTTTCCAATGATCCATACATTAATGTAACGGAAAACATCCTTGGCAGAAATTTCGTTACTGATTTTTTTTTTTCTATCATAAAACATTCTGTTACCTTACACCAGTGAAAAATTTCAAAAGGTTTATTATTATTATTATTATATTTATTATTACTATTTGTTTTTTGTGAGGCGTCCTGATTGACACCTGGCACGAGAGCGAATCAGGACAGGGATAATTATTTTTTTGAAATACTAAAATGCAATCGATCTGCAAAGTATGATAGCGGAATGGATAGCTGAGATGTTGAGGAATCAAATGAAATTTTGAACACGTTGGTAGCGGCAACTGGAGGGAAGATATTCCGGGAAAACCTCAAAACCGTCTCTAGTGACCCCGGTTTATGAGCCTATCTATCATATCTACGGGTTTGAAGCCATTCAAATTCAACCGTTAGTTAATTGATTTGTTTTAATCAGGCCAAAAATTAACAAATATTCTAGTTCTGAAATCATACATGGCAATTAATGACAAAAATGAAACCGTGAGCACCTTGAACATATTTACAGCTGCGTTACTGTTGGGTATACATAGGTACATACCTACTCAAAATCAAACCAAGGGTATGTATTGGTTTTTTGAGAAACTTATCTGTGTCATAAATTACGCTAATTTAAACGTGAGAATCAACAATGAAATGCGGAGAAGAAATTTCGCCTCTTTCCTAAAATCCACCCGAATCGTTAACTGAAAAGCCAAAAAATGAGCATAACCAACAATGCATTTTTGATTAGGTCGATTCCACGTGTTCAGCAATTCAAAAATACAGTTTCAGTTTGAAAAACATTTTTTTATCGAAATCACTGAAATAAATAAATTAGGTAGTGCTTACGTAGGCATTTATAATGAGAAGTATTACTTAAAAGAAAAAAATGGTAGCTCTTTATTTAATTATAATTCGACAACCCAGAGAAATCGTGGTTGCCTTTTATTTCCTGAACAAACACGAGGGCATGTTGAGGGATTTTCAACACCTATATATTTTAGTCTAATCAAGGTAGGTACCCCTTACCTAGTTCTTCCGAAGGAACGAGCTTTGAAGCAATTGATCTCATAGCTATCATTCCAGTTCCACCAAGGATCTCGATCAAAGTTACTGTGAACCAAAGCCAATTGATTAGAAAATCACCTTACAAACTATGTGTAAAGCATATATATATCTTTATATATCCTTATTATTGCATATCTATATAGCTTACATATCATGCATTAACAACCTTTATTCAAATCATTATTTAACCACTAGAAACTCATATCAGACATACATTGCCTTAAAAGCAATTCCCCCCCTTTTTTCAACACTTTCTGAACAGTTTTGTGCTCAATAATATTTTTGTTCCAATTTATGGTAGATATATGCATTTTTTTCTTGACTGGAAGTGGCAGTGAGAAGACAGTCTCATATAAAAGGGTGATTTACTTTAAATAACATTTTTTGGATTAGGTATAACCCTATTTTTGTCTTTGTATTGCGATTTTTTCCATCACATAATTACGCACACAACAAACCGCTGCCTTTTGAATGCATCCTTTGTTATATGTTGCTTGATTTATGCTGGAAAACATTTTTTTTAAATCTCATTGCCAAGGTGAGTTCTCGTCTAGAATTATATGTATGAAAATTGTTGAAATTCAGCAGAAATATAGCGAACCACGATGAATTTCGACGAAAAAATTACATTTTCTAAAAATTTTGAGACAATGCAGATTTTTTATTGATTTATTTAATTGTTTTTTAAATGAGCAAAAAGTAATAGGTGGGTATTTATCAATGTAAAAAAAAAAAGAAAAAAATTCCAGATGAGATAACGTAGACAAACTTTCTCAAAAAGGTTGGCAGGACGCTTGAAAAAGTGTTCTGCTATAAAAACCAAATGTTGGATGCGTTTTATTTACAATTTTCAAAGATCGAATGCGGTTTTGCCGAAAGTAGCGAGCATTATTGTGGTCTACTGAGCTTCATCTATTGGAGACGACAGCCACAAGCCATCCAAAAGAAAAATGAATGAGTTACCATTGGATCCTACATAAGTTGGACCCCCCCCCCCCCCCCCCCCCCAACACTTGAAGGATATAATTTGACCTGTTTCAATATTTCATATTAGTAGGTACTGTCGAAGATTCTAGTGTCGTCCGAAACCTTGAAGATGAATTTTTTTTACCGATGTAAAACGTGAAGCTCGTTGAGGCAAATGCGTAGAAGAAACCTGCAACCACCTTAGACGCATAAGCTACTGCTCCCAACATCGAATCTTCCATCTTCAACTTATGCGTGAGGAGTGAAATCCCGAGGGCTGTTCCTGAAAACAAAATCAAGGCATAGGTATTTTGGTTTATGCGATTAGATTCATTGCATTAGGTACCTAGGTAGGACTCTTTAGAGAAACATCATGCCTAGTTATTGTCTGGAAAATAGCCGTTCTCAACGCAACTCGGCACAACTTTCTTGGTGTACTTTAACTTGTTGAAGAAGCGAGTGGGTTTATATACAAACGCCTCCATAATTAACTGACTGAGCACGAAATTTCCCTCACCCTGCCTCCATAAGGTTGATGGCAACTCAAAAGTAAAAGACCTCAATATTCGTTGGTTGACTCATCTCTGTCATAATCAGCCTCAATCTGTCATCTCCTCTTCAAGATTGTTCAAGTGCTTACCTAATTATTGTTAGACACCCTACTCATATAATTTGAGTTGCAACCAATGCTCAGTGTTGGTTTTAGCAACGTGATATGCCTGTTGTTTTTCTCCAGCTCCCTTGTATTCCCTAAGAGACTTTTAGTGAGTCGTGTAAATCAGTAAGACGGGTATCTCACAAACTGAAGCGCTGCAGAGCTTTGAACAGTGTAGGTCTGATTTTCAGTAGCCACCATTTGTAGTTCAGTTTTACATTTGCATGAGTTACGTAGGCCAAGATGACATCTGGTACTGTTAGAAGAAACCAGGTGATCCTTGATCTCACCCAACCCCATTCCTCAGGATTTTCAGTGTGGACCGTCCACTGTTATGACTCGGCGGATATGCTGGGATGCCAAAAGTGCCTACCAATACCATCTTATCCTAGAGTGCTTGCGAATAAGAAACTGGGTGCTTTTTTAGCTGCTGAAAGTCATCATTCCACCTCACAGAAGGCCTCCATCAACTCCTTTAGAGTTTTTGGAATTCGTATCCTCTCCGATTTTCAAATGGAAGCCGTGTTGGAAGTTGGGGAGTTGGAGTTGAGTACCAGTTACATTGTACAACCAGGAACGGATTAAAGAAAAAAAATTACTAATCTGTCTCGGCCAATTTACTGATCTGTGCGTTTGAATTTTGGTAGGTCTACAAACTGTGTAGGTGTCCTCGGAGGATCAATCAGGGATTGACGTAGGTAGCTTCAAAATGTTTATGGGTAAACTTGGGGAAGCGCTTGAGGGAAAAATCATTAGCGCTGTTGTGTCCGCCTCGTGCTGTCGTCCAACGTCGCCATTACGTGAGTGGAAGAGCAGTAGACAGCAAACTTCAGACGAAATGCGAATTAAGTTCTTTCCAGTGTTTGACTTTAGCTCCTTCAAGAAACGAGCATCGAAGAAAATATCTTCCTTCTTCAAAACACCTAAGGAAGCAGGTATGGAATACAATATTTATTAATATGATCGGTGTGCTGTCTTTCATTGACTATGGTAGGGGTGGTTTGAGGGGATGAGCATTTTGGTTGGCTGTAACTCATCGTGGTTTATTAGTGTCCAAGTATTTTTGCCTGGAACAGGCCTCATCAGAGATCTATAATATGAATAACAATATGCTGCTCTTAGTCATAAGTCTTATTACTAGGGTTCAGATTGTAAAGAGTTGACTAGACTGACAACTTATATGGTAGGTACCTACTAGTTGTGGTACTTACAGGTAAGCAGTATGAGTTTGTTTTCGGTCTTGGATGATACAAAATCATTGTTGCACCAGGTTGTAACTGGTCTGTAATGAATGACGTTACAATGCTGTTAAAATTATGAGGTAATAGCAGAGAAGGTAAGTCAGGGATATGGGCTCGGTTGAGTATTGCTACCCTCTACTCTCCAGTACTTCTTGATTGTATGAGCTGGAATTATTGCTTGGTTGTGGTTCCATGAAGTTGAGGTTTGCAGATGTTTGATGTAGTAAATAATTTATATAATTTATTATATAGTGGGAAGTAGGAAAAAATTTTAGACTATAAAGAGTGGACAATCAACTAGTGCTGGTTAGTAGAGATTGCCATTACTTAACCAAGGCCATATCCCTAACTTATTGCCTCTCTACTATTACCTCATAATTTTAACAAAATTGTAATATCATTCTTTACAGACCAGTAACGAGCTAGCGCAACAATGATTTTGTATTATCCAAGACCAAAAACAAACCCTGTAAGAAACCCATCTAGTACCTACCACATAAGTTCTCACTCTAAACAACTCTCTAAAATCTGAACCCTAGTACTAAGACTTATGACTAAGAGCAGCATATTGTTATTTATATTTCAGATCCTGATAAGGCCTATTACAGGCGAAAGTACTTGGACACTAATAAACTATGAGTCTGAGTTTTGCCTACCAAAATGCTCATCCCCTCAGACCACACCACCATAGTCAATTTTTATTTATAGAGATATGTTTGTGTTCATCAGTTTATTTAACAAGTTACGGTATTGTATTTGTCTCTCGTCTACCTTCAGTAACAGTAAGAATACATAGTCAGTACTGTTTCGACGAAGAAAGAAACGAACCATGTTTTCTTAACTGATTGCAACCAGTGTTTTTCGATAGAAGCGAATTATTCACTGTTTTACCAGCAATAGATAAACAATTTTCAACAAGGTAACATTTTATTTGTATTTTCATCTTTAACGAAAAATGTACTTTGTTCATTTAATTCTATCGCGAGTGTTTATTAAAAGTTTTGGTTTCTAAATAAAGCAAATTGAAATAATAAAGAGTATTTTTAAGAGTATTATCATTTAATTGTGTGTTAACAATCTAAATATGTAATTTATGAATAATATTACATCAAGTTATAATGTAGTATTGATTTATAACTCCAGCGTTTTATGTTTCATTCCCTGCATTTTTCAGTATAATTTTGCTGAAAATTATAATAATTTTATTTTCAGTCAATTTTATTTATTTATTTATTTTTTACATGAATTTTTGGTAGCCAAGCTAATATTTGTACAAATAAAAATTATGTTTATCTTTTTTATTTTTACATATAAAGTGTGGGTCTAAAACCTCTAAAACTGCTAGTTTTTTAGGCCTTTTTTCACAAAATTCGAGGGAGAGGGCCCCCGTACCCCCAGAAGGGGACTTCCGCCCCCACCCACGAAGTTCTATTATTCCGTCACTGTGTTCACCACAAACACTATGCGTTGGTTTCAAATTATTTAATTATTTACCTACCTACCTTATTATTTGGTATGAAATTCGTCGATCTTAGTTGTAAATTGCCTTTAAACATTGCCTAATTTTCCGGTCTAATCAAGTGATGATGAGGGACGTGGAGCGCGAACTGCAAATATATATATATATATCTTTTGGCACAGATGTGCAGTGAAAATTAGAACACAAATATATAATGAATGAAAGCTTACACAATTATATATATAATATAAAAATATTCATTTACTCTTTGCCACTTTTTCTAAAATACAAAATTAGCAGTAGATATCTATATCTATACTTTTATATCTATACTATTTTATAAGAATGAAACTCCGTCTGTTTGTCCATGCTATACACGACCAAACGGTTGAGTGGCGGGAGTCTACGAGTGGGGGGGATCTTCTTGGATTCCTCCGGAATAGTGTATAAGCGATTTTAAAATTTTCTAATCCCACCCTTAGGTTGGTGAGCAGGAGAGGGGTGGGAGCCCGGTTGAATGCCGTTCTTTTCGACTTCCCCGCTTCCCCTACCCCTCTAAACGGCCGTCAAAAATTCCGGAAAAATACCGGTTTCGTAGGTTTTTGTACGAGGAAGACGACGGCGCGATCGGATCGCGAAAAAAGTATCGGGAAATGCGTCAAAAAATGAAAGAGTACGGACCCGTTTTCTCGAAAATTCCGACAAAAAACTTCGTTTTTTCTCATTAAAATATACCCCATAAAGAGACGTTTTTCGGGACGGTGTTTGCGGGCGAAATACAGTTTTGATTCCGCCGAATCTGAATCCGAAATCGGATATCGAAAAAAGTGAAGGGAAGTTGGACAAAATGCGAGGGGAAGGGAGGCGAATGGATTAAAATAAGGTTATTTGTGCCGTGGACGACACAGGCGAGTCGGTCCCCTTCGAACCTTCTCGGCTCCCGTTCGAAAGACGGGGAAAAGTATTATAGATAGCCCTTCTACGCAGATAGAATAATGGCCAAATACTACCATAAATCCAACGCAGATAAAATAATGGCATATCTGTATTAAATCCAATAAACTTTTCGTGGTTCCACGTAGTTTTATAAGATTTAATTTGTTTGTAAGTAATTTCCAACAGAAAAAAACGTCTGCCCAGTTGGGTGAGCAGTATAACTTCCTCACATATTTTAACATGCGATGTAGGTTTCGATGGTATCCCACTATATCCCATCGCATCTATACATCTAATACCGAGCGAGCGAAGCGAGCAACAGTCCCTTTCAACGAGGTTTTTCCCACACATATACAGCCATACCAAGCGAGCGAAGCGAGCCACATTCCCTACCCTTGCTGGATTATAACGAGGTTTTTCCTACACATATACAGCCATACCGTGCGAGTGAAGCGAGCAACATCCCCTACACACTTCAACCCTACCCTTAGTGACCTACCGTTCGCGAACGAAGCGAGCAACTGAATGGGAGGGTCCGGCTGGACGTTGAGGCGAGCGAAACGAGCCGGAGCGGCTAGTTCCATATAAAATAGAGTTCCAATAAACTGTATGCATTTCACTGCAAAGGTATATTTCGTATCTACTTGGCCTGTATTATCCTACCAAATGCCATGTAAGGCGTAATTAATCATCTTGTTTAACATAACGTAGCAGAACAACTATTAATTGGTAAGGAGGAGGTGAGGGTTAGGTAAGGTAGGTGTTGGCAGTTATCTGGTGGACTTCAACCACTACTACTCACTGTACGATTTGTAAGCGACATTTTTGAGTTTCAGGAATAACCCCAAAAAACTGCCAGTTTTAGCGAATTTTCAAAGAAAAAAATGAGCTATTTAGATGGCATCAACATTAAAAAAAGTGGGAGGGAAGGAACAGAGACCCCCTACAAATCCGATTCAAACATCAAAGAATACAATCCTAGATTTTAACTCATATATAGGTACATATATAGGGAGTATTTCCAGACGATAACTCCTTAAAAATACGACGTGATAAAGCGCAGAAAAATCCGCGTTGGCAAAAGATAGGTCGGGTTCGTTAGCTAGCCTAATCGCTCCAGAATTCAGGTTCAAATTTGCAATTTAGTGTCCCAAAAATGCTTTAAAAAATCGGTTTTTTGACGATAGGGCATGTGAGGAGTCACTGTCAAAGTATTTTTAGCGCTGAGTCGATTGTGACCATGCCCAAATCTCTGAGATTCATAAATAAGTGAGAAAAATCTATTTTAGGTGAAAAATGTCCATAATCGAGCAAATTTTTGAGTTAGGCTGCGTGTCCTAAAATGTTTTTTGCAGTCTCGTCACACGGCTGTCCCCTCAATTTCATTTACAACTATTCTTTGAAAATTCGCTCAATTAGCCATGCTGCATGACTGAGTTTTTTTCTACTTTTTTTTTTAACCAATTGTCCGTCCCTAATGTTTTTGGGCTATCATCATCAAGCCTTGGTATTTCAAATCTGTAAATGTAATATAACTACCAATCATCCAGTGTAACTACCAAATAGGTTAACTTCCGGTTCATCTGCTGCCGATCAAGGAAAATGGATGAACTCACAATATTGGCAAGAACTCCAGTGAGAAGATGTTCTCCTAGTACTGGCTGCCGAGTTTTAACCGTAAAAAAATCGTAAAAATTCTTTACGAGATCGTAAAATCCGTCAACCATAACCCTCCATTATAAAACCTTCGCTTCGCCGTATTTGCTAATGTTTTATTCTGTCACCTGAACTCAGCTACGCGACCTGTGGCCACCTCGATGCCAATGTATCGGTACTTTCCCCACACCCAAAGGAACTAAATGGAAAGTTATCAACTTGATTTCTCTTTCTTCAACATTCCTATAGGGTGAGTTTGAATCCAAACTGAAAACATCTTTTCGAATCAGCGGAATGAGTGTCATAGTGAAAAATTATCCGGTGAGTTTCATCTAAAACTGTCTTTTATAGTACTTATAAAAAAATTAAAAACCCGCTGCAAATTATTACACAAAAATTTATTATTTCTGTATTAGATAGCCCGTCTACGAAGATCATTGGTCTATAGTTATTATTAAGCCCCATATATATTAGGACCCCACAATTTTACGGTTTATAGTAGGTGAATGTTAAAATTTTTTCTAAAAATGTCTAAAAAACAAAACAAAAACTTAGTAAAACGGTAGGTCGAAAAGGAAATAAATTAGCCTCAGAGGCCACATCAGCTATTCAGAAATCCTCCGAACCTCGTAATTGTTTTTGAGGTGTCCCGAACGAGCTCCATTAAATTTCAGCAACGTGAGTCGATTAGGAAAAGCCTCGGAGGTCCCGAAGCTGATCAAAATAACACGAGAACTGAGACTATTACAGCAATATAAAATAACCAGGTGACTCAGAAAGAGTAACACTGAGACCACCGAAATGTTTCAACGACCCTCTGTTTGCGCCCTAATTGAAAAGAACCAGAACTTTTTGATCAGACACATACCAAAAAGTGTTAAACCTAAGGAATTTCAAAATGAAATTCCATGAAGGAAATTTTTGATTCATTGCAATTTTCTCACTCAATTTTCATTGCAGTTTTCTTAGAAAATTTGCTAAAACGTTCCGACCTTGGTAGACTCGGAAGTAATTCACCTTCTGTTGTTGGAATAGAAATACCTAATGATTTAATTAAGAGTAATTCCTAAGTATTTACTAATCAATAATTTAATATAATTGAAGTAGGTGATTACCTACCTACTTTTCACAAGCCCAATAGGATACAGAAGTTATAATAAACTCGTTTTCGGGAAGTAAAAATTCCATTTGAATTCTAAAATTTGTTTTAATGACATAGTTTAGGTAGTTTCAACATTTATAGGGGCCCATCCAGGATCACCCCCGAAATTTTCATCAAGGTGCCCCATTACTCTCGGAGTGTGTCAACTAATTTCCATTTTGAACAGGTCAATAGATGTTATTACTCTATCAGTATTAAATTCATAGGACACCGTCCTGAAACGTAGACCCAACTACCCCCTGATTTTGATCGAAATACGACTGATAGATCAAAAGAAATCGACGTTCGAAAAATTCGTCTGCGTATACGCATACTCTACTATTACTCTTCCGGCAATTGAATTTATACAAGATCATCTAGGAGCTAACCCGCTCAATCCCTGAAAATTTCATCAAAATCGGCCGATTAGTGTCCGAGTTTCACCGCATAAGAAATTAACTTTTGCGCATGCGCACACGCTACTGTAATGCTATGGATAGGGGACCATCTTATTTGTGAACAAGAGTGTAAACTTTACAATTGTCACGTAGCAATTCAAAACCACATTCGTAGAGTGTAGGTACAATCATTCGTCGAATGAGATTAAAATCAGGCCCACCGGTTAGAACTTTTATTTTTGGGGATTTGTTAACGTTTGGAGAGGGAAGGATATGCAACATTTGATAAACCTTCTGAGTTGTTACATAGCCATTTTTTGGTTTTATATCAAATGATGAACTGAAGATCAGCCTCAATTTTTGAGGTAATGTAGTGAAATTTGGAGATGGGTTTTTGGGGGCCTGATACTAAGTTTTAAGCAAGAAAAAATCAGAAAAAAATCTTAAAGTTTTTCAACGATAGGGACCGGATTGGAAGGGTGGGTATTGGGCACCTACTATCGATCTTGATGGACGAAAAAATGGTTCTAAATAATATTTTGCGTTTCAAAAAAGATTTTAGACTTTTAGCTTTTTTGCAGTTTTTACAAAATTTTCAGCAAATATTAGTCACATTTAAGTACATCGTTCAGCATAATCTTGTGCGTACATTTTTTAATGTCTTAGTTCATTGTTGATAAACTTCCTTTATCTAAAATTCTGTTAACAAATATAAATTGAACAATTTTTAGCCATTTTTAGTGATTTTTTTTAGCACTTTATTTTAAATAGGCGCAATTTAATGTGCTGGTCAACGAATCCATCCTTTCATTTGGAGAACTCAATATTTTGGCGCAAGAACGGAATTGTTATCTCAATCCTAAAGAGAGTTATCGTCTGGAAGGACACACACACACAAAATTTTACTGCTGCCCATTATTATTAGGTAGGTACCCTCTTTAAGCAGGCAGTCCAAAACATTTTCGATTTTTCCAACTTATGTAATATTAGGCACTTCAAAATCGATCTCCTATTGTCACTTAAATATCTCGAAATATTGTAAGAAATAAAAGGGTGGGGTGGGGGGGGGGTAATAGAAGCCTATTTACTTTTTTCTCCTTTTGGTTTATTATTTCCAATAATAAGCCTATGTGATCGTATAGCAAAACATTTTTATAACCCCCCCTCAAACTTTGTCACTTTACGTTTCAAGGTGCGTAGAATCCAAATTTGAAATGTCCGTCCACCGTCCGCCGTCCGGGCCATAAAAGGCCTTAGAATTGACTTAAAAAATCTGTTCTTTCGCACATAGACTCCACTTGGGGTCTAGTTGGTCCTAACTTCTCGCCAGCTCGATCGCTCCACTCTCATGGGTGCTATGAGCCAAAAATAGGTGAAAAAGTGTCTTTTTCGACGCGCGCACGCCTGGCACGCTTGGCAGGGGGTCACGGTGGGTGGAGAGGGGGGGGGGGTGAGCGGGGGGGGGGGGGGTGGAGTGAGAGGAGGCGCCGGCGCCGCGGCTTGTGGTGGGTACGGCGCCGGCGTTCGTTCGAGGCATGAATATGTTTTTTTCAAGGTCATATATTTGTGTGTTAATACCAAAGCTTTTCCTACGCATATTTAATAACATATCCTCTCGACTTTTCGTACGTACTTAGATAATGATATTATTAAGGCAATAACTATTTGAATAGATAGGAGCTCAAATCGAGAAATATAAACATGCGTATATAATTATAGAAGTATAGGTTGTGGCAACTCGAAGTAGGACACGCCGAGGAGTCTGGACGGGCCTTATGACGTACTCTAGCCAACTAAAACTACGATCATACTCAATTGAAAAAATAATAAACCTTTGTGAAATAATTTGCAGCGTTTTTGTATATTTCATATTGTATAGAAATTGGAGATTTATGAGTGAAAGAAAATGTTAGCTATTAATTTTATGAAAAAAAAAAAAAAGTATTCTAAATGATGCTCTTCTATTCAAAAAGAGATTTTGGATTTTAGGCTATTTTTTGCACTTTTATAGATTTTTTAAAACAAAATTTAATTAAGTTCAAGTTTTTAGCATAATTTCGTACATAAATTTTTGAATGTTCTATTTCATAGTTGATAAACTTTATTTGACCAATCTTATGCTAAAAAATATCAATTTGACAATTCTTAGCCATTTTCAGTGATTTTGTCAGCACATTTTTTGAAATTTGACCAATTAGATGATATCAATATACAGTATAGATATCCAACACTTTTAAAAATGTGTTGGAAAGATGACTTGGTAATAAATTGTTTTGTTTATCAACTATATTAAAAAGCGTAAAATTGTGAGAGTCCGCTGCTGTAATGGATTGAACCCATTTGTGAGGTCCGAAGCTCCGAGTTCCGATACTAAATATACTATAAGCGGCGTTTAATAATAATGGACCAGAGATCTACGTAGAAGGGCTGTCTAATACATAAATAATAAACCTTTGTGTAATAATTTGCGGCGTTTTTCTTGTAACTCTTCTTGCTATTTCTTTTTCTCTTAATTATTTTTGCTTCCGATTCTTCTTAAAGGTAGCGGAAGGATTGTTTTCTCTTTCGGGAGAAAACAAATTTTTGGTCTCCAAAATCAAAATTTCCACTCGCATTTTACGTTTTAGACCATTCTGAACAACTTTGGTTCCGTGACCGTGTCTCTGTGTGTGTGTGTGTGTGTCTGTCTGTTGTGTGCCCGCAAATCCTTGTAACAAGCTTATTTTCCACAGTTTTTATCCGATTTGGATGAAAATTTCAGGGAATGTGCGGGCTAGAAGGCAGACGGTCCCCTATCAGTTTCATCGTTCTTGACTTAATACCTCACTCTGCGCATGTGCAAACGTAAATTGTACCAAGCTTCATTTTCTCACGCCCTGGTCGTTCGATCTCGCTCAAATCTGGATGATAGTAGGGGGATAACAACTTAATCATCTTATATCAAGTTCAACATGATTGTATTATCAATAACTACTGCGCATGCGCCAATATGAAATCCTTGCAACAAGCTTAGTCTACAAAGTTTTCATCCGATCTAGATGAAATTTTTAGGGAATATGCGAGCTAGGGTGAAGATGGTCCCCTATCAGTTTCGTTTTAGCGAAATCAATACTCCACTCTACGCATGTTCAAACGTAAATTCCATTATGCTCCATTTTTTCACGCCCTAGTCGTCTGACCTCGCTCAAATTTATATGATAGTTGGGGGATGACGAGTTGATCATCCCATATCAATTTTAACATGATTGTATCATTAATAGCTAATGCGCATGTGCCTATGTGGAATCCTTTTGATGACCCTAATTTTCACTGTTATCATCCGATTTCGATGAAATTGTCAGAGAATGCGCGGGTTAGGTTATAGATGGTCTCCTATCAGTTTCATTGTTGTCAAATCAATAGTTCATTCTGCGCATGCGCAAATGTAAATTCCATCATGTTCCATCTTTTCAGTCTCTAGTCGTTCGAGTTTGCTTAAATTTGGATGATAGTTGGAAGAAGATGGTAGGTAAACGAGGAAGCTATGTGTCACACCCAACTTGTTTCTGTTTGTTATCAATCGTAAGACCTAGTTAGGATATCGATTCACTATGATGGTACTTTTTCTCAGAACAACCAATTATATTAGGTAATTAAGAAATTTATCATATGCCAAATTAATTGTGATGAACGTTGAGTTGTTCCCTAAATTGTTTCCAAATGTATGAATTTATATAAAACACAGAAAACATCAAAAAATATAATATTTGCGGCAGATCCGCTACAGGAAGGGGGAGTCGTGTTACTTTTGAGGTACCCTTTATGTATTTAATTTTGTAATTGGCCCTGTGCTGTATTGTTCTCAAATAAATAAATAAGTGTTGAATTATCAACTGGTACTCCTCCCAATCCTGACTTTGAAATAGGTATCGTCCAAAATATAATTTCTAACCGATCGGTCTGGTTTTAATCTCATTCCTCAATAAATTATTATTGAATTCAAATTTTGGGCATTAATGTAAAATGTATGAATTTTTTTTAAATCCAGCAATCGTTTCTGAATATCTAAAAACGGATTTCCATTGAAACGATTTTCAGAAATTTAATTTAGGAGCTATTACAATATATTTTTTATAAAATTTACTGAATTAAGTACTGAGCAGACGGTGGAAACGTTGTCAGGTTGCGAAAACGTCGTTGTTGCTCATTGATTGGGCATCCATGCAAAACTAACAAGATTTCGTTAAATGCAAATTTCAAGTAGGTAGCTTCTTACAATTATCAACACACCAGAGGCTCACCAATAAGGTTCACAATAGTTGTGTACGTCGAATAGATGCTGAAATCCACTTCGTCCCATTGGAAATTTCTTCTCACGAAAAGGTAGCCCACGGATTGTTCTCCTGAAATATAAAGTTAGTATCATTGAATGAGTGAAAAGTAGGAAGATAGAGGTCTTAGTTTTTTCACATGGTTATTATCTATATCATTAGTATATATATCTATATCGTAAATTTGGTAATCGTCCTATCTCCTAAACTACTGGTCCAAAGTTTACGAAATTCTGCTCATAAATCGCCCATGTTCCTGAGATCACCTAAAACCAAGAAAGATTGAAGTTCGATGCAGCGATCACGCAAATATCCAACTGGCTACGAACCGACGCAATGTGGGGCAAGGCCGGAAAAAACCCTCAAAACGAAAATTAGTTTTGCGAACTTTTCCCGGTGGTTTATACATCCTGCAATAGTTGTAGAATGCATCCCTGAAGAATTTATTTTTAGCTTGGGCTGAGGGGTACAATGTGGAATTTTTTGAGGCATTGAAAATAGGCACTTATAAACATAAAGTTTGGAGTATTCGTGCGTGTTCATTTTTCAAGACAGAAATCTCAAATTTTTAGGGTGTATTCCTGATACATATATATATATATATATATATAAACATTTAACCCGTTTGAAATACCATGCTCTTCATGGGCGGGTAAATTGTTTAGTAATTAATCGCGATTTTATCGAGTAATCCCGGGTTTATAAACTTAAAAAAAAAGCTACACCGAGCTACGCTTTAGCTGTGAAATTTTTCGATTTTAGAAACCCTAAGGAAGCTCTGGCAAAAATTTCAACTGCGAAAATGTGCGAATCTGGACGCAGAATCGATTTTAGTGTGAAATACATGGCTGATTCTACCGCTTTCGACGAGATAAACGAGCTTGAACATTAGGTGTTCATTCCGTAGGAGGAGGTTTATCGGTAAGAGACTTTGATCATTTACGTAAGATGTCTATCCCAGACCATTCATTTAACCTTTATGCCGAATGCTGGATTCCGAAATTGTGTAAGCTTATATACGTGGGGGCTAAGAAAAAAAAAAAAAAAAAAAAAAAAAAAAAAAAAAAAAAAAAAAAAAAATCCCTATTCAAAAATACCTAAACATGCAGTGTTTAATCCCCTTTAATTTCAAAATAAAATTTGATGGCCTTAAACTTTGATTTTCTTCACTTTTTTGTTGAAATTTGGCTGTTTATGATTTGTTGCTCCTATTTTTGTTTTGGTCCCCCCCAGTACGGTTTTAAAAATAGCAAGATATTTTATATGTCCAAAGAATATACCATTCGATTCAGCGTGAACAAATACATAGAATCCGACCCCAAACCAGTATTTTCTTAAGGGGTCATTTTCCATCAAAACCCTCGATTTCATAGAAAAAACCACGTTTTTAACATACAAACCAACTTTTCTCCCCCAGTTAGCAAAATGAAATAAAAATTTATTATACCGTGGGAATGCTGAGATTTCGGGCAAGTTTTTCCTGCAACGCGTTTGGTTTTTTAGTAAGTATTTTGTTTGAATACTTAACTCATCTTTAAAAAACCGTAATTTTCAAAAAATGAGAAATTTTTGTGTTTAGACCATTTTTCGCCTACGTGACCTCCTGTAAAAAGAATCTAAATACCTTAGGGAGATAGGAAATCCAACGCTCATTCCAACTAGATATCTATTTCTAAGATTACATTGTGAATCAGTAAATCATGGGAGATACGGCCATTTTAGTGATGTGAGGTCGAAATCACGAAAGAAAAAAAAACTTGAAAGTGAAAAAATTTGCTTATCTTAGCCCGCCAGGTCTGCTTCATATCTACGCTGCCACTGACAACACACACACACACACATACACACACACACACACACACACACACACACACACACACACACACACACACACACACACACACACACACACACACACACACACACACACACACACACACAGATACGCACCGAAAGCTGTTCAGAATGGCGTAAAAAGTAAAATGCAAGAGGATATTTTGATTTTGGCAAAACAGCTTTTTTATCTCCCGAAATTGAAAAAAAAAAATCCTTTTGCTACCTTAGTACTTGATCGCGAAATTACGATAACCATCCAATAGGTAGGTTAGTACGTCGTATTTCCACGAATCCCGTACAATCAAAGTAGCTGTACTGTCAGTGGTCAGAGACGCTCTTAGGAACCTGGTGCAAACACGGAATGATAAATACGTGTAGTTGATTATGATTACATGTTACCAAACCGCTGCGGTAAAATCCTGGTTGGCGATTCCCAGGGTCAAGGTCCAGGCTCTGCGGGGAGATGAAGACCAGTTCAGCTGCCGTGAACGTGGGGCCTGCAGCCCTCACCAGCTCGGGTCTGACTTCGTGAGTCTCCCCGGGACGTCTATCATTATGATTCATCAGCTCTGACCGATCGCTCTTCCTAACCCAGTTCAGATCTCGGCAAATAACGAGAGTTACCTACTGGAATTTCGCGTCTATGTAACAGCTACCGGAATTTAAATATCAGCATTGCAAGTAAAATAGGAATGGAATGGGTATCAGAACGCAGTAAAGGCAATATTTTCTTGAAAATGCTAATTTCAAAACGAAAAAAAAAATTCCCCTAGTTCCTTGTGAAGGGTAGTAAATAGTTATCCAAGTTCATTAACTGAGGACTCCTTGTTGAAGAATGAACCCAACGTGAATTCTCAGGGTGTAACTAGCTATACCGAGGTAGGTACTACGCACGCGTACATACCTATATACTTAACTATATATTTCTGGAACTTATGGATAACATCGATTGGGGTCTTGGGGTGTAGCATTGTCTGTCCATTTGCGAATACACAGAAACCAGCAACGGAATTCGTATTGACCATCAGATTTAGGTATGAAAAATCTCAGGAAAAATCACTGAAATCAGAACTATGCATGGTTTTGCATGTTTTCAAATCAATGGAAATAATGATAAGCAGGTCATCTCATGTACGCTTTGGTTCATCCAGCGACTTTGGGCACCCTCCCGTTTGAAAGTTCCAGGGATAGGTATAGGTTGCGGAGAAATTTAAAGGGTTATTTCCGCTAGTAGTACTTAGTAGTAAAATATCATTAATTATCATTACCGGGGGCGAGCGCTTTTGATGTAAAGACATCATCATCAGGCCGTCGAAACAGTACTGTGGAACCAACGCACGAAATTGAAGTAGAAGCACAGGACGGTCCCCACTGGAGGACAGTTATCTAGGCTCGTTCTACTTTGGATACTTTCTATATGGATGCTTCAAAACAGGGCACATCCTGCGGAATGGAGACATACGATCTTCAGACTCGAGTGGCCAAGACGGACGGATTTTCCATTGTAAATGCTGAACTTGCAGCAATTTGGTTGGATATCAAAGTAATAAACGACTTACAGAAGGATAAGTTGGCGGTTTCGCACCAAACCGGCACCAAACCCAACAAAAACTACGTTGTTCTCAAAATATTTAGTGCCATCAAATCAGGAACTGCAAGACATCATCCACTGTACAGTATACGAGGACACCTATCATTGAAGAACGATGACAATACTGATGACAAGGCCGAAAAGGCCTGTTCAGCACATTTCTCAAATGACCTCTAAAAAGCATTTCATTTCCCAAGTTTCCTAGAAAGGAAAACTATGCAGGCTGAATCCGATGAGAGAATGGCAAGTGGAATACGAAGAAACTGTGAAACAAACCAACAATCATCCAAAGCACCCTCCTCCGATCCAAGAGTCACGTGTGTTATGTAATTTCAATCTTTTATCGTTATTAAAGCAAGATTAATGAATAAGAAGTGTTGAGATTTGTTAAATAATTGCAGGTAACTATTTCGTAAACTGGGTTCCTTGGCAACATGGGAGTACACCCACACCAATAATAGGGGGGGTGGGAGGCTAAAGCTGAGGTGAAACGAAGTTTGCTCCAAGAGATCTGTAACATGCAAAACTGGTAAGTTTTGATGTAGGAGGTATATTACGTTCCTCAAATTATCTCATTTGAATTTGAAGAGTTAAAGAGGGAGTCAAATCCAGGGCACCTGACCACCCCTGGCTATCAATGCCCACGATATTTATGCAACTCTTTCAGTATGCTCGGGCGCAAAATAAACATATTTGGTATGTGAGCACCTGGACCCCCTCGAGATGTGAGAAGGTCGATAAGTGAACAAGTCTTGTTAACGAACCGAGTTGTGAAATCACCGGCGGATGTGATCCGACGAGTCGTAAGCCTTATTTAGCTCAAGACTTCTGAACCTCGCTCTCTCAACTCGCACATACAGAGCGCTCTAGTTTTTAATATGTATATAAGTCGAGGATAGGCGAGTTGGTATTGGCACAGTCCTGTCCCCCTTGCGCGCAGTCATAGCTAGTTAACTATGATATTGATGTCTCTTGCCCAGGGCCGCCTCCACCAGCAATCCGTCGCCACCAGAATCCCCAAAAAGCCAAATCATGAAGCAAAACGAAGTAATGACGCAACCGGTGCAAACCATCAAACCACATTCCCAACGATTATTAGAATTACGTGGGTGCTATTTTGTTCTCCATCATGCGAAAATCCAAACATTTCCATAAAAAATTATAATAACGAATTTAATAAAATAAGTGAATACACGACTTACTAGTTCTCCAATAGCCTCTAAGAAATCCATGAATGAAAATGGAGGGGGAAAATATTATTTTAACCCATCTTGATAGCAACCAGTGTTTTACGGAAAGTATAAAAACAGGCATTCAACAATATAGTCAATTCTACCTTTACTTTTGATGGGGGAGAAAGCTATGTTTTAATTATGAAAATGTTCCAGTCATGCAGCATGATCGTATGTGAAAATTTTCGTAAATTGTTGTATTTCATTGTTTCGTGGTTTTGAATTTGAGCACTTTGAGTAATAATAAATTTTTGACTACCAATTTAATGGAAAAAAACTTGTCTAAGTAATATTCTGCGGTTCAAATAAGATTTTGGATTTATAGTTTTTTGCCGCTTTGATCGATAAAATTCAAGTAAATTTTTCGGCATAATTTTGTGCGTAAATATTTTAATGTTCTAGTTTATCTTTGATAAACATTTTTTGACTAATAGTCTGCTGAAAAACATAAATTTAACGATTTTCAACCATTTTTTGAAAGTTGAACAATTTGATGTGCTAAAAAAGTTTTGGCCAACGAACTCGTCCTTTCTTTGTAAAGCTTGATTTGTTTGCGCAAGAACGAAATTTTTAGCTCACTCCTACGGATAGTTATCGTCTAGAATAACACATACATATATGAATAAATAAATATATACTAGGAGGTTTTTTCAGGAAAATCATATTTTTAGCGAATTTTCGTAGAAAATGAAGCTATTGCAATGGCACGGAAAATGTTAAAATCAAAATTTTTGAAAATTTTCTTCATTGAAACCCGTTTTGAGGCATTTTGAAACGAAGTTTAACGCTTTTATATATATATATATATATATATATATATATATATATATATATATATATGTCCTTCCAGACGATAACACTCTTTAGGATTCAGATAAAAATTCCGTTCTTAAGCCAAAAAATCAAGGTTTCCAAACGAAAGGTCGAGTTCGTTGCCCAGCATTTTTTGTGCACATTAAATTGGTCAACTTTCAAAAAGTGCTGAAAAAATTACTGAAAATAGCAAATAACGGCTAAAAATTGTTAAATTTATATTTTTAGCAGAATATTGCTCAAATAAAGTTCATTAGCTGTAAAAAAGAACATTAAAAATTGATGTTCAAAATTATGCTGAAAAATGTACTTAAATTTCATTAAAATGTGCTAAAAAATCGATGAAAACTGAAAAATTTTAAAATAAAATCTTTTTTTAATAGCAGATTATTATTTAGAACTAGTTTTTCGCCCTAAATTTGGGAGTTAACAATTTTTTTTTTTCACTCAAAGTCCTCAATTTTCAAAACAATGTAATATAGTACAATAATTTTCGAAAATTCGCTCATACGATCATGCTGCATGACTGGAACTTTTTTTCCCCTTAAACTTGAATTCCTCCACCTTAGTTCATTTAATTTTAACTCTTGACTAAATTTTCAGAATTAGTGTTAAATTTTCTGTAAGCATGGTGCACTTTGATTCGTAAATATTACCATCTAGAGACAATAAAAACAGCTCAAACACAGACAAATTGAGAAAAATAAATAAATAAAATTTCTGAAAAATGATGAAACTTTTAGTCAATTACGGGCATTTTTCACCTAAAAATCGATTTTTCTAATTTATTTGTAAAGTTTAGAGATCTGGGAGCGGTTGCAATCCGCTCAGCGCTGAAAAATACTTCGACTGTGACACCACACAGTTGTCAAAAAACCGATGTTTAAGCTTGTTTTGGGCGACTAAATCGAAAATCCGGAGCGATCGGGCTGGCTGGCAAACGAACCCGACCTGTCTTTTGCCAAGACAGAGTTTTCTGCGTTGGAACGAACGGGTCGACTGTAATCCTGGATGTCCAGGTTGTCAGTGGCAGTGTGGACATGGAGCAGACCTGGTGGGCTAAGATAAACAAGTATGACAGAAATGACCTGCGGCAAGCGATTTCCGAGCTAAAAGGAGTGGCCACCAATAACATCAAGGTCATGGCCGCGACCGTGTCATGGTGCGGAGTGTAGTGTGGGACAAATGCCACAGGGTCTTTCAAGTTGGGCATCTCAGCGGGAGTGCTCCGTGGTATCACCACCCGCGTTCTGAGGGGTTCTCATTTAAACTGATGGTCATTTTATAGGGGTAGTTCCTTTTATCCCGTTCTTTCTCCTCATCCTTCTGCAACTTCCCTCATCCCTAGAGCCGGTGTCGGGTAAACCTGGGCGTCCTCCCCACTTCTTGTATTTATTTTCTCAAATTAATGGTGTGCCTCCTCCGTCCTTAAGGAAAGTTCTCTAAAAAAAAAAAAAAGTGTGTGTGTGTGTGTGTCATCCCAGACGATAACTCTCCTAAGGATTGAGATAAAAATCCTGTTCTTGCGCCAAAAACCAAGCTTTCCAAATGAAAGGATGTGTTCGTTAGCCAGCACTTTTTGAGCACATTGAATTTGTCAGATTTCAAAAAACGTGCTCAAAAATCACTAAAAATAGCTATAAACGGCCAAATGTTGTTAAATTCATAATTTTTAGCAGAATTTTAGTTAAACGAAGTTATCAGCAATTAACAAGGACATTATATAATTTTTGCACAAAATTATGCTCAAAAACGTACCTACTTAAATTTCATTAATATTTGCTTGAAAAACCTTTAAAAACTGCAAAAAAATCTGAAAATCCGATTTTTTATTTTTATTGCAGAATTTTATTTAGTATAAGTTTTTTCTGCCATAAAATTATTTTTTAACAATTTCTTTGTACACATGTCGCTCGAATTTCAATGCAATTTAACATAATTATTATATACCTAATTCGAAAGGTGGTAATTTAAGGAATCGCTGATACGATCATCCTGCCTGACTGCTTCCTGATTAATTGGTGATCATGTTTTTTTTTTAAATTCGCTAAATTTTTTTTTTTTTTTTTTTTTAATTTCCATATTCTTCATCAAGTACAATAAATTAAAAAATGAAATTATGTATTGCATGTAAAAATAGGATAAATTTACACAAATTTATTTATTGGAAATTATAGCCCCATATGAGCATGAAGCTCGTGGCGGGGTCTAGAGTCCAGAAAGTCTTTTTCTTAGTATCTATAAATTAACAAATATTGATTTTAAATACTATTTCTTATTATTATTTACATATTATCATTTATCTTCTTATTTTTATTTATTAAATATTACATTCTTATTGCTAACTATTATTATTCTGCTTATGAATAAATTTCGTGTAGGAACGAGTAAATTCGCTTTACCTTCCCCTCCAAGATTTTTTTCCTTATCTTTTTAGGTAGCGCATTGAAATTTGTTGCACCCTTATATAAATAGTTCATTTGAGCCAGAGTGGTCCGTTGAAAAGGAAGTGCAAGCATAGCAACATCTTTGCTCCTAGTTGGTAGTTCGTGTTTAGGGAGCCTAAATTGCTTTTTTTTTATAATTTCAGTTATTTGGCTTACTTTAACAAGTTTTCTAAACGGAAGTATTTTTAGTTTTTAAAAAATGATGATGATCTTTGATGATTCGCTTATTGTGTACTACCTAATAATGCGCTTGTGGCTGTCCAGAAGACGGACTCGCTAGTGCTCGCTCAGCCGAGGGGCCCCCGAAGGGTAGGAAAACGGCCCTGGGAACTCGCAGTGGAGATCATCCCAGATGAGTGAGAGTCGTAGAGACGAGGAAGAGCGCAAGTGAGCGTGATCAAATCGGCTGACGCGCCGCTACAGTTTTTGGGAGCTCAACACCCGGCACCGTCACATCCGCGAGGACCCTCGAAGTAGGTCAACAGGGGAATGCCATTAATTTGGACCCACCGCAAAAAAGGCAGACAATCGTCCTTAGGCCCACATGTTCATTAAGTGACGCATCGCCCTCACTTCATTTGCAGAGAACGTAAACAACTTTCGATAGATCCCGATTTTTTAAATTTATTTACTTATTTTTATTTATTCAACTAAAGAAACTTCATTTTGCACAAACTTCATTCAGAACTGTTAAAATGTATGACGACCTAGGCAACGAAGCCTAACAAAGTCCTCTAGACCTAAATGCCTGAATCTCAGCTAATTTCTTCACGTATATCTTCATTCGACCTTAATTCGAATGATTTCATTTGCAGCTTTGAGTTTGCAATGGGGGGGGGGGGGGGGGGGGGGGGGGCAGTCAGAAAGTGATCAGCTAGAAAAAGCTCTGATCGATTTGACGATCCGCAACGGGTTGGAAACCAGTTTGGAAACCTCTGCGAACAGGCAGTGACCGAGGGTGGGGGGAGCTCTGATGATCAGAGAACACAGCGAACACCTCAAGTGAGTTGCAAAATGGTTTGGTAGCGTCAGCGAACAAACCTTAATTGGCCTAGTCTCAAACATAATGAGGGCCGATTTATCAATGCTCAGTTAAATCTCTGGTTAACTAACCACTGATTACAATTAGCCAGATTTTAAAATGAGTTGGACTTTCAGATACCGTTTATCAATCTTGAAATGACTGCTGACTAACTGATCAGAATTTACCTCGGGGAAAACAGGGGTGCTAATACAACAGCAAAACATTCCCACGAAATTAGGTTGGAACACTGCGCAGTATTTAGTTGTTTCCATAGCAACTACCGGGCCTCAGCTTTCAGGCGCATTTTTCTTCCATGACCTCTTCCTTTTTCAACATTGTAACGATGGTGAATCCTTTCTTTCGTGAATCGTAGAAGTTATCCGTAAATTTTTTAAAATTACAAATGATGAAAGACATGCCAGCTCTAAGCCTCAAAATAAACTCATGACGTTCAATGCAATGCTTCACTGCACTTTCCCAACAATTTTATTATATAAATTGGCGTAGACATTTTATTATTTTATACTCTTCATATGACTTCATATACACCCCCTCCCTTTCAATGCTTCTCAAACTTTTCCGTAGTTCCAGCAAAATTTTAAGGCTAACTGCAAAGCTTCCTCATTGGCATTCGAGGCGTTGGTACCTACCTCTTTGTACAGCCTACACAGAATGAGGCACATTGGGAACGTAGGTACGCAGAACCTACCTTATTCAACCCCTCAACACTCAATCTTTGTCTTCCTGCCTATGGTGTACATTTTGAATTTTCTAAAACATAACAAATACCAAATGTTCCTTAATGAAATCGTGTAAGGAAATCCTCATTGTCCATTACCAAGCACAAATCTGGACTAGGCCTCTGGCAAGAAAGTCCATGATTTTTTCATCTGAGAAATCAAAATCGTCCCAGTCTGAATCAATTTTCAAACACGAAGAAAAGAAATATGAACGATATGCGATAAGTTTATTACAATAAACTGTCACGAATGATTCCATTAATACTTACCTGAACAGCTAAAACGGTAACCGAACCCCAGGCGCTCAGTTGAAATAATCAGCGATTATAAAATAACTGAGCAGTGAAACCGAATTGATAAACAGGTATGTCGAAGATAGACACTTATCTTAACTTTACTTGGCTTCAATCAGCCTTGCAAATGCGATTGATAAATCAGCCCTAAGCCTCAAACATACCTACAAAGTCCCGAACCCTTGAAGGTGAGGAGGGTACAAAAGGCCGGGAGGAGGTTACAAAGTTCCCATTTCCCAGTTTTTCGATCGTAACTCGGAAACGGTTGATCCTATTAACTTTTCTGTTTTTTAAATGAAAGCATATCTAATGTCCTATAACTTTGTTATGAAAAACACACATCATTAAACACTCATTAACTTTTTTGTGTATTCTTTTTAAAATTAATTTATACATACCTGCCTGTACCAACTTCACATTTCCTTATTTTCTATCAGCCCATCTCCCACTGTCGTGACGCAGTTTTTAGCCCCTGGGGTGAAGGGAATTGATAAGAATGATTGGCAGTTTTATGAACTTTTTCTTTTTTTTGCGTTTCCAGCCTCGAAATATCATTTATTTTTAAATAAATAAATGTAGATAAATATGACCGTTGAAGATAATATAGCTATTCATTTTAAAGAGAATTTAATACTCTACGACTTGGGTCCAGATGTCGCTAATGACCTTTCTGGTTGAGGTGCGCCTTAACCTTAAAAAAAAAAAATAACTGGTCCCAGATCATTTTAGCTTTAGATGCGCGAATGAATTTTTTGTGGATGGAGCTTGATAATATATTTTCCCTTGATAATGCGCTCCATCCACAAATAATTCGTTATTTCTCAATTTAACATTAAAATTGACCCCAGCAACATAACCAAAAACACCTGGTTACCTACATGATCCTCCTTAGCAAACACCAACTGAGCAATCTTTTAACGAATTTTCGTAGAAAATAAAACTGTTGCGATGGCTCGGAAATTTTAAAAATCAAAGTTAGCGAAAATTTTTATTCATTGACATCCGTTTTGAGGCATTCTGAAACGATTCCTAAAGTTTGCGCTTTTTCATATATATATATATATATATATATATATATATATATATTAATTGCTATGCAATTCTTAGGCCGACCCCCAATAATTTTTTTTTGTAATGTCCGTAACGAAATTTGTCTCGTGAGACGAAGGTTGTGGGTTCAAATCCTGTTGACTGGTCAATTTTTGTTTGGTCGTACAACTCCCGAAATTTGCATAGCAAATTATCCTCGTTTTCTACGCAGTACAAAAGAGAAAAGATCCGAGAAGCGCCGAGTATATATATATATATATATATATATATATAAGATCGGCTTGGAAGACGCGGACGGAGCCACTAGACACCCAGCGGCCAAGTGAGTATATGGAATCGCCGCACTGTTCGCCGATCTTGACCTTGGAGAGGACTCAACGAAACACAGGTTCTGTAGGCTATTTTCTCGCGTGGCAAACTAGATGGGGCAAAATATAGAACATTTTCATTCACATCTATTTTCTACTCAACTACCTACAGAGTTTGGATTTCAGTAGGTAGGTACTCGAATTGTTCATTTTCTGTCGGTTTATTATTTTCAACAATGAACCTTCGTAATCTACCAAGGAAAAAAAAGTTTATAACCCCCTCCACGCCCTCAACATTTGTTGATTTACGTTTCAAGATGCGCCGCCGCGGTCTGGAGCTTTTCTCCAAAACTACTGGACCAAACTTACCATTTGGCTCAAAAATCATAGATTGGTAGGGGTTGGCCTGTAACATCGGAATCAATGTCGATCAACCCTAAAGGGTAATTAAGGGCTGAAATATCGAAAAATCGAGGTATCTAAAGCTTTCAAGGTAGCAGTAAATTTTGGATCTTTTAACCGATATCATCCCAAAGAATGGGCTAAAACCATCGGGGTCACTGTACAATCATCCGAATCTTAGCTGGTGGAACATAGCAATAATCGCCTTGTAACAACGACTCGCATATCAGCTGATATAATTCCAATGGAATTTTAACTTCAAGTAACCGGGTTTATTATAGCTTTTTTCACCTGTAGAAGAACTTTTACAGCACAGTTATGTGACTTATTTTATATAATTAATTTTCAGTAGGCGGGTCAACTATATATATATATGTATATATATATATATTTTATATATATATATATATATGTATATATATATATATGTATATATATATATATATATATATATATATATATATATATATATATATATATATACATAAATGAAATAATGTTTAACTCTAGGATTCGTTTCAGAACGTGTAAAAACGGATTTCAGTGAGGAAATTATTCAAAAAGTTTGATTTTAATATTTTCCGAGCCTTTTTAATAGCTTTATTTTCTACGAAAATTCGTTAAAAGTGCATACATCATTTACACCCAACATAATAATACCTAATCAAATTAATTAGGTAGGTACCCAAGATTCTTGGTGGCGAGTTACGTGGTACGTAGGACACAGGTTTGTAAGAAGATTGACGTCTTGAAGACAATTTGTTCAAAAAGTTTGTTTACTTTATTGGTACCTATATATGCAAGGTATCCCAGTGTTGTGATATAGTCGAGGAGCCAAGGCCGAAAATATAGGCAGTAATTTCAGGAGAAGGTTTCAGATTAGATTCTGAAAATTTAGTCCATAAAATCGTTGTCTGCCATCTTGAAATTGGTGGAATACAAAATGGCGGCCTCATAAAGATGCTCATTTTAAAGTTTTTCTCTAATAACTCCTGAACCGTACTTCCTACAAAATTTTTTATGCGTATCAAAGATGTAGAGCATAAAAAACCAAGGCGGTTCGACCCAAAAACTTAAATTATCTCCCGAAATAAGGAATTTAAGGACAATCGAAAAATCCGGTTAATTTTAGTCGGGTCCTTTCCTCCCCCCGTCCAGACTTTTGCCCTTCAAAATCACCTAGCGGCCTCAATATTGGTCTGATTCAGGTCTGCCGAACCTGACGCGATTCAGGGTTAAATACTTCACGGCGATTTCCACGGTCGCAGGATACCTTCATCGATGAAGGTCTGCAGCAAAACAGAACCAAATACGGCCCTTTCTCTACCGTCTTCACAATATAGGTAATATATACAGGGTTTGGTACCTGCCACAGGCCAGGGATCGATTGTGCAACTAATTTGCAACAAAAAGTGCCTCCCTAGACAGAGGCTTCGTTTCCGAATAATTTCACTTTTAAGATTGTTTTCGTGATTTCGACCTCAACTCACTAAAACGGGCATAAATCCCTTAATTAGCTAAGGAAATTAATATTTGATTATACCATTGGAAAGAGAGTTGAATTTCCCATCTCCCTAATATACCATAAAGGTTTTTTAAGATGGTTCAATTGGTGAAAAATCAATCTGAAAAGTGAATTTTGTCAAATCTTCAGAATGACCACTTATTTCATACGCTGAAAGTCTAACAATATTCTACATGTCAAATTTCGCCTGTAGTCTTAAAATATGTTCCAGAATTTCAGCTTTTCAACGGTGAAGTCAATTTTACTATTACATTGCTAATTAGGGGAGAAAACCATGTTTTAATGTTGAAAAACATTGTTTTTTCAATGAAATCGAGGGTTTTCTTGATAAATGACCTTCTATGAAAATACGAGTTTGGGTCGGTTTCTAAGTATCGATTGGTAACTCCTGCAAATCTCCCCAACTCCGTTATTTCTACACTTAAGCTTACTAGTTTCACCCCTAAAACTAGATAAAAGTTGTCATTCCAATTGAACTCCAATTTTTGAGTAAATGTTTGAGACTTGGCTATAACGGGGTCGAGGAGATATAGATACGCAAGTGTTACCATTCGATTCAGCGTAAAAAATACGTAAAAACCGACTCCAAACTCGTATTTTCAAAGATTTCCGTGTCATTTCAAATGGTAAGTAATGAGCCGTTGGTTATTTTAACACTGTTTTAAAACTGTATTTGTACATTCTATGTATGTACCTATATCCTTACCCGTGACTTGTGTATTCGATGCTATCATCAATTTGTTCAAGGACTGACAAAACAGTAGTTTTTGAAAGTCGGTAGGTACCTCCTCAGAAATCGATTTCATTGAGATTGAAATCCGCCGTACTCTCTCTAATCCAACGAGAACGGGGAATAGTGAAGTAAAGTCTTCATCATCCTCGTCAAATTCGTCCTCAGAAACCAATGCTCTAATCAATCCTCTTTGGCTCATTTTCGTGCTCGTAGAAAATATTTAGGAAAATGTAGCTAAACAGATGGGAAAACGTAGCAAATAAGGATATCGGTCATGTAAACAAAGATGGCGAAAAGAACTGCCTACCTAGTAAAATCGTTGACTTTACTATGGGAGAACTCCCACTGAAACGCCGATTCCAAATGCTATCTGACCGATATATTTTACGAATTGAAACTCAAGGACGTCCTATGATTCAAGACGTATGCAGGCTCAGTATTATGACGATGACTTCAGAAACCATGATGAAGACACCTCTGCTAGTAAATAGTTTCACACAGGAGGACCTGGGCTTGGAGAGGCTGGAGTGCGCTAACAAGCCTAGTCCGTTCCTGTTGACATATCAAGAATTGATGGTGCTCATTTTCACAGTTGGATCGAAATCCGAAAGCACAGTAGGATGTACATATAACGGGATATAATAGGGAATTCAAGTTGCTCCACACCTCAACATCTTTCAATGCCGAGGTGATTAATATAGTGAAAGCCTTAGAATTCATCAGCACAGAGAGCGTTAAGAGGGTATCTTATCTGATATGCACCGACTCTCTTAGCACGTTGCAAATCCTCAAAACCAGCGGCGTTCGTAGAGCAAAAAACAACTTGATTGTTCCATTACTCCAACTATTACTATCTTGTAGCGAGAGCAATAAAGAAGTAGAATTCATCTGGGTGAAAGCTCATGCAGGACTAACCATGAATGAACTAGCTGATCAGCTGGCGAAGGAAGGATCTTTAGCAGGGACGGTATTGGACATTCCTGCAATGGTCGAACAGTTGATTTCCATTCTAAAGAAAAATTGTTATGATACATGGAAGCGAGAATTCGAGCAATCACCAAATCGACAAAGCTACAAGAGAACTCAACCGCAACCCCTCCCGTGTACCTTGGTTCACAAATAAAGATATCGGAAAGTCCATGGCACGTACGATACTTCGAATGAGAACAAATCACGGTTTATGTGATGCATACCTGCACCGCATAAACGTACATGAAGACCCGCAATGCCAAAAATGTGGACATCCAAATTGAACCCTCAAACACGCAATCATGGAATGCCCAGAATTTGAAAACCAAAGAGTTATCTTCTATAGTGAATTGGAAAGAAAAACAAACATTATTTTAGAATGTGAAGTGATATTATCATCTACAAACATTTTAATTTATAGTGAAATATATAAGTTTATATCAACATGCAACATAACAATATAAAGGAAAATTCATTAAAAAATGTTACATATCATAATTACTGAATGGCTGTATACAATCGTTGATTTCAACGCTAACCACCAGAATCCGGCTGGTTGGTTTTGATCGTTGATTTAGCGCATTTGATCATTAATTTATCTGAACCGGAGTTGGTGAAACCGAATATCGTTGTTCAACAGCTGAGATCTTCGGTTTAATGAGTAAACGTTGATTAAAAACTTTGGTGGAACCGATGAGAAG
This sequence comes from Adelphocoris suturalis, assembly GCA_030762985.1. NCBI lineage: Eukaryota > Metazoa > Arthropoda > Insecta > Hemiptera > Miridae > Adelphocoris > Adelphocoris suturalis. The sequence goes on along the minus strand of CM061045.1, from coordinate 72,110,817 downwards.
ACAAACCACCTGAGAGCTCATGTTCTTTGAAATTACTAAGAAATAAATTAAGAATTAATTATTCTTTGAAATTATTCCCCTCCCTTTTCCATTAGGAGTTGAAAAGGGATGTTTTGATCCCCATGGTGGGCGTAATCAAAGCTTTTTATTATAGCGCGAATTTCCTTTTGTTTGTATTATAATGATACTTATACATTTTGGTAAAATTTTGTTATATTTCAATCGAAAGTTAAAGATGTAATTTTTTAATATTATATTATCGTGATGCTCTTATTCGCCGAATAAATTTTATTCTATTCTATTATATTCTTTTACATTGATTTATTAAGGTACTAATAACGGTATGAACTAAGTTACCTTGGTAGCTAAATTCACTTTCGTCGACCTCCGATGTTTTTCGCTTAGATGTTCATTCGAGATTTTATGCAGAAACTGCATCAAATGCCATATTCAGACAACCCTTCAGGCCCGATTCACACAAGGCCTAAGTCAGTGAATGCGTCAGCTTCTGCGGCAGTGGCAGTGGAAACGGGGCTAATATGTTACAGGACGTAACAACGGCAAGAATCTTAAAAAACCGGATCTAGCGGTAGTTTTTGCAAGGTTTTCCTGTTTGGATCCAATCTTAGTCCAACCTAACAAGTCATGTGAATCTCTTCCACTCACAGCAATCAATGATCCGCTAGATTATAATAAAACATCCTTTATTTACTAAATAATTCGCTATTTCGTAGCGAATATTTAGTGATTCCCCTTTGAGGATCACTAATTAATCCCGAGTTAATTCACTTAACTCACTCCTCTTTTTGAGGACTAACTCCCGACTCCGGACTTCGTTTCCAAATTTTTCAACAATCTTATGATAAGGCTCTTAAAATCAAATTAAATTAATTAAAAAATTTAAATTAAATTATTGAATTAAAAAAAAAACAACTCGTTAAATTACTATGAAACAAATAACGTATAAGAAGATACATTTGGGCAGGCATAAATTAGGACATAAAACATAGGACACAGGCTTGCATAGCTTGGCAGAAAGACTCACTAAGGCTTCATTAAGTTCATTTCAAGCATCAGATGAACGATTCAGTATTCAGACGATAACTATCCTTAGAATTAAGATAAAAAATCCGTTCTTGCTCCAAAAAATCTAGCTTTCCAAAAAAAGGATGAGTTTGTCGGCCAGAACTTTTTGAGCACATTAAATTGGTCTAATTTCAAAAAATGTGATAAAATAATCACTAAAATAAGTAAAAAACAGCTAAAATAGTATAATTAATTTTTATTTCATTTTATTTTATTTTAATTCTTTTTTAAGCATAATTCGAGTCAGAAAAAGTTTTTCAACGATGATCTAGAATATATGCAGAAAAACATACTTAAGTAGGTAAATTGCATTTTACGAATTTGCAAAAAATGGACATAACTGCAAAAAAAAGCTTAAACTCCAGAATATTTTTGAATTGCAGGATATTATTTAGAACAAGTTTTTTGCCATAAAATGGGTGGTTAAAAATTTCTTTTTACTCAAAGTGCTCAAATTTTCTAAATTATTTAACATAATACAATACGATAATTTACGAAAATTCGCTCATACAACCATGCTGCATGACTAGGAGTTTTGCCAATAAGCCCACTGAATGTACTAGTTTCAAACTACAAGACGTAATGATTAATTTCAGAAGATTTGTTTATAACGTTCGTTTGTTTTTTCCATTCTTGGTGCATTCTCTTACCTATTGTCGTGTTTTTTTTTAAATTAATTAATTAAATTTTTTTCAAGACAAGGCCCCAAATGTTTTTTCTTTTTCTTCCATATCTGGAAAATTTTCCCAGTGAGCTTCTCACCAGGGGATATGCAGCAAGTGTAGTGAAGTAACCCACCGCCAAGCGAGAAGGTAACCGAGGGACCGACACCAGCACCAACACTTTTTGAGCTCAATAAATTGGTCAAATAAAAAAAAAAAAAATAAAAAAAAAAATTCGCTCAAATACTAAAAAACTCAAAATCACTAAAAATGGCAAAAAAGTATAAAAATAATTAAATTTACATTTTTTCAGCTGAATATTACTTAAAATTAGTTCATCAACTATGAGCTAGATTATTAAACAATTTACGCGCAAATTCATGTTGAACAATTTACTTAAAATTCATTAAAATGTACTTACAACGAAGTAAATCCTTAAAAAATGCTTAAAATTCAATATCTTTGTTAGAATAGCAGGTTATTATTTAGGACAAGTTTGTTAGCCATAATACTGTTAATTTTCCGTTTCATTACGCTAGAAGTACTTAAATTTCAAAACAATGTTAGTAAGTATAATACGATCATATTCGAAAATTCGCGCATACGATCATGCTGCATGACTGAAGCTTTGTTTTTTTTCCTTGTATCCCTCGTCTATGAAATTGCATTTTTGTGGGTGGCGGTTCCGAAAAACATTTTTTCAGACTACTCCTAAGCTTTCCATTAAAGCTTTAGGTACTGAGAAATGAGAAATACGTTCGATCAGATATATATAAGTATATATATATATATATATATATATATATATATATATATATACATATAGATTGAAATTATGGGCTCTTTCCTAATGTGTTCAGTGAGCTAAAATCTTTCCTGTTCATCCAAGGGAGTTGAAATTTGATAGGAAGACTCTCTGGGACACTAAGAGACGATTGAAATGATGGGCTTTTTCCAAATCAGCTGAGTGAGCTAAATTCTCTCCTGTTTACCCAAGGAAGTTGACATTTGAATAAGAGACTTTCTGGGACATAAAGAGGCGATTGAAATGTGTTCCGAAATAAAGTACTATAGTAATAGTGTAATACGGTATCATACTTACCATAGATTGGTCCAAAAATCGTTATAGACAGGATCATGACGAGTGAAATTCGAGTTCTCAAGTTGCCTTCTCTGCTTTTGAAGGCGACCCTTAAAGTTTCTATCACGTGTTTGGGGTTGAAAAATTCAGAGCAGATGGGGCCGCTCAGCTTAGTCGGTTTGCGAGCCTCTTTGAGCCTGAGGGCGCCGTAGGTCATCCCGAGGGCGTACATGACGGCGACGGTCGTGAAGACTCCGTAGAAGCCCACGGCCTGGTAGAGGACGCCGCTGACGAGCGTGCCTGCTGGCAGGGCGAGGGATATGAACATGCTGACGACCCCGAGGCGGACGGTCCGGCTCTCCAGGCTCGTCACGTCGCCCATGTAGCTGAAGACGGCCATGAACATCGTCGACCAGCTGCCCGTCAGCGCGGGGAAGAGGCCCTCGATCACGCCGGCGACCTCCATCGGCCACTCGTAGTAGAAGTACGTGCAGAGCAGCAGGCCGATGCTCGTCATCAGCTCTCCGGACATGGGGAGCAGCATGAACGGCTTCCTCCGTCCCGTTCTGTCGCTGAACGAGCCCAAAAACAAAATCAGCACCGCCGGCAAACTACTGCGAAGAGTACTCTGCCAATAATTCATTCGAACAACCAGCAATTGAATTTCCAACTCCTCTGTCTCAAGCCCCGTGATGTTCCTCTGGCTTATTCTATCGCAAATTTCCTTAGAGTAGTTTAAATTTACTCTGCAAGCTTTCTCCAAGTTCATATTGGCCGTAGCCAAGGAGGCAATGACGTTTGGAAGTATGTAACACGCCAATATCGGCTCGACGGTGATGTTATCGACGAGTCGAGACAGCTTTTGCCTGACGGACATTCCTTTCCAATCGCCCATATTGACTCGTTGCTGACGACTTTAGACGGATGCTGACATCGCGGCCGGCGCGAGGGATTTTGACGTATGAGACTGGGAGATACGACTTTCTATACGACCTTACGATCCGTCCCGGTTCCCGCGGCGGACTGAGCCGAGCCTTCGGAGCCAAGCCATCTCGCAGCTGGCCGCCTCTCTCCTTGAGCCTCAGGAGAAGGGACTTCACCCGCCTCATTCACGAAAAACCGGATCCTCACGCACATTCGCCAACTAAACTTTCTCAATCTCATTGCTCGGATTTGATTTATGTCTCCAAAATTGACCACCCAATGTAAATATTTGAGGGATTCCATACAAAAGGTCAATCTACCTGTAGGTAGGGTGGATGGACCAGTGGTTGACATAGAACAGGTGATTGACATCCCACCAAAAAGTTTAAATAATAAAGCATAAAAGTGTTTCGGGCTTGATCCTTCTGAATTTCGATACAAAAAACCTTCTTAATGAAGTATAAAGGCGGGAAAAGGTTCATGCAAGTCTCACTTAGAATTGTTAGAATATATATAATTACCACCAAACACTAATCTTAACTCCACCTTAATCTTAACTTACCTCTCAAGTTTTTATTATCGAATTCTGCCATTTACTTATTATTTACAAAAAACTTGGATGCAAATTCATGCACGTACATTATAAACTTTCAATTATATTCGTTTATCTTTCCACTAATATAACTATTATTATCATTACCATTACCCTTTTATACATTTATTTATTTATATATATATATATTTTTTTTTTTTCCTAGTCATCGGAATAATTGAATTCATTCACTAGGAATTTTTGATAATTCCCAGCCTTTCTCATATAGTGCACCAAACCTGGCAAAAACTCATTTCTGTTGAGTATGTTAATCAAGTCATCCAACGACAATCTAGGTCTTTCGAGGTAGGCTAATCTAAACTCCGTTAGTACCGGACAGATTGCCAAAAAATGAAAGGGGGTCTCTATTTCCCTCAGGTTGCATAATGAACATAAGTTTCTCTCTCTTAATTTATCCCTAAGAGACTGAAGTTCAGACCTCCAACCACTCCCCTGGCCCAGTTCAGAATCAAAAGTATATCCCAACTTCAACGCCAAAGCTCGGTATCCCTGAAACCAGAAAACTCCCGCCCTCACTACTTCCTGAGCTAATATTTGCGGATACCTATGTTGTGGGAGATTCAAGGCCTGAGCCACATAGTTCATCTGTAGCTTCCTGAAATAAAACTCAAGTGGCTCAACTCCGCTCTCTGCGTAAAGAATGTAATTCGGGTTGTTTTGGGGCAACGCAAACATCTTTTTAAGATAATATCTATTGAACTTTTCCAAGTGTTCGAAACTTTCCCATCCCCAAACCTGGTGCAGCATATCCTATCAGCGAGCGAGCAGTGGCCAGGAAAACTCTGTGCTTTACTTCAAAGGATACATTTCTTCTCCTAATTAGTTCCCCCCAAACGCGGACCTTCTGTTTATGATTCTTTCCTAAATCCAAATTCGGTGTCACTATAACACCCAAATATTTGTACTGGTTGGTTATAGTTGGTGGCACTCCCTTATAGAAAAACCTGTCATCCTTCGCCCGCCTACCCCCATGCCCACCACAAATCATGACCTGTAGGTAGGGTGGATGGACCAGTGGTTGACATAGAACAGGTGAATGACATCCCACCAAAAAGTTTAAATAATAAAGCATAAAAGTGTTTCGGGCTTGACCCTTCTGAATTTCGATACAAAAAACCTTCTTAATGAAGTATAAAGGCGGGAAAAGGTATCAGGCGGGGTTTTGTGAAATCTGCTGAAGGTTACCCAACGAAACCTCGTGTCGTCATTTCTTTGGTGCTGTTTATTGTGATTTTGCTGAGGAGGTACCTAAGTGTTTTATTTTGTTTCACCACATTTTCAAATTCAATTATACTCATAGTTTTCCTAATCAGTTTTTTGTGTAGCTTGCATTTATGCTATCATTTTTTGGAAATAATCAAAGATAACATTAGAAAATGTGAAAGTCAATTACTAATCCCAAAACTGATGCTACCCACAGTGATTGACAGTGATGTAAGTATGGACCTCTATTCGTTCTTGTCATTCGTTCTTTATTTTTAGCGAATTTTTGAAGAAAATTAAGCTATTGCTCTCGCCTCAAAATTTGTAGAATGTGAATTTTTGAAAAAATGTTATGCAGAAATCCGTTTCAGGCTATTCTGAATCATATTCTGAAGTTTAACGCATTTTTTTAAATGTATGTATGTATGTATGTATGTATGTATGTATGTGTCATTCCAGACGATAACTGTCCGTAGAATTGTGCTAGAAACTTCAAACAAATTTTAAAATGTTAAGGACACAAAACGAAAGTTCAGGTTCGTTGGCCAGCATGATCGGATTACATCTTCGGGTTGAAATTTTCAAAAATGTAGTCAAAAATTTCAAAATAGCCTGTTTTTTGCGATTTGTTGTGCGAAATAATTTTTTCAGCATACTAACATGTGGTATATTCAGAATCAGCGTAAAATTTCCAATAAGAATATGAATCAAGTTGAAAAATCAGTCAAAAATCGAAATAATGCCGTTCGCTAGTTGTAAAAATCGGTAATATTTGCATGAAACATTGTCCAAATTCAGATTGAACTACTCTTATGGAAGTATCCCTGTATAACCAATCCTAGAACCATGCTGTTTAAAACGTAGGTAGTACGTGCTTGTTTAATAATTTGATTCCATGTTTGTCTATCAAAATCATAAACTAAAATTTCTCTACACGATCAATAGCGACTGAAATGTCGAAGATTTCTTCAAAAATTCGCTCATGGGGTCATGCTGCATGACTGGACTTTTTCAAATCAATATTTCCCTCTGCGCATGCGTCATTTTCTCGTTTCCTAGTTGACCGACTTAGACGTTTTACGTTACAACTTCATTTAGTATATTTCCCCCAACTTTAGGATCCTCAATGAAAACTATCAAGTATTAAGCGATGAAAAGTATCGGGAAATGCGTCAAAAAAATGCGAGAGTACGGACCGTGTTTTCTCGAAAAGTCCGCCGAAAAACTTGGTTTTTTCCGATTAAAATATACTCCATAAAGGTACGTTTTTCGGAACGGTTTTCGCGGGCGAAATACAGCTTTGGGTCCGCCGAATCTGAATCCGAAATCGGATATCGAAAAAAGTGACGTTAAGTTGGTCAAATCGCGAGCGGAAGCGAGGCGAATCGTTAAAATTACATTTTTAATCGACCCCGCCGCCCATTTCACAACGGAAGGGACTCGACTTCTCCGCAATACCTTGCGAGCAGGCCAACGCACGCGCGCGTATAAGGATGGAACTTTCCCTTTCGAGCACCATTTCAACAGAATAAATAGGTACGGGTTTGTCCTACACATATACAGCAATGCCTTGCGAGCGAAGCGAGCAACATCCCCAAATAAACTTTTTTGTGGTTCCACGTAGTTTTATAAGATTTAATTTGTTTGTAAGAATTTCCAACAGAAAAAAACGTCTGCCAAGTTGGGTGGGCAGTATAACTTCCTCCAATATAACTTCCTCCTACAAATCGAGACCGCCGCCGTTTCACAATGTTGCTAACCAGAAGGGACTCGATGACTCATTTCAACAGAATAAATACGGGTTTTTTCCTACACATATACAGCAATACCTTGCGAGCGAAGCGAGCAACATTCTGTAATAAACCTTTCGTGGTTCCATGTAGTTTTATAAGATTTAATTTGTTTGTAAGAATTTCCAACAGAAAAAAACGTTTGCCAGTATAACAGTGGGTGGGCAGTATAACTTCCTCAAGCGAGCGAAGCGAGCAGCATACCCTACAGAAGTTAAACCTACCCTTAGAGATCTACCGTTTGCGAGCGAAGCGAGCAACATCCCCTACATGCCATACTTTGCGAGCGAAGCGAGCAACATTTTCTACATGCCAGACTTTGCGAGCGAAGCGAGCAACATTCCCTACATGCCAGACTTTGCGAGCGAAGCGAGCAATATTCCCTACATGCCACAATTTGCGAGCGAAGCGAGCAACTTAATGGGGGGTCCGGGGGGCTGGACGTGCGCTTTTTGGACTTCCCCGCTTCCCCAACCCCTCTAAACGGCCGTCAAAAATTCCGGAAAAATACCGGTTGCGTAGGTTTTGAAACGAAAAAGACGACGGCGCGATCGGATCGCGAAAAAAGTATCGGGAAATGCGTAAAAAAAATGCGAAAGTACGGACCGTGTTTTCTCGAAAAGTCCGACAAAAACTACGTTTTTTCCGATTAAAATATACCCCATAAAGGTACGTTTTTCGGAACGGTTTTCGCGGGCGAAATACAGCTTTGGGTCCGCCAAATCTGAATCCGAAATCGGATATCGAAAAAAGTGACGAGAACTTGGTCGAATTGCCAGCGGAAGCGAGGGGAACCGTTTAATATGACATTTTTAATCGACCCGGGCCGCCCGTTTCACAACGTTGCTTACCAGAAGGGACCCTCACAGGGGGGTTCCCATTTGCACTTCTACGCAATACCTTGCGAGGCGAGCAGGTATACATAGGTACCTACCTCGCGAGCGAAGCGAGAGCCATTTCAACAGAATGAATACGGACTTTGTCCTACACATATACAGGTATACCTTGCGAGCGAAGCGAGCAACATCCCCTAATAAACTTTTCGTGGTTCCACATAGTTTTATAAGATTTATTTTGTTTGTAAGAATTTCCAACAGAAAAAAACGTCTGCCAAGTTGGGTGGGCAGTATAACTTCCTCAAGCGAGCGAAGCGAGCATCATCTCCTAATAAACTTTTCGTGGTTCCACATAGTTTTATAAGATTTAATTTGTTTGTAAGAATTTCCAACAGAAAAAAACGTCTGCCAAGTTGGGTGGGCAGTATAACTTCCTCAAGCGAGCGAAGCGAGCAGCATCCCCTACAGAAGTTAAACCTACCCTTAGAGACCTACCGTTTGCGAGCGAAGCGAGCAACATCCCCTACATGTTGGGTGGGCAGTATAACTTCCTCAAGCGAGCGAAGCGAGCAGCATCCCCTACAGAAGTTAAACCTACCCTTAGGGATCTACCGTTTGCGAGCGAAGCGAGCATCATTCCCCACATGTTGGGTGGGCAGTATAACTTCCTCAAGCGAGCGAAGCGAGCAGCATCCCCTACAGAAGTTAAACCTACCCTTAGAGATCTACCGTTTGCGAGCGAAGCAAGCAAGATCCCCTACATGTTTCAATTGCGAGCGAAGCGAGCAACATTCCCTACATACCACACTTTGCGAGCGAAGCGAGCAACATTCCCTACATGCCACACTTTGCGAGCGAAGCGAGCAACTTAATGGGGGGTCCGGGGGGCTTGCCCCCCGGCTGGACGTGGAGGCGAGCGTAGCGAGCCGGAGCGGCTAGTATATGATATTAATAGGAAGGCTATTTACGTTTGCCATCGATATTGCACACGATAATACAGATAGAACTTGGAGAGAAGCACATAATGCTGAAAAAGATCTTCGTGACTTAAATACATCCAAGTCATAAATATTTCAAGAACATCCGAATTACGTTTTGATTTTGAAGGGAGAGGGCCTTAGAGATCGATGTTGAGACGTTCGAGTAAAGACGTAGCTCTGATTAAGTTTCAGCACAAACTACGACAATGTTTTATCTGGATGACATAGAGCGTTGTGCACGCTTTTCAGGTCGTACTTCGAATTTATTGCTGTGCTTATTCTGGAGTGTCCCATCTAGTACATTAGCGTTCTCTGGGTGGTAAATTATATCTAACTTGCAATGTCAGTTTTCCCATTGGCGCTCAATGTAGCAGCAATTGTGAAATTACTTGCATCAGTTTCCACACGAAAAGCGATACTGTCCTTTACAGCATCATTGGAAGCACACTGTTCATCCAGAAGCAGTGGAAGCAGCGCATGTCGATCTTTAGCGAATTAAACTCTGCCTTCGCGTCGCCTCTTTTGAAAGGTGAAACACTACACTGGCGGATGTATTAGGTATGGATGAAGTCAATGTCGTAGCGGAGGAAATTGTTGGTAGAATATCAAGTATGGTAGAATAAGCACAAGATCACCAACACTTGAATATAAAACAAATAAAGTTGACCCCGTGGGTAACGGAAGGACTTATCAAATCAATGAAACAGAGAGATAAACTTTGTCTCAAGGTGTCAAGGCAACCATTCAACTTGCAACTGAAGTCTTATTTTTCCAAGTTTAAGAACCCTTTGAAAACATTGTTGAGGAAGGCTAGGGATAAGTACTACAGCGACGTGCTGAGGAGAGCTGACGGAAACCCACGTAAACTTTGGGCCTCAATGAACGCGTGGATAAGGAGGGATAATAAGAAAAAGTATGAGTGTCCTTTGGTCTCTGTGTTAGGAAAAACATTCGGCAAAACACACGAAGAAGCGAAAAAAAGAAGCATGTGAAGTGTTAAATTCTTATTTTTCAACAGTTGGGAAAAATTTGGCAGTGCCATTAATTTCTGCTAAACAATCAAGACCTAATATGTCAACACTTCTTCCTTGGTCTAACCACAACTTTGCAATTCCCTTAATGGCACGCGATGATTTAATTAAACTTGTGAGTAATTTGAGAGGGGGATCGGCTCCGGGTGTGGATGGCATACACTCCTCCATTATAAAGGACAATATAGACTATCTGATAGAGCCGCTATTGCATCTTTTCAACTCAGGTATAAAGAAAGCTATCTTCCCTAATCAATTTAAACTCTCAAAAATAATCCCATTGTATAAAGGAAGACTAAATTATTAAGTAATGCTCAATATGGTTTTCGCAGGGGAAGGGGAGTTGACGACGCACTTTTTGAACTAGTAGATCAGCTTCATAATATTAAAAATACTGGCTTAAAAGCAGCACTCTCTATGCTGGATCAAGCTAAAGCCTTTGATTCCGTTGATAGAAATTTACTTATTGAAATTTTGGAAACATATGGGATAAGGGACTGAGCTCTTGCCTGGTTTAGGAGTTACCTTATGGATCGGACGCATGTAGTAGCGATTGATGATTGTATTAGTAATGTTGCTACCAATGAATACTGGGCAATTCAGGGGGGAACTCTTGAGTCTATTTTATTCTTGATTAATATTAATTCTTTACCCTGCATTACCGGTCTATGTAAATTTTTCTTATTTGCGGATGGCACGTCCCTTCTAGTAATTGGAAAGGATTGGGAAGAAGTGTTTCTTAAAGCGGATGCTAGCCTTTCGAGTTTGGTGGGTTGGATGCTAAACAATTTGCTCACATTAAATGTTAAAAAAACCAAATACCTATTAATTGGAAATGCAGATGATGTGACGCAATAAAAGCTATAACACAGATTCCGAATCCATACCTGCTCAAGAGGGTGCTCCTGCATTCCTATTGAAAGAGTTCATGAGCATAAGTACCTGGGGGATAAACTTTCATGGAAGGGCCACGTATCGTATTTAGTGAAAAAATTAAAGAAATTCATACATATATTTTACAATCTACGTTCGATGGTATGCCTCACAGACATAAAAATGGTATATGTAAGTCTAGTGCAATCCATAAGTCAACACGGCATTATCGTATGGGGTGGCACATATCAAACATCATTGAAACCTGTGGCTACATTACAGAAATGTATATATGAAAAGCCCAAAACATTCAGTTCGGTGGAAGTATTCAATTTAAGCAAAAACTTCTCAATTAGGCAGTTGTTCGTTAAAAACCTGTTACTATATTATTATAAACATCCTGAAATAATTTCTGCTGAAACAGGACACGCATACCCAACAAGATTTCGCTTGGGTGGTAATGTTACAAACCCTCGTACAAAAACAACTCTGTTTACAAAAAAACCCTCGCTATTTAATACATGTAGTGCACAAATCTTTACCTAGAGTTCTGAAATCACCTTTCAATAGTAACCGAATCCGGATAAAAAAAGCTTGTATGTATACTCTTGGTTGATTTCAGTTGGTTACATCCCCTTAGAAAATATTATGGCTAGTACCTATGTAACAAAATAACCTGGTTCCACGTTGCATTCCAATTATGTACCTACTTTAGTTTTTATAGAAACATTTTCTTTTTTTTTTTCTTTTTCTTTTTACTGTATTTTGAGGAATCGTCCTTTGTTGTACTGCTTTTGAGCTGAGTTCCGACTCTTGTCGGCAGCACGGGCTTGCCCATTGCCGACAATAAGTTGACAACACTAATATAAATAGTGGTGTGTTTAATTTCCTGTATATTATAAAGTGTATTATTTTCATTATTATTTCTGTCATGTCAATAAATCATTTATCTATCTATCTATCTTTAGTAGGGGTCGAAATTTTCCTGATAAACGTGTAATTCACCTACTGTAAAAGAACATGCCGAGAGCACTTTGTAGGAAGGCTGTATCGGTCGTGACTGGTGAGTCAAAGACAGGTCTCAGGTGCTCTGGGACAGGCTTAATAGTTTTGACAACGTAGCCGAGCAAACGGACTGTTTTCAAGATAAATTTACATTTGTTCTTGTTTAGGGTTAAATTGTAATTCTCAAGTGCCCAAAAAACTCTGATGGTTCTCACCATGATCCTCTTGGTTTCTTCCACAAATAGTAGCATCATCCAGATAAGGGTATGTTCTTTTCAGTTTTTCATCAAGGACTATGGAATCTATAACCCTTTGAAAACATGCAACATTGATTACGCCAAAAGGTATTTGAAGAAATAGAGATAATTTCACTGAGGTATTTGATGGTAAGCACCTTTAAGGTCTATTACACTAAATAGTTGGTTGGTGACGACTTTAGCAACAATCTCTTCAATACTTGTGAGTGGGTAAGCGTCAAGTAAGGTAAATCAATTAATTGTTCTTGAGTAACCTATAACCATTCTATTTTTATTTCTCTCGTCCCTGGCAACAAATTACTTGGTTTGATTACCTCTTCCTTCAACAATTTTTCAATTTCTATCTTGATGAACTGGCTGTCCCCTCTAGAATACTTCCCAGAATTCGTAGCAGTTGGTTTGCGATTTTCCGATAGGTTTTCAAGTAGCACAACTGGTTTTACCCTAGCAAATGCAAGGATACAGATTTTGAGCTGAAGGTGAGTCCCCTGGAAAGCTGTTTCAACAGAACAATGAGATTACAATACATCGCGGCCGATGATAGCATCCGCACAAACGTTGTTCATGACCACCACAGGAATATCTTTATACGTACCTACAGCCAGCCATTTCGAGGTTCGCATTGACCTAAAAATTCAGGAAACAAAAAATATTTTTTAATAAAATCTTTCAGTATCTAAATGGTAAAATTTTCGCCTTGATTTTCGCGATTAAGGAACTGTTGAAAAAGCATAAAGACTAGCCAGTGTCAATGAGACCGTATAGTTTGATTCCGCTTACCAGGTCGTGGACCTACTCAAACTTCCAAGTTTAGCTGCTAAAATAGTAGCAGCAGTAACTTCAGTGGATGCAGACATACTTTTATCCGAACGGGTACTGCTAGATTTGTAAACCATCTGAAAATTCCCTATTTTGGAGCATGATTTAAATGGCATCTTTAGTAGGGCAAGAAGATCTACAGTGTCGTGGTCCTCCACAAAATAACACCTACCTACTTGATTCAAATGGTGTGACGGCTGTACTTTCTAAAGGAGCAGGACTGCTATCAACAGCATAACAACTTGTAATTAGTGGCCACATTAACTGGAATACGGCGTAGATTGTTGTTGTACCATCGCTAAAGACTGATCTTGATCATAAGCTTGATCATAAGCCTTGCACAAAGCTTGATCATAAGCCCCATCATGTCAGGTTTGTGTTTTCTAACAGCCCTTAACAAATACAAGAAGATAGCAAGCCACTAATGAAAGCTTCTCTGGTGAATTCATTTCTGTGCCCATCGGCTATGACAGCTTGAAAACCCCAATCCTTGCCCATAAGTTTCAGAACTTGAAGGTACCTATTGATCAACTAACTCACCTGGACGTTGACGTCTAGTTGCCGGTCAATGTCTAGTATAAATTACATTTTTCGGTCTAATGTAAAGAACCTCTAGCGGAGCTTGCTGGTAGGTAGCGCATTCTTTTATGAATTTATACACTTCAGGTTCAATATAATTTGTAAGTAATTGTAACTTTCGCGCATCCGTTGGATCAGTAAAATTATTCAAGAAATTAAAGAATGTTTTCTTCCAATGTGATCGAGGCTTTTTCTCCGTTAGTGGTGCGTGCTGTGCTCTGTGGTTGTCAGAATGAGGAAAGCAGGTCATGGTTAGTGTTCAGGAGAATCTTTTCTCAATGTTCACGTTGGTCCCGCTCGATTGATCAGGTTATTTGTGTGGTTATCAAGATTTTTGTGAACATGGAGGAAACAACAAAAGCTGCGTAGATAATAAAGCATTCAACTTCATATTTTCACACTTATAGCAAACCTTGAAAGTATTTGATTTTGGACTGTGGCTTTGGCTTTAGGTCTGCGGGGTTGAAAACATTTTTGGAACAGGAGGGTGTGCACCAGATCATTGTCGCCACTGCTTCCTCTTGGGCTAACGGTAGGACTGAAAGGATACATCGTGATTCAACGCCTATGTTGTCTAAAGTAACAGATGGGATATGTTTCTCCATTAAGTAGATTTGGCGGTCAACAACTCTGTGTTTAGGTTAACTAAGAAGTCTCCGGCGCAGCCGATCAGAGAGGCCCGAATACAGATGATATCCGTGATGTTCTCCAGCGGCACCAAGAAATTTAGAAATTGTTGAGGACGAGGCCGTTCGGGAGCAAGAAAAAACAGCCAATGCGAACAAGTTGTTCTATGATAAGACAAGGTCCAGTCATGCAGCTTGATCGTATGAATTTTCATAAATTATCGTACTATATTATGTTACATTGTTTTGAAAATTGAGGACTTTGAGTGAAAATAAATTGTTAACTACCAATTTTATGGCAAAAAACTATTTTCTAAATAATAATCTGATATTCAAAGAAAGATTGTAGATTTTTAACTTTTTTGCAGTTTTATCGATTTTTTAGCAGATTTTAATGAAATTTAAGTACATTGTTCAGCATAGTTTTGCACATAAATTTTTGAATATTTTATTTCATAGTTAATAAACTTTATTTGAGCCATAATCTATGTACTAAAAATATAAATTGAACGATTATCAGCTGTTTCTTGCTATCTTTAGTGATTTTTTCAGAACTTTTTTAAATTTGACCAATTTAATGTGCTCAAAAGATACTGGGCAACGAACTGGTCCTTTCGGTTGGAAAGCTTAATTTTTCGGCGCAAGAACGGAATTTTTACCTAAATGTTAAGGAGAGCTATCGTCTGTAAGGACACACACACACACACACACACAAATATATATATATATATATATATATATATATATATATATATATATATATATATATATATATACATATATATATACAGAAATACTTTTAAGAAACAAAGAAAACAAAATTGATCCACGCAGACGAAACCCCGAGACTAATGGACTAATTCTTATGACATTTTCAGGGATTGTGCGGTTTAGCTCCTAGAAGGTCCTTTATAAATTTCATTGCAGTTGGAATAATATTAGTCTGTGCGCATGCGCAAACGGTAATTTCTCATAATGTCGATTTCTTATCATCCATTGTTCCGAATTCATCCAAACTCAAAAAGATGCTGGGACCAGGATGGCGGCCTTTGTATTTTATCGCATTTGCTTGAATAATAGGTAAATATTGCGCATACGCAAAACCAATAATGGATGACATTCCGAGAATAACGAATAAAATTTTATGAAATATTCAATTATTGTGTGGGTTAACCCTTTGACAATTTCCACTCATGCAAACAAGAATTATAGCCCAAATTTGCCCCAACATTAATTTTGAAGGTCAAACATTCACCACATCATCATCCTCATCATCATCATCATCCTCTGATTTGAAGGTCTCTAATTCTCCGCATGTCCATATTCTTACCTTCCTACCAGGAGTCGCTCGGAATCGTTCTTATATCAGGAAGAAGGCGAGTCCACCTCTGCCCATCCAGAGCTCACTATTTTGTTAAGGCTAAAGGGGACGGGTGTTTAGTGTGATTCTCAGATAACGGATGGCGCTAGCGTCGGATGAAACTTTATCGGGCAAATCTCCACTTGACTACACCTTTTTTTCAAATCTGGCTTCAGAATCATTATCAGGACGAATAAACCTATCGAGCAATCATATAACATTGTTTAAAAAAAATTTTTGTTGTTGAAATTTTGACTTGAAATTTTAATTGCTAAGTAATTTAATTTTTTTTAAATTAAACAAATCGCTAATATCCCGTGTTTGGAAACAATTCAAGTGTATGTTGGCATAGGCATGAAATTTTGATTCTGAAAATTAGTGGCCGCATGTGAGAATTGGGAGCGAAAAACGTGGTTCCAGGAAAACTAGAGTGTATTTGAGGGGCGCGTGCCTTGGCGACGCCCAGCAACTGACCTCATCCGCGCGCGCGTACGAACCCGCTTACCGAGCCGTCTCTCGAACATTTGTACTTACTGCTTCTTCCACTTTTATCAAAGTATACTTTATCAAAGTGTTAGGTGGGGTTTTATTTTCATTTGTTATAGGAACGTCCATGGTAATAATTAGTTTGTATAGTTGGAACCTTTGTATTCATGTGAAAACAACTGGAAGAGTTTGACGCACTGAACCGTGATATTCATTAGGTAGTATCTACCAACCTCGTACCTTCCTAACTACAATCAGAGATGAGCAAACACATATCCGAAAATACAAATATTTATTTGTCCTTTATTTTGTATTATTTATAGTTGAATTTCTTTGTAGGTACCTACCTATATTAATAAATTTGTATTCATATTTTGTCTACGAATATTCAAAATTTATACTCGAAACTATGAATATAGGAATTATATTCAAAGAATATGAATATTTCAATACGTATAGAAGTACCTACATATTATTATTCAATTATTTTTGAATATGAAATAATAATATTCACGTATTCAATCAATATTAATGCCTCGATAGGTACCTATTCACATTTATATTCATCATTCAATTTCACAAAACCTAATTTTTGTCTACTTGCTGCACTATTACAAAGATGAGTGAGGGAGCAAAATTGAATTCTAGTTATTTTTGGTGTTTACAACATAAGTGAAGGGAGTAAATCTCAAAATTCAACGTAGAATACCGAGAATTTGAGTAATATATGATAATTTCAAAGTAGGATAATGGACTAAATTTAAAAATCTGTCACAAATCAGCCGAATCCAGCCTTAAAACCCGGTTTTTTTTTTTTTTTTTTTTTTTTGTATTTTCAAAATAAGATGATGAAATTCACCCTAAAGTTCCTTGAATTTGAGCGATTATCTGTTTTACAAGATAGGTAAATGGACTACATTTCAAAATACATCGAAATTCTGCTTTCAGGTAAAGTATTGCACAATAACTGGTAAATATTATGAATATCATTTACAAATTCAACAATAAATAATTCACATAATTCAAACAATAAATCATAACAAAATTCATTATTGACTATCATCAATTACTCATTCATCATCATAAATAGAATGGAAAGAAAAACGAACCAAAAACACAAACGAATCTGGGCGCCGGTACCTAACCGCGATAGGCAAGAAGCGAGCGTTGGTCTGCGGGTAAAAAATGTAAACAAGAAATCAAGAAGCTAAATAAACCCGAATGCGAAACCCCCCGCTCCACGCCTTTCTGCAGTGGTAGCAAACCCCCCTCGTAACCGACGCGTCCGGCAAACGCATAGCAACGCCTAGCAACAAGCATTATTACAGTTTCTACAGTTACTACAATTTTGCACTGCGTTTTTACACCTTCATTCTTACTCTAGGTCTGATTCCCACTACAATTGAGGAGCTGACATGGAAAACCAGTTAAGTCCAAAAATCGAAAGGCCATTTTTTTTTTTTTTTTTTTTTTTTTTTTTTTTTTGTCGAACTGCAAGTAAACGGTCACGCCAACGGCCTTAGGTCCTCCCGTCCATCCTAGATCGCACCCTGAATAAATGAGTGACCTTTGCATGGAGAAGAGATTATGTCCAAAAAAATCCGATAAGAGTTCAGAGGGAGTTCCTATGAAATTTGATTTTTGGACTTAACTGGTTTTCCATGTCAGCTCCTCAATTATTTATGAGGATAATTCTAGTACTTAGGTAGTTGAGATACCTATGTAAAAATATGAGATGTTAGCGTTTTCCAGGAAAAACTAATTGTTCAAAATAATATTTTTGAACAAAATAAAAAAAAAATAAAAAACTAAATTTTTGTTAGCGCCCAGATTCGTGTGTGTTTTTGGTTCGTTTTTCTTTCCATTCTATTTATGATGCCTAATAGGCGATATTCCAATAAAGGCAAGTTTACTCAAATTCTCAGCAGCAAGTACAAAAAAATGTTCGAGAGACGGCTCGGTAATCGGGTTCGTACGCGCGCGCGGATGAGATCAGTTACTGGGTGTCGCCAAGGCACGCGCCCCTCAAATACACACGTCTTCCTGGAACCACGTTTTTCGCTCCCGATTCTCACATGCGGCCGCTAATTTTCAGAATCAAAATTTCATGCCTATGCCATCATACACTTGAATTGTTTCCGAATACGGGATATTAGCGATTTTTTCAATTAAAAAAAAAATTAAATTAGCAATTAAAATTTCAAGTCAAAATTTCAACAACAAAATTTTTTTTTAAACAATGTTATATGATCGCTCGATAGCCTAGGATGAGACAAACTCAAATATATATTTAGATTTGAAAATTGATTGACTGGTGAGGAGATAATCAAGATAATCTACTAGTATCTCCCCTCTCTCTCACACAACTGTTGTCCCCTATAGCCTTAACGCAATTAGCGAATTTTCGTTAAAAAAAATGAACTATTGCAATGGCTCGGAAAATTTTTAAATCAAAATTTTTGTTAAAATTTTTTCATTAAAATCCGTTTTGAGACATTCTGTGTGTTGTGTGTGTGTGTGTGTGGGTGTGTGTGTGTGTGTGTGTGTGTGTGTGTGTGTGTGTGTGTGTGTGTGTGTGTGTGTGTGTGTGTGTGTGTGTGTGTGTGTGTGTGTGTGTGTGTGTGTGTGTGTGTGTGTGTGTGTGTGTGTGTGTGTGTGTGTGTGTGTGTCAAGCCAGATGATAACTCTCCTTAGGATTCAGATAGAAATTCCGTTCTTGCGCCATAAAATCAAGCTTTCCAAACGAAAGGATGAGTTTGTTGGCCAGGACTTTTTGAGGCCACTAAATTGGTCACATTTCAATAAATGTACTAAAAAATTACTGAACATGGCTAAAAACGGTTAAAAATTGTGAAATGTATATTTTTTGGTAGAATATTGGTCAAATGAAGTGTATTTAATCTTATAATTAGAAATCCCGTGTTTACAAAATAATAAAAATATATTTTCGTAAACTATTTACAACACAACACAAGACTGTTTGGAACATTCTCAACATGTGTTTTTATGACATGTTTAGTTGTCAATAAACACAAGTGGAGTTAATTCCAATACTCCCCCTCAAGTCTGGGATTGGACTATTCCCAGGCTTGCCCTCAACATAGAATGTCGAGGCCCCGGGAGCGGCTTCGTCAAAATATCAGCCACCATCCTCTCCGTTGGCATGTGCTTGATGATGATTTTTCCATCTTCCACTGCGCCTCTGATGAAGTGGTGACGAAAGTCTATATGTTTCGTTTATGATTGATGTTTCATCTTCGGACTTCTCATAGGTTTTGGTTGGAATTTTAATTTCAATGGCTGCCCCGTGATTAATTTCCTTCCCACATACTTTCGACTCCTCACAGAATTCTTCAAATGTCAGGGGGTCGGAATTAAATTCATCGAGCAACACGACATCTCTCGTTATTCCTGTTCTGTGTAATTTTGGATACCACACTTTATACCCTTTTGTTTCGTCTGAGTAGCCTAAGAAAATGCAGTCATTTGTTTTCGATTCGAATTTCCCACTACCCTTCCGTTTTTTCAGTGAATATCCTTTACAACCAAATATTTTGAAGTGCTTTACAAATGGTTTTTTCCCTTTCCATAATTCAAATGGTATTTTATCCCCGATACTTCTCGATTGGCATCTGTTCCTAATGTAGTTTGCAGTATTAACGGCTTCTGCCCAAAACGCTGGTGCCATGTTCGCCTCCAACATCATACAACGTGCCATTTCGACGAGAGTTCGGTTCTTTCTTTCACTTATTCCATTTTGTTGAGGGGTTTCAGGAACGTTTAGTCTTCTCGTTATTCCTTCTTCTTGAAGAAATTTGTTAAACTCATTGTTGTTATACTCTAGACCATTATCAGACTGAATACATTTGATCTTTTTCCCCGTCTGTTTTTCGACTCTATTCATGAATTTCTTGAATAGCTCCAAAGCATCCGATTTCTTCTTCAAAAAATCTACTTCACACCATCGAGTTGCGTCATCAATAAAAGTGATGAAGTACGAAGACCCACCAATGGATTTTACTCTCATCGGCCCGCAAATGTCTGTATGGATCAGTTCAAGAATTTCGGTAGTTTTTCTTTCAGATTTCTTTGGGAATGGAGTTTGTGACATCTTTCCTCGGATACATGTTTTGCATGAGGACATTTTCACGTCACTTTTTAAATTCAGTCCCATTACTTTGCCTTCAGCCATTTGCTTCAAATCTAATTCGTTCACATGTCCGAAGCGTTTGTGCCAAACGTCAATATTATTTTTCCTAGTTCTTCCGTTCATTGCACACGCATTTTCTTCGTTAGCATGAGTTCGCAGATAGAACAAATCCCCTATCCGATTTGCTGACAGTATGACTTCACCATTTTTGTCGTATGCTGTAGCATTTCTTTTGTCAAAAACAACGGTATTCCCTCTATCAACTATTTTACTAACTGACATTAAGTTCATTCTCAGGTCTGGCACTAACAATGTCTTTTCCAGGACTATGTTACGATCCTTTTTACCATTTTTCAAATTTACTGGTACAGTACCTATTCCTTCAACAGTTATTACGTCGTCACTGGCAAGTTTTACGCGATCTTGTTCTGTTTTCTCCACCTTAACAAAACTTTCCTCGTCCTTGCACATGTGTGATGAGCAACCGCTATCTAGGCACCAGTTCGACATATCCGATTCACCAGCTATCAGTGCACATGAAATACTGGCTTCCCCTCTTTCTTCTTTTTGTTTCCTTTTTTCTGGGCAATCAATACCTTTGTGTCCGGCGAATTTCTTGCAGATATGGCATTTGAATTTGAATCGTTCTTCATTCTTACGGAATTTCGGTTTGTTATGTTGTTTCTTTGCTAACAGAGCATCTTCATGTGTTGATTTACATATTCCAAGATTCTGTTTTCTAGCCTCACTTTCCTCAACGATCTTTATTCGAAGGGCTTCTGGTCTCGGCAATTCATCCCTAGATTCTATCGCACATCTAAAGTTTTCATACGACTGAGGAAGGCTATACAACATCATGATCGTGAGCAAGTCTTCATGAATTTGCACATTCATATCTTGCAATTTTTCAACTGCATCTATGAATTGTGACAGATGTTCCCGAACGTCTTGTCCTTCTGTCATTCTGCTCAATATTAGCTGTTTCAACAGAGTGGCTTTTCTAGCAGGACCTGTAGATTGATGAACCTCTTTGAGCTTTTTCCATGCTTCATTTGCAGTTCTGCAATGTTTTACATGTTTCACTTCGGATGGTGATAACGTGAGTATAATATCTGCCTTTGCATCTTGATCGTCCGATTCCCATTTCGCAACTTCTAATTCATAAGTTTCACGGGGAGGATCTGCCGAAGGCTTCACGATTTTTCCAATCACATTATCCCACGACTTGTTCTTTCTCAACAGGGCTTCAACTTGGATCACCCAAGTGTCATAATTGTCCTTCCCAAGTGTTTCAATTCTGATGTTGTTCATCTTGGGTTCTTGAACACTTTCACAAGCACGCTGAGTCTATAACCTCTTATAATTAGAAATCCCGTGTTTACAAAATAATAAAATTATATTTTCGTAAACTATTCACAACACTACACAAGACTGTTTGGAACATTCTCAACATGTGTTTTTATGACATGTTTAGCTGTCAATAAACACAAGTGGAGTTAATTCCAATATTTAATAAAAGAATTATTTAATAATATTAAATAATTACCTATACCTATGTTTAATAAAAGAATACGTTTTTTGCCATAAAATTAATATTTCACAATTTCCTTGCACTCAGAAAGCTGAAATTACAAAACAATTTAACATTATAAAATACGATAATTTACGAAAATTTGCTCATACAATCAAGCTGCATGACTGGAACTTTTTACTAGCACTGCTCTATTAATTTCGAAAGTTCTAGCTGGGAACATCTTGATATGTACGTATCAAATGCAGTGTTTCGGTTATGTAGGTACTCTGTTTCAGACTAAGATGAAACTGCGAATAATAGAATTACCTACCTGCCTATACAGGGTGTAAACGTTAAGGGTGGACCACCGGCCAAGGGTCGATTCTAGAGCTCATTTCTGATCGAACGTTTCTCAGAGAGATTTCTTTTTAAACGCTTAGTTTCCAAGTAATTCAATTTTCAAGATTTTTTTCGTGTTTTCGATCTTTTATCACTGAAACGATCATAACTCCCTTGATTTACTGTGTAAACTCAAATTTGAGGATACCTTTAGAAAGAGTTAAGTTTTCTATCGGATAGATGCCTGATCTTTTTTAAGAATTAAGGTTGGAGATATGAGAAAGCCCTCTTTATTTTACATAATGAAAAGCAAATTTTACATGATTTTAGAAACCTTGAGTTTTTTTAATCGGGAATTAACAATGAGAACCAATATTTTTTCAAGACACAAGAACTGTAAACTGTAAAAACTGCTTGAAAAAACTGTTTCAACGGTGTAGTCAATTTTACTTTTACTTTGCTAACTAGGGGAGGAAACTATGTTTTAATACTGAAAAACATCATTTTTTCACCTAAATAAAGGAGTTTCTGGCAAAATTACCTTTTATGAAAATAAGAGTTAGGGGTCGCTGTCTACGTATGATTCTAAGCTGAATCGAAAGGTAACACTTGCATATCTTCCCAACCAAGTTACAACTGGGTTTTATACTTTAGCTAACAAGTTTCACCCCTGAAAAAATGAATCATACCAAATGAACTAAAATTTGTGAGCTTAAGTGTAAAACTTGGTTATAAGGGCGTTGGGTAGATATGCAAGTGTTCACAATCGATTCAGCGTAAAAAATACGTATAAACCGACCCCTGAACTTGTATTTTCATAGGTCATTTTTCAGGAAATCCCTCGATTTCAGAGAAAAAACGATGTTTTTGAACATTAAAACATACCTAGTTTCCTCCCCAAGTTAGCAAACAGTGAGATTTTGGCGCAGCTTTTACCGTTCTTGTGCCTTGAAAAAATTTTGGTTCTCATAGTATAATACCCGATTGAAAAAACTCAAGGTTTCCGAAATCGCCATTTGAAGAACGAAAAGCAAGAGCAGTTTTTTTTTTAAATACAGTTTTCGTCAGCGGGCCAGTTAGGGACATGGGGGGGGGGTCCTCCATACGTTGCTAGAACAATATATTATACAGGGTGCGAACGATAAGGGTGGACCGCTGGCCAAGGGTCGATTTTAGAGCTCATTTCTGATCGAAAGTTTCTCATAGAAATTTCTTTTTAAACGCTCAGTTTCCAAGTAATTCAATTTCTAAGATTTTTTGGTGATTTCTAATATTTTTAAGGGTGAAACTAGTTACCGTACGTGTAAAACTTGGTTATAACGGGGTTTGAGAAATCTGCAAGTGTTACTACCATTCGATTCAGCGTAAAAAAAATACATACTCGTACTAGACTCGTATTTTCATAGAAGGTAATTTTTCAAGAAAATTGATTCACTCGGAAACTAAGCATTTATATCTATATCTTTACTATCTATATCTATACTATCTGTATCTATACTATCTGTATCTATATCTATACTTCTATATCTATATCTATATCTATATTTTATAAGAATGAAACTCCGTATGTTTGTACATGCTATGCACGGCCAAACGGCTGATGGTGGGGGTCTACGAGTGGGGGGATCTTCTTGGATTCCTTCGGAATAGTGCATTGGCGATTTTAAAATTTTCTAATCCCACCCAAACCATGGGCTTGACCGCGTTCTTTACGACTTCCCCGCTTCCCCTACCCATCTAAACGGCAGTCGAAAATTCCGGAAAAATACCGGTTTCGTAGGTTTTTGTACAAGGAAGACGACGGCGCGATCGGATTGCGAAAAAATTATCGGGAAATGCGTCAAAAAAATGAAAGTGTACGACCCGTTTTCTCAAAAATTCCGACGAAAAACTTCGTTTTTTCTCATTAAAATTGACCCCATGAAGAGACGTTTTCGGGACGGTGTTCGCGAGCGAAATACAGTTTTGATTCCGCCGAATCTGAATCCGAAATCGGATATCGAAAAAAATGACGGGAAGTTGGACAACCAAGGCGGCGAAGCTATTAAAAAAAACCCTCCGTCGTTATTCTGGTGTTTACCTGCGAACCTCTCGATCTCGGGAAGTTTTCCGTTTGCCCTTCTGCGCACATAACATAATGGCCTACCTTTACAAAAATAGAACAGGACAAACCATAATCTTTATTTGATAGCCCTTCTTCTACGCAGATAAATGGCCTATTTTTATGAAACCTAAGGAACTTTTCGAGGTTCATTAGGTATTCAGGTTGATTCATTAGGTATTTCGTTATTATAGATAGACTGGCAGGTTCAACCGTGCGTTGCACAGGTTGACTTGAATATTATCGAATAGCCTGTGACCCAAGTTAAAGTAATTCTGATAGATTCGCCCACTCAGATCCCCAGTTGGTTCAGTGACTTTCAAAACGCTTCAACATCCTCCCCCCTCCCCTCCCACTGGGTCAGATTTCTAAAAAAAGTTCCAGTCATGCAGCATGAGCGTATGAGCGAATTTTCTCAGACTATCTATCGTATTATAATAATGTCAAATTGTATTGAAATGTGAGCAATTTCAGTTCAAAGAAACTGTTAAAAAACCAATTTTATGGCAAAAAAAATTTAGGATTTTTAAATTTTTGCTGTTTTTATAGATTTTTTAGCAAATATTAATTAAATTAAAGTTCGTTTTCAGCATAATTTTGAGCAAAAATTTTTAAATGTCCTAGTTAATTGTTGACAATTTAGTTTTGACTAAAATTATGCTAAAAATTGTAAATTCAACGATTTTGGGACGATTTTCAGTGATTTTTTTAGTACATTTTTTGAAATTTGACCAATTTAATGTGCTCAAAAAGTGATGTCCAATAAACTCATCCTTTCTTTTGAAATGCTTGATTTTTTGGCGAAAGAACGAAGTTTTTATCTCAATTCTATCGAGAGTTATCGTCTGGAATGACACACACACACACACACACACACACACACATATATATATATATATATATATATATATATATATATATATATATATATATATATATATATATATAGCGTTAAAATCCAGGAATCATTTCAGAATGCCTCAAAACAGATTTCGATGAAGAATGTTTTTGAAAATTTTTATTTTAAAATTTTTGGAGCCATTGCAATAGCTTAACTTTCTAAGAAAATTCGCTAATTGAAAAAAGGAGTCTTTGACTTGAATTAGAGTAATCCAAACATATTCGACAATCAAATCCCCAGTTCGTTCAGTGATGACCAAGATACCAAGATACCCCATTTCTCTCCCCCTCCACCACCCGTCCCGGTCCCCTAAAACACCCCCTTCTATGGGTTATACAGGGTGGTTCCCTCGCAGATGCAAAAAAATAATTTGGGTGAAACTACATCAAAAATGGAGTAAAATGCCGCCAACCGCATATTTTTATTTCAATCCGTACTCGAGATATGATTTTTTAAAGGTTTTTTCAGGAATACCGTGTTTTTTCATTTTAAACTTTGATTTCTCCACTTTGCCTCATTTAATTTTAACTTTCAACCTCATTTTCGGTATCAACATTAAACTTCCTATAAGAATAGTGTACTTGGGTTCTTAAAAAGTACGTCTAGACCCTCACATCAGCTCAAACATTGACGATTTTGAAAAAAATAATATTTCTGAAAATCTTTAAAATTTTATTACTCTTTTAAAAAGAATCCTGGAAACTGGCAAATCTCATGAAAACTGCTTCGTCTAATATTCTTTCCAACGGTATTATCAATTTTACTTTTATTTTGTTATTTAGGGGAGAAAATAATGTTTTAATGTTAAAAAATGTAGGTTTTTCAATGAAATTGTTGGTTTTCTCGAAAGATGACCCTCCATGAACCAACGAGTATGGGGTCGGTTTCTATGTATTTTTTCTTGCTGGATCGAATGGAAACTCTTGCAAATCTTTCAAATACGTTATAATCGAGTTTTACACTTTAATTAACTAGTTTTACCCCATAACACACATACATTTAATCGTAACAAACAAACTAAACATTTGCGATTTTAAGTGTAAAACTCGGTTATAACGGAGTTGGAGAGATCTACAAATGTTACCATTCGATACAGCGTGAAAAAATACATAGAAACCGACCCCATACTCGTAGGTTCATGGAGGGTCATCTTTCGAGAAAACCAACAATTTCATTAAAAACCCACATTTTTTAACATTAAAACATAATTTTCTCCACTAAATAACAAAATAAAAGTAAACTTGATTATACCGTTGGAAAGAATATTAGACGAAGCAGTTTTCATGAGATTTTCCAGTTTCCAGGATGCGTTTTGGAAGAGTAGTAAAGTTTTAAAGATTTTCAGAAATATTCTTTTTTCAAAATCGTCGATGTTTCAGCTGATGTGAGTTCCTTTGGATGGTACTTTTTAGGAACCCAAGCACATTATTTTTATAGTAAAGTTAATGCTAATTTCGAAAATGTGGTCAAAAGTTAAAATTAAATGAAGTAAAGTGGAGAAATTTGAGTTTAAAAGGAAAAAAACACGGTTTTCCTGAAAAAACCGTTAAAAAATCATATCTCGAGAACGGATTGAGATAAAAATATGCAGTTGGCGGCATTTTACTCCATTGTTGATGTAGTTTCACCCAAATTTTTTTTTTTTTGCATCTGCGAGGGAATCACCCTGTATTTGAAAATTTTCAAGTAGCCTGTGATTTAAGTTAGAATGCTCCAAACATATTCGACAACTAAGATCCCCAGCTCGTTCAGTGACGTTTGAAACGCTTCGAAACTCCACCACTCCCTCCCCCTCCATTGAGGGTCAGATTTGAAAAATTTGAAAAAGTAGTCTTTGACTTGAATTGGAATAATCCAAACATACTCGACAATCAAATCCCCAGTTTGTTCAGTGATAACAAAGATACCCCATTCCCCCCTCCCCTGAAACACCCCCTATGGGGCAGATTTGAAATTTTAAACCTTTTCAACCTTCTCTGGACTTCCACAAATAATTTAAGACCAAAATTAGCCAAATCGGTTCAGCCGTTCTCGAGTTTTAGCGAGACTAACGAACAGTAATTGATTTGTATATATATAGACTAGTCTTTGACTTGAATTGGAGTAATCCGAACATGCTCGACAATCAAATCCCCAGTTTGTTCAGTCATGACAAAGATACCCCATTCCTCCCTCCTCCCCTAAAACACCCCCTATGGGGTAGATTTGAAATTTTAAACCTTTTAAACCTTCTCTGGACTTCCACGAATAATTTAAAACCAAAATTAGCCAAATCGGTTCAGCCGTTCTCGAGTTTTAGCGAGACTAACGAACAGCAATTGATTAATTTATATATATATAAGATAGATTGATGGAATTTATTCAGTAAAGACACATACATATTATGATAGTACAAATTTAGAACTAGGCTATTCGCCCAGCTTACTTTTCCAACGGTAGGCTTGGCCTGTGTTGGTTAAGTTCTAGGCGATTAGCCCATAATTTTAAACATAGCACGTTGACGTAACATCGCATATGCATCTGCATTATCTATGCGTTGCTTAAATAATAATATTATATTGGTCTTTTTATGCAGCCACTTTTCGACGAAGTCGAATAAATTTCGGGTTTTCAGTAGCCTGTGAGTAAATTTTAGTCCAGTCGTTTTGGACTTCTTCAGTTTTCAAGAAGGCTAACGCAGCAAACATTTGAGTGGACTGTTGGATTTCTTAATTTTCTCTGTATTTACATGTCAATCCAATTTTTTGTATTTTTCTCCACAGACATTTTTTTCAAATAAAAGAGGTACCCATGGATTTTAACGGACTAAGATGGGGTGAGTGAACTACGGTGGATGGTAAGGAGGAATGTACCTGAGCTATTGTCTTGCGTGTTGACTCACCTCCAACCAGCTCCTCATCTGGTAGCGTAACCCCCTACCCTAAACTGTCATATTGGCCCTTCTGCGCTTCTTCACACATGGACACGTTCGAACTGCGCATTGGTCTAGAAATTAGTAAACAGATTATTTCTGGGCCCCCCCCCCCGGGCTATGGTTGAGCTGCGCAGGTAGGCGCTACGGTCAATTATGCACGGCGGTCGCACCTTTTAGCGTAGGCCTTTTACCCACTCCAAACCCTGGGTAAAGGGACAGTTGATAAAAAAGCTATTTATTCATTGACGAGAAAGAATGATGCTCCCTGTTTTCGGGTTTCCTCGGTCGCGTTAGGCACCACCCCTCCCTCAGTTGTGGAATTTTTTCTGCCCGAGCTACTCAGTTCTCAGTTGTGTTTGACAGTTGGTGGTGACAAGTGCTCGCAGTTGATAGATAGTGTGGCAGTGCGCAACTGGAAAAATGTATTCTATGTTCAGTCAACGTGGGAAGAAGCTCATTGTTTATCAGGGTTTTAAGTTCCGTAAATGTAGATTTTCTGAGTCGGGTAAGTGGTGGCGGTGCACTGTAAATGCGTGCAAAGCAGTTTTGTTTACGGACAACGCGGGTGAAGTGCTTTTTGAGCAAATCGGTAGCCACAACCATGAACCATGCCCTAAGCTTCACAGACAGGTCATATCAAACTCCGTGAAAAGAAAAGCTAGTGAGGTTTTGATTGACCCTATCGCGAAACTGATCAACAGAGAGATAGAAGCTGCACCTCAGGGTTTGATGAGGAAGATGGAGAAGGCTGATGTTGCCCTAGTAAGGAGGAACCTGCATCATCATGCCAAGAAATGTATTCCCCCACCTCCTCCGAAGAATATTGGTGACATTAACTATGCACTCGTCAATCAGGGTGAGAACTTGTTGCTCATAAATAGCCGTAGTGAAAATATTGTTGTCTTTTCTCCAAAAAGTAACTTGGAATGCTTGAAAACAATTGACCAAATTTTTATGGACATTTAGCTATGCACCTACACATTTTACCAGCTTTTTACTATGCACAGTGTTGAAAACGGTAATTATGTAATTCTTATATTTTGCTTTCTCCCCAACAAGACAGAGCTTAATTGATTCATTTTTACGGGCGATGCCCAATTTACTAGAAATTTCAAAAATCCATCAATGTACAACGAGTATAAATCATTTCAAAAAACTGCACAATAACATGAATAATATATTAATAATTTTAACAGAATGTAGGCACGATGGTAACAATTACCTCGTACAATTAAAAGCTACAGGATAATAAATGAGGGCAAATACAGGTAAAATGAAAATATATTAAGATACTAGTAGCAAGGACGGTTAAATTAGGGAACTTGAAAATTCTAAACTGGTGTGTGACCTAAGCAAATCACCGTCGATTTCGAAGTAGCGATACACACCGGTGTCAAGTTCACTTGGCCAACAGCTGTGCTTATAGGGTGTAGGTTTCATCTAACTCAAGCCTGGTGGAGGAAAATTCAACAGCTGTGATTTAGTAGAGAATATAAAAGTAATAAGGTATATTGGCTATTTGGTCTATCAATGTTAGATTCAACTGAAGTAGAGTAAGCATTTGTAGAAGATCTTGTCCATAAAACCTCGAATAATTGATGAGTTCTCAGACTACCTCGTAGGAAACTATTTTGATAGCGAGTCCAGCTTCCAACCATCGCATGGATAAAGTATACCCTATGAATGGAAATAATATTTTACGATGGTAACAAATTATACCTACTAAAAAAACGTCTGCCAAGTTGGGTGGGCAGTATAGCTCCCTCACATATTGTAACATGGACGTAAAGAATTGGTTGAAGGACAAAGTACTATTCGAAATTATTAATAAGTTGACGTTATGAGAACGTTTGCGCATGCACACAGACTACTATTAATCCAACGGCAATTAAATTTATCAAGATCAATTTTAGTTATTACTCCACCAATCGCGATATAATTCATAGAGAATTTTCCTGGAATATATACCCATCAACTCCCCGAGTTTGACCGAAATCAGTATAATAGATGACAAGAAATCAACTTCATAATAAAGTAACGTTCGTGTGACGGCAATGAAAGTTATAGGAGACCAGCTAGAAGCTATCCCGCACCATCCCTGGAAATGTCATCAAAATCGTTTCATTAGACTCGGAGTTTTGCCTGTGTAAATCTATATAAGTTTCGCGCATGATTATTACTCACCCAATCACAATATAATTTATAGGGCATTTTTCAACAACATATACCCAATCACCCACCGAGTATGAACGAAATCGGACCAACAGATCATGAGAAATCGACGTACCGAGAAATCCACTGTAGATCCGACGGCATTGGAAACTATCGGGGACCGTCTGGGAGCTAACCCGCACAAACCCTGAAAATTTCATTGGAATCGGACTGAAACTTGGTATAGTTTGGGGCGTGACAAGGATTTACCACAGACAGACATCAGGCAGACAGACAGGGAACCAAAATTGGTCAGCAAGCTCTGAAACGCAAAAAGCTAGTGGAAATTTTAATTTTGGAGGACAACAATTTTTTCGACTTCAATCACGGACACAAAGCTTCCCTACCTTCGGTAGTGATGGAGCAACATTTAATAATTCTAAACTGTATGTGTACTGTCATGAGACCTATATTCGTTTAAAGTACTTTTAGTCCAGGATATGACTGTAAAAATACTATACTTGAATAGATACAACTTCCGTATTGGAGTCGTATTGAGGGGGAGCTTGCCTTGGGGAGATAGACCAGAACGCCCCACCGCCTAATTTGTAGGAACTAAATCACTCGCAACGAAGTTGTGGAAACCCATTTCAATACGGTAGTTAGTGAAAAAACGCTGTCTATTTCCGCGAAAAATAAACAATAAACAATTTGAAGGGTGGGCAATTCGACACTACCCTCGACTTAACCACCTGCGCACTTCGACCAATTAGTTAGGGTGGTTCTTGAATCCTGAGAACGACCTTGCGCAGTTCGACTGTACTCTTCGCACATCTATGATTCGCTGTGCGCTTTTTGGTTTATTGTTTTCAATAATGAACCTTTGTAATCGACCAAGAAAAATAAATTTTTAACCCTAAAAATTTTTTGTTTAACGTTTCAAGGTGCGTAGAATCCAAAAATCGCTTTTTTAAAAATTCGTCCGTACGCCGTCCGAAGCGTTTCTCAAAAAGTATTGGACCAAACTTTAAGAAATTTGACTTAAAAATCATTCATCGGCCGGGGATGTGCCAGTAACATCGGCATCAGTTTTGATCAACCCTAAAGAATGATAATTAACTGCCAACATATTCAAAAATCGAGATCTCGAAAACTTTCAAGGTAACAGTGATGATATTTCGCTTGTTAATAATGGTGAATCCATTCCCAAAGAATCGAGTAAAACTATATAATCGACTATAACTATAGGTTGAAGCGTTTGTTTTCTACGTGGGCAAGAGTCGAAAACGTCGGAAAAACCTTCGGATTTCCTTCCAGAAGCGATAACATGATGCGGTTTAATGATATTATAATAGGTGTATCGGTAGCTCAATTAATTACGTGACGGACCCGAGAGATGGAGGCGGTTGCGCCGCAAGGGTTTCGTATCCTGGTGGCGGCAGTACAAATTTTTCCTTCCCGGTCACTTCCAAGATTTTGTTTTTTTCCATTCGGCCGCTCCGTTTACACTAAGGTTCATTTATTTTAATTATTGAGTTTATCGTAACTTTTGTCACCTGCAGATGGTCAGTGAATCTTAGGTGTCTTATTCTATCTCATTAATTTCAATTCGTGGGTGCCTCGATCGATGTCGATTTTTACCTTTGATATGTACATATCTACTATTATATTTAATTCCTGCTCTTGTTACTTTTAAAGAGGCGAATAATAATAATTTTTGATTAATTAAATAATATTGATTTCTCCATGTTTTGCTTGTCAATGACAAATATAATCCCAAAAAATCGTTTAAAACCATCTGCAACGCTGATCGTTAAACGGCTATTTTCTCTAATGAACCTACTGAAATACATTAGTTGTAAATAATGTGCAAGGGAGAAACATTGTTTCAAAACAATGTGTAGTGTATGCCACCCTTCTACTTGATGGGATGATGACGTAATCATAGATCATTTTGTTCCTCAACTTAACTGTAAAGCGTAAAATTATGGGGTAGGTACTGGTACTGTACCAGTTTGGAGAAAAACGAATTTGAATGGAAAAGTCCAGTCATGCAGCATGACCCCATGAGCGAATTTTTGAAGAAATCTTCGACATTTCAGTCGGTATTGATCGTGTAGAGAAATTTTAGTTTATGATTTTACGTACATGAATAGTACTTCTTCATAATTTCATGGCTGATATTTTCTAAGCCACAGTCAGTATTAAAGCTACATCAAGTCCTAAATCAGTTGAGCGTAAAACATTGAAGAGAACGACCGAGAGAATCGGAGGACGGAATATTTCACAGAGTAAACTCATCAGTTGTGATTACATTTTTTTTTTTTTATTTATTTATTTTAGCGAATTTTTGAAGAAAATTAAGCTATTGCTCTCGCCTCAAAATTTGTAGAATGTGAATTTTTGAAAACATTTTATGCAGAAATCCGTTTCAGGCTATTCTGAATCATATTCTGAAGTTTAACGCATTTTTTTATGTATGTATGTATATATGTATATATGTATGTATATATGTATGTATGTATGTATGTATGTGTCATTCCAGACGATAACTGTCCGTAGAATTGTGCTAGAAACTTCAAACAAATTTTAAAATGTTAAGGACACAAAACGAAAGTTCAAGTTCGTTGGCCAGCATGATCGGATTACATCTTCGGGTTGAAATTTTCAAAAATGTAGTCAAAAATGTCAAAATAGCCTGTTTTTTGCGATTTGTTGTGCGAAATTATTTTTTCAGCATACTAACATGTGGTATATTCGGAATCAGCGTAAAATTTCCTATAAGAATATGTATCAAGTTTTCAAAAATTTCAAAGTTGAAAAATCAGTCAAAAATCGAAATAATGCCGTTCGCTAGTTGTAAAAATCGGTAATATTTGCATGAAACATTGTCCAAATTCAGATTGAACTACTCTTATGGAAGTATCCCTGTATAACCAATCCTAGAACCATACATACATACATACATACATAAAAAAATGCGTTAAACTTCAGAATATGATTCAGAATAGCCTGAAACGGATTTCCGCATAAAATTTTTTCAAAAATTCACATTCTACAAATTTTGAGGCGAGAGCAATAGCTTAATTTTCTTCAAAAATTCGCTAAAAGAGCTGTCCAACAAGTTCCGAACCCGGACCCCACCCACCATGGCGGTTTCCAAGGGTACCCACACATTTTTGGATGACGTGTTTAAAATCAATCGCTACAGTGGAAGCGTCTGCGGATGCTTTAATTTGAGTTTCATGAAACTTTGATTTTTCACAATCTTAACAGCTCGAGTTTGCTCATAGCGGAACCCTTCCTAATCATGTTTGCACCAACCGGGCTCTCCGTCGATAAGTAGAGTACATAAAGTTTTCCTCAACTAGCTAACTAGCTAAACTTCCCTTCAACCAGTGTGACGTCACTACTTACCGCAAATTTGAAATTTTTTTATAATACAATGTACCTATCATAACAACGTGTACCTAATTAGAATCAAACTTCTCAGAGTAAAACCTAACTCCGTTTAAAAATGGAAACGTATCGGTAAGTAATGCATGCATTACTGAGACGTCCTTTTTTTTTTTTTTTAAAGAAACCTCCCCTCAAAGACGGAGGGGGCACGCCATTAAATTGAAAAATAAACAAATAAAATATAAAAAAACACATACACATACATACATACATTAAAAAAATGCGTTAAACTTCAGAATATGATTCAGAATAGCCTGAAACGGATTTCTGCATAAAATTTTAAATTCCCTAAAATTTACTACAAAAATTCGCTAAAAACTCAATAAAATGTACACCTTGCATTCAAAATATCTGAAATTGTGAAATTCAACGTTGTCATTGTCCACGTACAGGTAAAAGTAATAAAAATGCCAAAATACCTCACAAAATTAATTTTATTGGAATATAACCGAACGAAGCGCCAAAAATCACTAAAAACTGCGAAACAACGGGATAACGCCCTTACAGCGATTGATTTCCTCACTTGAGGGGTAATTCCTCGAAATACCTCCTGGCTTTTTCAGCACAGAATATTTTTAAATTAATCAAATCCCTGAATTTAATAGAAAATGATGCTATTGCAAAATATATATATATATATATATATATATATATATATATATATATATATATATATATATATCTATATATATATCATTCCGGATGATAACGCTCTGTAGGATTGAGATAAAAATTCCGTTCTCGCGCCAAAAAATCAAGCTTTTCAAATGAAAGGATGAAGCCGTTGGCCAGCAATTTTTAAGCACATTAAATTCGTCAAATTTCAAAAAATGCCCTGAAAAAATCAATAGGAATTGCCAAAATCGCTGAATTTATATTGTTTAGCAAAATATTGCTCAAATAAAGTTTATTAACTAGGTATAAAATAGAACATAAAAACTTTATGTACAAAGTCATGCTGGAAATTTCAATTAAATTTCATTGAAATTTGGTTTTAAAAAATCTTTAAAAACTGTAAAAAAAAAAATTGAAAATCAAAATCTCTTTTTGAATTGCAGATTATTATTTAGAATACGTTTTTTTTTTGTCATCAAATTAATAGTTAAGTTCTTTGCACTCGAAAGGCTCCAATTTTCAAAACAATTCAACATTAAACAATATGATAATTTACAAAAATTCGCTCATACGGTTATGCTGCATGACTGAAACTTTCGGAAGAGACCGAAATTTTTGTGTCTGAGTTTTTGATGGGAAGTGAAGTTCTGATAAACGAAATGGCTGCTGAGCCAAATCTGCTGAAATCTGTGGAGTCGCTGTAAGTCTTTCCTTCTTTTTAGGCGGATTCGGCGTCACAAACCAGACTAGTTAATTCTTCATTATAGTTCTTACGATTGTAAACTAGCTGAAGGCTATCAACATGAAATTTCATTTCTCTCTACTGTCTTATATCCATTGGACCTTTAGGAATATGCCTTGTGTCAAGAAAACCCGCCCAATCAAAATATCTGATTTTGATCAGGCCAAAAATCAATGAATAACACAGGACTAAACGATGAATATTGAATAGCGACAGCAACAGGTCGTAAAAGTGGTAGAATGTGACATGTAAAACACAGCTAACTTCTGTTATTCACAGGCTAGATAATGAACTAACAAGGATGGGGGAAGCGGCAGCTCTAAGTTAGCTCGTTATTTCCCTGGACCGCTCCCATAAGCCCGTTCTTTCGCTGTATATACGAAATATTCACTCACTGTTTTGAAGCATTTAGACCCGTTCTTTCCCTATTTTGACCACACCATCGTGCTCGGCTACCATCAAAACATAAGATACCATCCTCAACTGACTTTTGACAAAAAATCGAGATAGCCCGTTCTTCCCTTTACTCTTTATATGGTTAGATACGCAACGGTGATGATATGATACGGACATTTGCTGTAAGTGTGGATCGCTTTAGGTTTGGAGACTATTTATTAATTCATGGTATAAAAATAAAAATAAAAAACTGAATGTACATACCTACAAAACTAGTAGGAAAATAAAATTATTACAGGGCAATAGGCGAAAAGCCCAATCTGTAAGAGCATTGTCTGAGTACATTAATAACACCCACTCGTTCAAAGAAGAACAAAACACAACACTTTAAAAATTTACGAAAACTTTATAAATCAAACACCAAACCATAATTCTAAAAAAATTTGAATATACAAACTGCAAAAAAATAATATTCACTGTTTCAAAATAGCCTATCTTTGACAACCAACTAAATATTTTCCTTTTAAATACTTAACAAGCTG
Source organism: Adelphocoris suturalis (assembly GCA_030762985.1). NCBI lineage: Eukaryota > Metazoa > Arthropoda > Insecta > Hemiptera > Miridae > Adelphocoris > Adelphocoris suturalis. The sequence continues at coordinate 72,074,783 of CM061045.1, read as the reverse complement.
AGGTGATTTAAGATCAGTATCGACCACTCGGTGATCCATATAATCATGTAGAGGGCTCCTTGTCATGAGCGTAAGTGCGTTACCACAGTTAGTACGTTAAGGTTTGGGCGTTACCACATTACCACATAACCTAAAGCGAGTATCATACTCGTGCTGGTGACCAATCGCGTCCATATTTGGTTGTTCAAAGAACACTAGCCACTCCGGCTCGCTTCGCTCGCAAACGGTAGATCCCTAAGGGTAGGTTTAACGTGTGTAGGGGATGTTGCTCGCTTCTCTAGCTTGAGGAAGTTATACTGCCCACCCAACTTGGCAGGCGTTTTTTTCTGTTGGAAATTCTTACAAAAAAAATTAAATCTTATAAAACTACGTGGAACCACGAAAAGTTTATTAGGGGATGTTGCTCGCTTCGCTCGCAAGGTGTTGCTGTATATGTGTAGGAAAAACCCCGTCTTTATTCTGTTTTATTTGTGGAACGGAAAAGTTCCATCCTTCAAGACTTAACTACTCGCCTGCGTCGTCCACGGCACAATTAACTTCTCATTTTAATCCCTTCGCCTCCCTTCCCCTCGCAATTTGACCAACTTCCCGTTACTTTTTTTGATATCCGATTCCGAATTCAGATTCGGTGGAATCAAACCTGTATTTCGCCCGCAAACACCGTCCCGAAAAACGTACCTTTATGGGGTATATTTTGATGGGGAAAAAATCAAGTTTTTCGTCGGAATTTTCGAGAAAACGGGTCCGTACTCTTAAATTTTTTTGACGCATTTCCCGATAGTTTTTTTGCAATCCGATGATGCCGTCGTCCCTCGTAGAAAAACCTTTAGGATTGAGTGTAGTTTTTTATAATTCGAATAGGCAAAAACCTGTTTTATTAAATGTAACTCATGATAAGAATATAAAGCACATGGTAACAGTAACTGTAAGTAACATGAGTCTTGAAGTCATGGTAGCAGTCTCTCGAGGTAGGTATACGAGTGACGTAGTAAAATAAACATGGAAGTATTTTCTCATTCCAATACTCCCTCTCACTCGTCATACTGTTGAGAGTCCTAGAACATTCTTGAAAGTGTCAAATTTGGGTCCAGCAAAGGGTTTTGTGAATACATCCGCTTCCAGCTTTTCTGACGGCTTGTAGATTACTTCAATGTCACCATTTTGAACTTTTTCTCGTATGAAATGTTCTTTTATGCATATATGCTTTGAACGTGAGCTGATTATAGGATTTTTGGTAAGCTCTTGAGCAGCGGTATTGTCGTTGAAGATTTGGACAGTCCCGTGAGGAGTACCCATGTCTGAGATCAGTTGACGCAGGTGCATGGCCTCCTTGGCAGCTTCAGTGAGAGACATGTATTCCGCTTCTTGGGTAGAGATGGCCACAGTGCGCTGCTTGCGAGCCTCCCAGCTTATGAGGGTGCCAGCATAGATGAAACAGTAGCCTGTGTATGATTTTTTATCTTCCATCTTTATCCAACTTGCATCAGTGCATCCAAAGAGTGCCTTTCCAGTTTTTGAGAATGTCAGAGCCAAGTTGTTGGTACCCTTTAGGTATCTCAACACTCTCTTTGCTGCGAGCCAATGTGCCTTGCCATGACTATTGTTGTATTGGCTCAAAAAACTAACAGCGAAACTAATGTCTGGTCTTGTGGCCACAGCTAAATACATGAGAGCACCAATAAGTTGTTGGTAAGGATATGCAACATTCTGTTCATTTTCTTGGGCTTTTTCGGCTTTGAATCCTGGGGCTATTGGTGTTCTTACAGGGTTGCAGGTTGTCATATTAAATCTTTCAAGGATTTCATCAATGTATCTTGATTGGGAGGTAAATATTTTTCCATCTTTTCTGGTGAATGAAATTGCACGACAGTGACGTAGATCTCCAATTAGCTTCTTTTTGAGGTTAGTAATATTTAACTTGTTTTTCGATGCTAGGATGATGTCGTCAACGTAAACCGCCAGTATGACTTGTTCTCCCTCTTTCGAGGATACGTAGATGCAGGGATTAGCATAAGAAGGCTCGAAGCCCATCTGGCGCAACACCGAATCAAGTTTGTCATACCACTGGCGACCAGCCTGTTTGAGGCCATAAACTGCTTTTTTGAGACGGCATATCTTTGATCCTTTGTTAGGTTTTCTCAAAGCCTCCAACATGGCACGTGCATGCTTGAAAATAATTGGGTTGTCACAATCATCAAGGAGGATGTCACACAGCATTTTCTCCAGGTTAACCGGCAGCTGCATGTAAATGGTATCATGGATGTCACCGTTGAGGAATGCTGTACAGACATCGAGCTGTTCCATGTGAAGATCCTGCTCAATCGCAGTTGCAAGTAGAAGGCGAATTGAACTTAGCTTCATAACGGGTGCATAGGTCTCACTGAAGTCAACCCCCGGTCTTTGAGCAAATCCTCTAGCAACGAGGCGAGCTTTGCGTCGCTCAAGTTCTCCGGATGGTAAATATTTGTTTTTCAGGACCATTTTTTAACCAATGACATTCATGCCATCTTTGCGCTCAATCACTGACCATGTCTTGTTCAATACATGAGCTCTAATTTCCTCTTTCATAGCATGATACCAGTCTGCTGCATCTTCTCCAGCAAGGGCGTCAGTTTCACAAAGTGCCAATAGATCAAAATCATCCAGCCAACGTGGAGGTCGGAGTTGGTCACGATCACGAAGCCTTGGCAAAGTACTGTTGGTCTCTGGGTTGTCCTCAGAAGAAGATTGATCTTGAGATTGGTCTTCATCATCGTCAGAATTTCTGATGGTTGATTCCTCATCCTGGTTTTGTTCCAGAACTGGATTGGGAGGAACAGAGATTGAAATATCAATCTGGTTATTAGCTGATGGAGAGTTTTTCTCATGCAATGCTACATCTGTCAAATCTTGAGAATCAGGAAAGACATCTGAGGAAGTTCCTTCAGGTGCAGAAGAGCTGTACATCCGATTGATAACTATTACGTCTCTGGATATTACCACGCGTTTCGCTTTTGGATCCCAGATATGGTATGCTTTCGACTGCTCCGAATAGCCAACAAATATTCCCTGTTTCGCTCTCGCTTCAAATTTCGATTTGTGTTCCTTATTTAGAAAAAATGCTTTGGAGCCAAATATTCTCAAATGATGGACAGTAGGTGGGTGGCCAAACCATTTTTCGAAAGGAGAATGTCCATCGAGTGCTCTAGATGGTGAATGGTTGACGAGGTAATTTGAACAGAATATTGCTTCAGCCCAGAAGGAGTTAGGCAATTTTGATTCAATCAAAAGACATCTTGCCTTTGTCAACAATGTGCGGTTTTTCCGCTCTGCAAGGCCGTTTTGTTGTGGTGTTCTGGGAGCTGAAAGTCTATGCTGAATCCCATTCTCAGTCAAGAATTTTTGAAAGTCACGATTTGTGTACTCAGCAACTCCATTATCACTTTGAAAAAATTTGACTGTTTTACCCGTTAAATTTTCAACACGTCTTTTGTACTCAATGAAATGGGTCAAAACCTCATTTTTCTGTTTGAGAAATGATACTTGAGTGTAGCGACTCGCTTCATCCACAAACGTCACAAAATATCTACACCCACCATGGGATGCCACACGCATGGGTCCTACGACGTCACTGTGAATGATTTCAAGTATATCTAAATTCTTCGGTGTGATCCGAATATGATAGGGAAGGTTTGTCAATTTTCCAAGAAGGCATGTTTCACAGTCGTCCAGTGAGTCAGAAGGGTTAAAATGCAGTCCATGCAAAGTTGCATTTCTTTGTGCAGCTTTCAAATCCCGTTCGTTAATATGACCCAGCTTACTGTGCCAAATTTGGAGCTGTGACGGTTTTTGCTGAATTGAAGGAGAGGTAAAGTTGGATGACTCAACTTCTGGGGAAATAAAGTATAAACCATTAATTCTTGTAGCTTCAAGAATGGTTGTTCCATGTTTATCAAGAATTTTTGCCTTCTTCTGTGAGAAGAGGACAGAGAAGCCCTTGTCAGTAACCTTTCCAACAGACAACAAGTTCGTAGTCAAGGAAGGCACATTCAAGGTGTCTGTAAGTGTCACAGTATGATTATCACTCATTTGGATTTGTACTACTCCTTTTCCATTTATGGTCGCTTTATGCTCAGCAGAGGCTAAACTGAGGGAATTTGAACTATGTTCGACCAAAGATGTGAATTTGCTCTCGTCAGAGCAAACATGGGATGTACTCCCTGAATCAAGGCACCATATGGCAGATCTCGGTAGAGCCGGAGTAGCTGCCAGACATTCTTCAGCCAAAAATGTAGAATCATGCTTGCTTTTGAATCTACAATCTGCAGTAACATGATTTGTACGTCGACAAACTTCACAACGTTGTTTGGTCTTATCTGAATTTTTGTTGAAGTTTTTGGGGTTTTTGTTGAAATTGTTGTTATTTTTGTTTTTATTGAAAAATTGCTTTTTGTGAAAGCTATAGAATGCCCTTCAGAGGCAGGTAATACCTTGTCATGATTCTTAGCCTGAGGCTCTTCCAGAATTTTAATTCTGAGTTCACTTGGTTTGGGAAGTGTGTCTCTACTCTCTATGGCGATCCTGAAGCCCTCAAAGGAACCAGGAAGGCTGTATAACATCATGATAGCCAAAAGGTCATCATCGATTTTCATATTCATGTCGCTCAATTTGTCAACTGAGTCCATAAAAGTGTTTAAGTGCTCACGGCAATCGTCACTATCCTGCATTTTGAGTAGGAGAAGTCGTTTGAGGAGGGTGGCCTTACGAGCAGGGCCAACACTACAGTAAATACCCTTCAATGTGTCCCAAACGCTTTTTGAAGTTTGACAATACTTTACTTGTTTTAACTCGGCAGGCGAAATAATAAGTAAAAGATCAGACCTGGCTGAGAGATCGTTGGTTTCCCATGCGGACTTGATTTCTTGATCTTCTTCATCGGTCGGTTTCGGTTTATCTCCGTTTACATACGCCCACAAGCCACTTTTTATGAGAACCGCTTGTGCCTGAATACTCCATGTATCATAATTGTTTTTGCCCAAAGGCTCGATCCGATAATTGCTAGTGGAACCTGACATTTTCGCGAAATTACTTAGTTAATTGTTAATAGTTAACTGACCACAAACTATCACAACAGACAATCACGGCAATCGCGTTATCAGTAGGAATTCACTGCACTGACTTTTAATTTTCACTTATTAGCAATCCTGGGCCCATAACCTTTAGGATTGAGTGTAGTATTTTATAATACGAATAGGCAAAAAACTGTTTTATTAGATATAACTCATGAGAAGAATAAAAAGCACATGGTAACAGTAACTGTTAGTAACATGAGTCTTGAAGTCATGGTAGCAGTCTCCAGAAGTAGGTATACGAGTGACGTAGTAAAATAAACATGGAAGTATTTCCTCATTCCAATAAAACCTTCGAAACCAGTATTTTTCACGAATTTTCATCGGACGTTTAAAGGGGTAGGGGAAGCGGGGAAGTCGAAAAGAACGGGAAAAAGCGCGCATTAATTTAAAAATCGCTTAAAAAAAGATTAGAAAATTAAAAATCGCATATACACTATTCCCGAAAATCCCAAGAAGCTACTCGTAGACTCCTCCACTCAGCCGTTTGACCGTGCATAGACACGACAGACAGACAAGGGTGATTCCACTAAAAGTGGCGAATTTCGGACAAGGAAATCTGGTGATGTGGTTGGAAACAATTTGAACGTTTTTCGATGTTAAAGTGTTCTTCAAATATGTCCTAATGAAATCTATTTACCAGCAGCAAAGTTTATTCATCCAGAGGGGGTACACAGCCATAAGTAATTATCACTGGTCCAGGGTAATGACAGTGGAAACAGGGGAATGACAAAAGTTGAGATAGTCGTTTAAAATTTGCCTATTTAATAGGATAAAACATCAAAGTCGACTTCAATGTAACAGTTCAGACTCTTTAATTGAATGTCATCCTCTACCCAAAACATTCTGCAGTTTAGAAAATACACATCAGTTGATAATGACCTCTATAAAATACAGAAAACTAGAACTAAATCACATTTGTATCACCCAATCTTCCAATTATTGGAAGACTGTGTGATACAAATTAACTGGCAGCCTCTTCTTCTCGTTGAATATGTCATGGTATATAAATTTAAAACAGTTTTCGAAATCAAGGAACATATGCAGTTACCTAAATAACTACCTACTTTTTTGAATGGAGAAAACATACATAACGAAACTGGAATTCAAAATTTAAGGGGATGGCATAACCTACTTGTGAAAAATGTTAGTGAGCAAAAGTATGAGTAAAAGTAAGTGAACAAGATTAAATAACCAAGAATCAGGCTCATAAGTCTTTTCATTATTACTTAGGGAGATTTTTTCTGGTTGAAGTAGTTATGACTTAAATTTCCACATGCGTTTTCGAAAATTGAGGACCTATTAATAAAAATATAAAACAGCAAAGGAATGCAACGAAAAATTTACTGAACACGAAATATACCTAATGAATTATAATCCTTGACTGAGATAATTTATAAGACCTTTCAACGAATATTAAAATCTGAAAAATCAACATTGAAATAAAATCTCCCACGAATTTCATTCGGGTGGGTAGTTTTGACACAATTTCACTGAAGGCTACAACTGAGAGGTCAGGCAGGTACATTGGGGTAAACGAAATAATCTGCGTCTTTTTCTCAAAAAACTTACTTCATAGGTTGAGATTCATCATTATTTGCAGCATTTTGTATGCACCCAATATAAAATTTTTTTTTTCCCCTACAATAAAACGAATTAGTAAAAAGTCGCCATTTTGAGGAACTTGGTCTCCTATAGGTGAAGGGGGACAGAACAGTTCTTCAGTGTCTAATCCTGGCTCAGATGATGTGTGGGTTAGTTCGACAGCCAAAAAATTGGTTGGTTCCTGGGACACTCAGTCACTGCGTGAAATATCGTAGGGCATTTTGCCAATCCTGTATTTGGTGTAGTTGTAGCAGTCAAAGCAGCTCAAGGTGTTGAACTGAACTTCAGCGGAAATCTGAGGTTGGGAAACAAATTGATGAACTTGGAGTGTTCCCTTGAATGCTTCAAGATTTTTTGGTACCAACACTCGAGCACTTTCAATCTCATTGCTGTCAACAATGACAATTGACACGTTCCTAATGCTCTGGCGAAGTTCAATAATTATCAAATTTTCCAGATCAGGAATTTCACGGCCTTGTGCAACCAATTGGCTGCAGTCTGTTTAAGGCATCCTACTAAGCCATCCTTCCCATCCTTCACCTAACTCAGAAAAATTTCCACTGATGACATCAAGAGACGGCAAATGAGCTGTGTTCTGCAGGTAGGGTCAAGGAAACCATCTAACAGTTGGATTTCCAAGCCTTCTAGTAATACTTATCCAGGGGAATGACAATTTACATGTTTCTTCCACTTTTCTGTCTCCAAGTGTTTATGTAAAATGTGAAAAAATAATTACTAAACCTTTATCCGCAAACCTAAGCAACAGTGAAAGAAAAAAAATTCCATTCCATCCAACAGCAAAATTATGAAATACAGGGGAATGACAAACAATAAAAATACCTATCAAGAATCTGGAGACCAATGTTCACTCACAGCTGCCGCTACTCATATTGAGCTTGAAGAGGGGTTGTGATGAGTCGTTGAAGAACAGAGCTACCAACATGTTTCTTCAAAATATCCCTACTACTAATACTATCCCTTTTCTAGAGGCTGCAAGATTTTACAGGGGAATGACACAAAACCTGGGAGACACACTATTTTGTATGCATAACTTTGCAGTCAATGAGTCTAAAATTATAAAAACTGAGGTATGGTTATTTGACTACTTGATGAGCACACAGGCCATTGCAGATTTCCAGAATCTCAAACTGAATGGCTATGGTTCTGTTGAGAAGTAGTGTACCCAGAGGCGCGGACATCCCAGGGGAATGACAAATATGTTATGTTGCTATTTATCCTGAGCTTACTATTCATCTAATTCAAGAAAGAAAATGTGGTTAGTCTAAGGAAAAAGGTTCTGTAAATAATACATTTTTTTCTATTGCAATACTCTTTATACTCTCTGAGAAAAAGAGAAAAGACACGATTTTGCCACTTTTAGTGGAATCACCCACAAACAAACAGACGGAGTTTTATTCTTATAAATAATAGAGATGAGTAATATGCATAACTATGTTTACGCTTACCGATTATGCTTAGGAATGCGTTTTCGTATATTTTAAGCTTCTGAGTACTTATGTGCTCAAATTTCGAAATTATTTGACAAATACGACGAGAAAAACTTGAGTAAATTCGCTCATATGATCATACTGTGTGACAGAATCTTTTTCTTTTCGACAGCATTAGAGTTTTTGTACTTCTCGTATTCATTTCCCCGTATACGAAAATAGGCTCTCCAAAAAGAGAAGAGGTTTTCGTTACGCGGAAACGCTTTTGGTTTATTATTTCCAATAATAAGCCTATGTGATCGTATAGCAAAAAATATTTATAACCCCCCCTCAAACTTTGTCACTTTACGTTTCAAGGTGCGTAGAACCCAAATTTGAAATGTCCGTCCGCCGTCCGCCGTCCGCCATCCAGGCCATTAAAGGCCTTAATTGACTTAAAAAATCTGTTCTTTCGCACATAGACTCCACTTGGGGTCTAGTTGGTCCTAACTTCTCGCCAGCTCGATCGCTCCTCACCCATGGGTGCTAAGAGCCAAAAATAGGTGAAAAAGTGTCTTTTTTTTGTATATTTCAAGTTGTATAGAAATGGGAGATTTATGAGCGAAAAGAAAATGTTAGGTAGCTATTAATTTTATGAAGAAAAAAAGTATTCTAAATGATACTCTTCTATTCAAAAAGAGATTTTGGATTTTAGGCTATTTTTTGCAATTTTATAGATTTTTTAAAACAAAATTAATGGAGTTCAAGTTTTTAGCATAATTTCGTACATAAATTGTTGAATGTTCTATTTCATAGTTGATAAACTTTATTTGACCAATATTATGCTAAAAAATATCAATTTAACGATTCTTAGCCATTTTCAGTGATTTTTCAGCACATTTTTTGAAATTTGACCAATTAAATGATATCAATATACAGTATAGGTAACACTTTTATGTGTTGGAAAGATGACTTGGTAATAAATTGTTTTGTTCATCAACTATATTAAAAAGCGTAAAATTGTGAGATTCCACTCCTGTAATGGATTGAACCCATTTGTGAGGTCCGAAGCTCCGAGTTCCGATACTAAATATACTATAAGCGGCGTTTAATAATTATGGACCAGAGATCTACGTAGAAGGGCTGTCTAATACATAAATAATAAACCTTTGTGTAATAATTTGCAGCGTTTTTGGAACGGGAAGAGTCAGCTTCAAGGCCGGGACACACATACTCGCGCCGTGTCCGCACCGCACCCCCTCCGCAACACGTCCGAGTGTCGGAGACGGAGGAAGGAGGCCACACGGTTCCGAGCGTTGGCCGTGCAAACGGAGGTCTATCCCAATTCGGTTTGCACTCTATCACCTCAAAATTTACAGGTATAAATTTTAAATTTAAATTAAATTCGCAGTAGCTATTGTGAAAATAAAAGCTTATCAAAAAATTTATTGTTCGAACTAAAACCCTTTTTCAGTTAATAAATCGCAAAATGTTTGTTGTGACAAAAAATGTGTAGCATTGATGAATTAAAAATTATTTTAGTAATGTTCTCCGACCAAAATAATTTTTCAGTTGCAGTTGGTGAATATTTGTAGTATAGATATTGAAACCGATAAAATTTATTTTGTCCATTGATTGATATTTTAAATTATTAATATACGTAATTTGTATTCATTCAGTCGTAGAGCACTGGCAACTTTCGAATCTCTTCAATTAATAGTTCTGGATCCATTGTCGAGGTCTCCGCGTCCGTGTTAAAACTAAACCAAACTACCTAGTCCGGCACGGTGCGGACACGGAACGCTGACGCGGAGGGGTGACGGTGCGTATCGGTGTGGACATCCTGGTAAACTCCCTTCTATTTATAACTTCTTCCCCGTGTGTAGTCCAACACACGGCCGTCATGCGGTGCGGATATGTGTATCCCGGCCTTTACTCGTGCTCAGCTTTTTCGGAATCGTAATTACGAGACGAAAACTTGACCTTCCTCTAGGATAACACTCTAGAATAACTTAGCAACTATCATGCAGTTGGCATGGATACACACACACACCCGACAAAATCGCCTGAATTTTCCCCGTGCCGTCTTTTATTGTTGGTTTAACCTTTGTATTTGTCTTTCTTTCGTGGTTTTCCCCGCACCTCAACCAGAAAGGTCATTAGCGGCATTTTGTTCTTGCTATCGAAGTTTTATCGAAGATTTCAGCTTTAACATTTTCAAGGTTCATTTCAGTTTCAAGATTTTGTTTCAAGGTTCATTTTACACCTTTTAAAGATTCGTGTTCTTCACGGCAGAATCGTTTTCATATGATGTAGAGATAAGTGGTCGTTGTTTCTTAATTCATGTTACATTTTGGAAATTGTCTACTGTGACAATTGAGTTTTGAGCAGTGATTCACTACAATAGTCACGTTAACGTCTCTGTAAGAGTTCTCTTCTTCTCGGGCTTACGAAAAAGCTACGAGAAATCGATGCAAAAAGGTTAGCATTCATCATGCTCGCTCTAACAGCTTGTTTTCGTGTTTACGAGAAATACCAATACGAGAAATACAAAAACTCTCTAATAGCTTGTTTTCGCGTTACCGAGAAATACGAATACGAGAAGTTCAAAAACTCTCCATTAAAATAGTTGCTGCTACATCTCGTTTTCGGGTAGACGAAATCTGCACAAGCTGAAATTACTCTCGAGACTAACCTCGCACTCGTGTCGCACTCGCTAGGTGTGTTTACACAGACTGTTTAAACGGACTCTCGAGAGTTGGCTCTGAGTCGCTGCCGAGAGTGAGCTAGCAAGAATTTCACTCTCTCGTGCGAATGAGAGTGACTCTCGAGAGCACAAGCTGCGAGTACTCTCACGTGTCAACCAACCTAGGCCCGGATGACATGGCCTTGGATTCATCCGTTTATCGCCATTCAAGTCATGAGACAATTAGGGTATTTTACATTTATCATACATTATCTCACACCAGATCCATTCATCGTAACAGATATGTAGTATCGGGCCTCGCATATCCATGCTTGCAACTCATGTCATCGCATCGAGCTAATGCGTGTGACGTCAGACCTTGATTCACTATCAGGTCTGGTAAGTTATTCTTGAAATCACTCAAGTAACCCTATCCAGTTGCAGTTCATAAAATGATTCGTGCATTCATTGTATTTACTCATTTTATCTGATGTCAGATTGAAAAGGCTGCACCTGACTACACCTGGCTAATGTAGTGCCTTTAGAAACGCCCCGCATCCCCGTACTTACCTCGACGTTGAACCTCAAAGCTCAATCAGGCCTGGTAGAGTTGTCTTGGAATCATGCCTGTATGTACCCCACATGCATACGTTTGACGTCATAGGGTACCTGGTTTGACACATGTCAACATATCAAGGATGAGCTAACGGCTAAGGCCTTTTCTCGAGCCCGTTACACTTGTAACCCCCGAAACTCCTTCGGGCTATTCAACTTGTCTTGAAATCATCCCTGTTGACCCCCCCCCCCCCTCCCATCAATACTTCTGACGTCATACTACCTTCGAAATATACCTCAACTAAGGCCTAAGGCCATCCATCGACCTCATCGCATCTGACGTCAGATTGTGCCCCAGTCAGGCATAATAAACAAGTCTTGAAACCGTCCCTGTAAGCCTTTCTCCTCCTCCCTATCAACACGTCTGGTCACATTTTCTTTGAGACAGCCCCTATGAACCAGTTCAGAACAAAGACCTTCAGGCTCGTTGCAATTACTTATATTGGCACGCAAAAAACAAAAATGATCGTTATGACAGCAAATCACCAGACTTTATGATTTTAAAATAAATATAATTACCTACTTTTTCAAACCCCGAAATTGAGGATGTCGGTTATTCTTCTTTTGAAAAGTTCACTAATTGATTTATTTGTCAATTTCCTCAAAACCTTGGAGCAAGGCAAGGAATTCCCAAGTACGTATTGTGTCAATTCAGTTGCCTTATCTTGGACGTTTAATAGTGGAGCCAAGGCCGAAATAGGTAGTCATTTCAGGAAAAGGTTAGTGACTAGATTTTGAAAATTTAGTCCCTTCTGAGAGAGAAAATCTTTGTCTGCCATCTCGTAAATTGGTGGAATACAAAATTGCGGCCTCATAAAGATGGCTTAATTATTAGCCCATGTTAAAGTTTTTCTCTAATAATTCCTGAACCATCCATCCTACTAAAATGTTTATGCATAGCAAAGTTGTAGTGCATAAAAAAAAGTCCAGTCATGCAGCATGACCCCATGAGCGAATTTTTGAAGAAATCTTCGACATTTCAGTCGCTATTGATCGTGTAGAGAAATTTTAGTTTATGATTTTGATAGACAAACATGGAATCAAATTATTAAAAATAATTAGGAGGTACTAATACTTTATTATTATTAAACTAATCTTGTAGATTTAAAGACAAATGTAGGTAAATATTCATAGATTTCGATGTCCAATGTGGTCAGTATTGAAGGCAGTTGAAATCTTAACAGTATACTATCATAACATCATCAAATCTTGACATAAAATAAAATAACATACCGACGTCTTATGAAAGAAACGTATTTCCACAGCCAATCGATGATGACGCTTTATATTACGCGTGATATAAAGTCAGTTGCATTAGAATCTAGTATCCCACAGCAAGAAATTGACAGACAAACTGTAGTCTCTGTTTCAAACAAATATTACCGATTTTTACAACTAGCGAACGGCATAATTTCGATTTTTGACTGATTTTTCAAATTTGAAATTTTTGAAAACGATACATATTCTTATAGGAAATTTTACGCTGATTCCGCATTTACCACATGTTACTATGCTGAAAAATTATTTCGCACAACAAATCACAAAAACAGGCTATTTTGAAATTTTTGACTACATTTTTGAAAATTTCAACCCGAAGATGTAATCCGATCATGCTGGCCAACGAACTTGAACTTTCGTTTTGTGTCCTTAACATTTTAAAATTTGTTTGAAGTTTCTAGCACAATTCTACGGACAGTTATCGTCTGGAATGACACATACATATATACATATATACATACATACATACATAAATTAAAAAATGCGTTAAACTTCAGAATATGATTCAGAATAGCCTGAAACGGATTTCTGCATAAAAACTTTTCAAAAATTCACATTCTACAAATTTTGAGGCGAGAGCAATAACTTAATTTTCTCAAAAAATTCGCTAAAAAGATTCGATCAAAACTCTAAATTGTTTCTTAAAATAAGCAAATTACAAACAATTGAAAATTGGGCTAATTTTAGGCGAGTTCTCCCTTTCCCCCGTCTAGACTTTTGCCCTTCAAAAATCCCTAGCGACCTCAATATTGGTCTGATTCAGATCTGTCAAACCTCATTCGATTCAGAGTTAAATAGCTACTTTCTAAAGTTCGTTCCGAGCAAGTTTTTGCTCAGACCGTTTCCCATTAATGTACACAATAAAAGGTCGTTTTTGGGATGTTTATGTATAGAATGGCATACAATTCATAAGTTCGGCGGTAAGTCAATGGGGAACGGTCTCATCTAAAATGTGCCCGGTACGGACTTTGGAAAGTATTTGATCTTGAGTAGAATGAGCTTTGGCAGACTGAAATCAGACCAATATTGACGCCACTAGGTGATTTTGAAGGGCAAAAGCCTAGAAGGGGGGTGGGGGGGGGGGGGCTCATCCAAAATTATCCCGATTTCCAAGTATTTGTTTTTCGCTTATTTTAAGGGAAAATTCAAAGTATTGGGTGGGATCGAATCATTTTGTTTTTTTATGCTCTACAACTTTGCTGCGTATACCAATTTCTGTAGGATGTACGGTTTAGGATTTATTGGAGAATAACTTCAAAATCGGCAAAATTAGCCATCTTTATGATGCCGCCATTTTGTATTCCACCTATTTTGAGATGGCAGACCAAGATCTTCTCACTCAGAACAGACTCAATTTTCAAAATCTAATCTCAAACCTTCTCCTCAAATTACTACCTATTTTCGGCCCTTGCTTCCCGACTATGGGAAACGGTCTCAGCTAAACCATGCTCGATATGAACTTTAGAAAGCATTTATCCCTGGATCGAATGAGGTTTGGCAGACCTGAATCAGACCAATTTAAGGCTATACGATTTTGAAGGTCAGTACGGTAAACCTGCACTCTTACATTCGAACGCTCATTAAAATTGACGTCATCATCCTGGAGCTGTTTTTTCTCATAAAAATGCACGAAAATAACTGAGATATGGTTGATTTTAAGTTCCAAACCGGCCTATCCTGAAGCTTTTTTGCTTGGAAACGCACACACACAGTAAAATTACATGATGCCTGCTTTTTTAGTTTAGTGAAAAAGGAACAAAACAAAAAAAAAAAAAAAAAAAAAAAAAAAAAAACTATGGTCGGGAGCTGAAAAATGCATTAATTTGGCGCATATTTGTGGTGTGGCCGCCAGCAAACAGGCGTATAAAAATCTCATCGTCGACAGATGGAAGCACAACGTACGCAGCAGCAGCAGGCTAGTGGTTTTTATTCGCCCGTGTAAAAGAGGAGGAGGAGTTGTTAGGCGAGCACATGCCTCCAGGGGTGGGAGGCGTGCCATTCGGGGTCGGGGGCTGTACATTCGACTATACAGGGGTGGGCATGCAGTAAAAAAACTAGACGTTGTCCTTCCAAATAAAGCTTTGATAATGTGGATTTGGAGAACTTTGTACGGAGGCTAAAATTGTCAATTTAATAGGGGTGAGGAGGCGCGATGAAACCCCCCACTGATGGGCCGAGTGATGTGGAATCTGCAATTTTAAACTTTGTGTTGAAATCGAACGTACTCGTATATTACCTCGATGCTTACGGATTGCTAAAACCACCCCCGGAATGGGTAAGATATTTTGGAAAGTCGAAACATTTATTACAATACCACGAGTATGCAGCCCTACAACAATATAATTTGCGGACATTTGGCATTTTTGATTCTGTGGACCGTGTCTGAAGGATATAAAAACGCACGAGCAGCCACCAAGGGCAAAAGCCTAGAAGGGAGGAGGAGAGGACTCGCCCTAAATCAGCCCGATTTCCAAGTGTTAGTTTTTTGCTTATTTTAAGAGATAATTCAAATTTTTTGTATCGAATCGCGGTGGTTTGTTATGCTCTACATCTTTGCTACGTATGAAAATTTCTGTAGGATGTACCGTTTAGGAATTATTAGAGAAAAACTTTAAAATGCTCAAATTAGGCCATCGTTATGAGGCCGCCATTTTGTATTCCACCAATTTCGAGATGGAAGACAAAGATTTTCTCACTCAGAACGTACTAAATTTTCAAAATCTAATCTCAAACCTTTTACTGAGAATACTACCTATTTTCGGCCTTGGCTCCTGGACTATAACCAACACCCAGGCCTATCAATCAATCCCACATTGAAACTCAGGAATTTAAGCTATTCCTTCCCTTCAAAAAATCAAAAACCAAAAAATGCGGGTTTTTTGCCCTACTTACCCTACCTAAATTTTGCATTTAGTCAGGAGTTACACTTCAAAAACAGCAATGAGATTACTGGGTTAATTCGTGATCTTCCGTGATGGAACGGGTCACAAGAAAACCATGGTTGTGTGCATAGAATGCCGCTATTGTTTTATTTTGTTTTTGTGTCTTATGGTGGGACCCCTGATGGGTAGAGATTCTAGAAAGCATCAAGAAGCTTCTGAAGGCAATCCTAAGCTAATGATCGTTACCCACGCATTCATTTTATATTTCTCTATGAAAATATAAACCATTCTAAGAAATTCTAAATCATCGCACTTTCCTACATTGAGTAGTTTTCGCTCTACGATTCTTCAGTTTGCTGCTCTGGTCGTCACACTAGGCAGGGGGATCCCACCCAGGCGGGAGAGAGGGCTTTGACGTCACCAGTGCGCGAAACTTGGTAAAATAATATAAAGAAAACTACACATCGTAGGAGAGTGTGTTGTATGCCAAACTTCTTAGGATGGAATCTTCTTCCATTTAAAAATAGGTGGTAAAATTATCTTTTTCGCATCCATTGGTAATGCTCATTAATCACTTCCCAAGTTTGATTTTGAGGGTGGTAATTCATTTCAAATGAGGAAGCCCGAATTTGGGAGGACCAGCGACTTACGTCTTCCCCTGATAAGGCCCATGTCCAATCTCCCTTTAGAATTTCTTTTTTTTACGTAGATCTCAGGAAAAATGCTTTCGCGCGCGCCACTTGCGCCAGAAGTGTAAAAGACATAAACTTTGTTTTATCACATGGGAACCCCCATTTTAGCGATTTTTTTTTAGATAATGAAGCTATTGCAATGGCTCCAAAAATTTTAAAATTAAAATTTTCGAAGATTGTCTTCATTGAAATTTTGAAATCTGTTTTGTGACATTCTGAAACGATTCCTAAATTTTAACATTTTTTTCGCATGTATATACATGTGTGTGTGTGTGTGTGTCCTTCCAGACGATAACTCTCCTTAGGATTGAGATAAAAATTCCGTTCTTGCGCTTAAAAATCAAGCTTTCCAAACAAAAGGATGAGTTCGTTGGCCAGCACTTTTTGAGCATATTAAATTGGTCAAATTCCAAAAAATGTGCTGACAAAAATCACTTAAAATAGCTTAAAACGACAAAAATCGTTAAATTTATATTTTTTTAGCAGAATATCTCTCAAATAAAGTTTATCAAATTTAAAATAGAACATTAAAAAATTTATGTACAAAATTATGCTGAAAAATGTACTTAAATTTCATGAAAATTTGCTATTTAAAATCGATAAAAACTGCAAAAAAGCTAAAAATCCAAAATCTCTTTTTGAATAGCAGATTACTATTTAGAATAAATTTTTTGTCATAAAAATAATAATTCACATTTTCTTTGCACTCAAAAAGCTTAAATTTCATAACAATTTAACAATATAATTCGATGACTTAAGAAAATTCGTTTATACGATCATGCTGATTGAATCGACCTTTTTTTATTGCAGATTCGAATTCTAGTGAAATATCATAGAAAAATGACTCATCAGTCGATTTTTTTAAGTGCGCGTAAACGGGCGCATTTCCTCTCCAACAGTGTGCGATTCCGCTCTAAAAGTGCAAAAAATATTGAAATACTGAGTTTTTGAAGATATTCAATTGCCACATGCAATACATGATTTTGGGGTATTTTTTCGTGCTGAACCTCGTAATGATGTTCATTTATTGATATTTGCAACACCAACTTGGGAAAGCACCGAAAAAAATACATTTTAGTACACTTTGTGCTGTGCGGATTCGAATTCTAGTGAAATTTCATAGAGAAATGAATCATCAGTCGTTTTTTTTAAGTGCGCGTTAGCGGGCGCATTTCCTCTCCAAAAGTGCGCGATTCCGCTCTAAAAGTGCAAAAATGCACAGCAATGCAATGCAATGTATGCTCAGTGCAATACTGAGTTTTTGAAGATATTCAATTGCCACATGCAATACATGATTTTGGGGTATTTTTTCGTGCTGAACCTCGTAATGATGTTCATTTATTGATATTTGCAACACCAACTTGGGAAAGCACAGAAAAAATTACATTTTAGTACACTTTGTGCTGTGCAAAAATTAGTAAGATATGTGAAATTCTGGTTGAGTATTTGGTTTTTTTCCAAGTTGGTGTTGCAAATATCAATAAATGAACATCATCATGAGGTTCAGCACGAAAAATACCTTAAAATCATCTATTAGGTGCATGTGGTAATTGAATATCTTCAAAATCTCAGTAGGTATTTCACAATTTTTGAACTTTTAAAGCGGGTTTGCGCCCGTTCACGCGCACTTAAAAAATCGAGTGATGGATCATTTATTCATGAAATTTCACGTAGAATGCGAATCTGCAATAAAAAACGCTGCAAATTATTTCACAAAGGTTTATTATTTTTTCAATTGAGTATGATCGTAGTTTTAGTTGGCTTGCGTACGTCATAAGGCCCGTCCAGACTCCTCGGCGTGTCCTATTTCGAGTTGCCACAACCTATACTTCTATAATTATATACGCATGTTTATATTTCTCGATTTGAGCTCCTATCTATTCAAATAGTTATTGCCTTAATAATATCATTGTCTAAGTACGTACGAAAAATCGAGAGGATATGTTATTAAATATGCGTAGGAAAAGCATTGGTATTAACACACAAATATGACCTAGGAAAAAACATATATTCATGCCTCGAAGGAACGCTGTACCCACCTCATGGTGTCGCGGCGCCTCCTCTCACTCCACCCCCCGCTCACCCCCTCACCATCCACCGTGACCCCCTGCCAAGCGTGCCAGGCGTGCGTCTAACACGTCCTAAAAGACACTTTTTCGTCCGTTTTTGGCCCATAGCATCTATGCGAGTAAAGCGATCGGGATGGTTAAACGTTAGGACCAACTAGACCCCAAATGGAGTCTATGTGCGAAAGAACAGGTTTTTTAAGTCAATTCTTAGGCCTTTTATGGCCCGGACGGCGGACACCGGACGGCGGACGGACATTTCAAATTTGGATTCTACGCACCTTGAAACGTAGGTAAAGTGACAAAGTTTGAGGGGGGGTTATAAAAATTTTTTGCTACACGATCACATAGGCTTATTATTGGAAATAATAAACCAAAATGGGGGTCCCCATTAGAAAAAGTCAGATGTAGCGCAAAACCACTTCTGGCGCAATTGGCGCGCGCGAAAGTATTTCACCTGAGATCTACGTAAAAATTACGAAGAATAGCGTTGGTTTCACTTTTTTACGCTGTATTCAGGGGAAATGAAGAGGGGCGTAACCTTAACGTCGGGCTCCCAGTATATGGTCCTAAACCAACCAATGTTACCGCGTTTAAAGTGTTTTTTGTCTACTTCGAACCACTTTGTTACGTCCCAGTTAAGGAAAAAGGCAAACCCTGGAACACACCACGTGTGACGTCAGACCATAAGACCGTTTCAGGCCGGGTAGAGTTGGAGTTCTGGCGCAAGTGGCGCGCGCGAAAGTATTTTACCTGAGATCTACATAAAAATTATGAAGAATAGCGTTAGTGCCACTTTTTTTGCGCTGTATTCAGGGGAAATGAAGAGGGACGTAACCTTAACGTGGGACACCCTGTATATGGTCCTATACCACCCTATGTTATAGCGTTTTAAGTGATTTTTTGTCTACTTCGAACCATTTTGTAACGTACCACTTAAGGAAAAGTCCAGTCATGCAGCATGACCCCATGAGCGAATTTTTGAAGAAATCTTCGACATTTCAGTCGCCATTGATCGTGTTGAGAAATTTTAGTTTATGATTTTGATAGACAATCATGGAATCAAATTATTAACACATGCACAGAGTAAACTCATCAGTTGTGATTACATTTTTTTTTTAAGCACCTACTACCTACGTTTTAAACAGCATGGTTCTAAAATTGGTTATACAGGGATACTTCCATAAGAGTAGTTCAATCTGAATTTGGACAATGTTTCATGCAAATATTACCGATTTTCACAACTAGCGAACGGCATTATTTCGATTTTTGACTGATTTTTCAACTTTGAAATTTTTGAAAACTTGATACATATTCTTATAGGAAATTTTACGCTGATTCCGAATATACCACATGTTAGTATGCTGAAAAAATAATTTCGCACAACAAATCGCAAAAAACAGGCTATTTTGAAATTTTTGACTACATTTTTGAAAATTTCAACCCGAAGATGTAATCCGATCATGCTGGCCAACGAACTTGAACTTTCGTTTTGTGTCCTTAACATTTTAAAATTTGTTTGAAGTTTCTAGCACAATTCTACGGACAGTTATCGTCTGGAATGACACATACATACATACATACATATATACATACATGTATACATACATATATACATACATACATTAAAAAAAGCGTTTAACTTCAGAATATGATTCAGAATAGCCTGAAACGGATTTCTGCATAAAATTTTTTCAAAAATTCACATTCTACAAATTTTGAGGCGAGAGCAATAGCTTAATTTTCTTCAAAAATTCGCTAAAATACAAATTCTGGAACGCATAACGTGTGACGTCAGACCATAAGACCGTTCCAGGCCTGGTAGAGTTGGCCTTGGAATCACCCCAGTACTCAGTCGATAAAGGGGGCCCCCTCTACCCGGCACGGCCGGCCCGCTCCGCCGTCGCATGACACCGCTGATACCAACTTTCCAGTATCAGTCCAGTTCACATATCGCCTGCCCGACCTCAGCCTACCGTCATGGCAACTTCTCTCGACCAACTCAAGAAACTCACTGTCGTCGTAGCCGACACCGGAGATTTCCAATGTGAGATGGATTTTCTTCCTCAAATTTACCGACATTTTAACTATCCATCAGTCAGAACCTTGTAGTACATACATACCCCGAATATTGCTTCCTTTCCTCCTTGAATATGTTTCGACAAACACTTGTTGACTACCGGCGTAATCTGTTTTGGCATGAAACAGCACAATTTGTGTCTTTAAAGCCTACGTGATCAATAGTTACCTTGTACCTACTAGTATGAACTTCTATCAACACCCTGATAATCCTGAAAATGTAGCTTAAAAAATAAAACCCAAGTTACCTCACGTGAACGTAAGTCCTTGATCTGTTGGTTTCTCTGATAAGAGTCGAACCAAATTACATGTTGTGCAACGTTTAGCTACTACGTAAGAGAGACCGTGGTTTTGCTTGCACCTCATCATCACCTGACAGATTATTATAATCTTGATACTACATAGTTTCTCATGGATGAATTAACCTGCATTTTAATACCTCAAAAAATACTAATATTAATAAATGTTTACAGCCATGAAAAAATTCAGTCCGACTGACGCTACGACGAATCCATCGCTGATATTGTCTGCTGCTGGACAAGCTGAGTACCAGCCTCTGATACAAAAAGCTGCACAGTTTGCCAAAACAAATGCCAAGTAAGGATGACATAAGGAGCATGCTGCTATTTATTATTATTATCTTATTTCATTTATTTATATTATTTTGTTAAGGAAGTGTGAAATAGGTATGAATTATGTAATAACATTACATAGGCATGGTCCTTAACTAACGGAGCTGTAAAAAAATCAACATTAAAATAAAATCGTCTCGTATTAAATTTGTAGGTATCTCTCCCTCACCTCTTATCTATTTGATTGAGATGTATTTCAGAAGGTAGGTAGGTAGGTACATATGCTATAGCCGTGTAATATGTGTTAAACCTTTCAGTGTACACGAGCAGTTAGGTAGGTAGGTACAAGCCTTCCTATGTAGGTACAACTTGAATGTTCAACAATAAATTCACAATAATACGAAAGTCATTCAAATATAAACAGGTCTTTTTTTGCGAAAATTTTATTTTACATGGTAAAAAAACCTTCAGAATTACTTCTCCACAGTCTCCCCCCTTGGTGATACACTTTTCCCAACGGATCGGCAGTTTTTAGCGAATTTTCTTAGAAAATTAAGCTATTGCAATGGCTCCAAAAATTTTAAAATAAAAATTTTCAAAACTTTTCTTCATCGAAATCTGTTTTGAGGCATTCTGAAATGATTCCTGGATTTTAACGCTTTTATATATATATATATATATATATATATATATATATATATATATTTATATATATATATATATATATATATATATATATATATATATATATATATATGTGTGTGTGTGTGTGTGTGTGTGTGTGTCATTCCAGACGATAACTCTCGATAGAATTGAGATAAAAACTTCGTTCTTTCGCCAAAAAATCAAGCATTTCAAAAGAAAGGATGAGTTCGTTGGACAACACTTTTTGAGCACATTAAATTGGTCAAATTTCAAAAAATGTCCTCAAAAAATCTCTAAAAATGGCTAAAAACGGCTAAAAATCGTTCAATTTATATTTTTTGGTAGAATATTGCTCAAATAAAGTTTATTAACTATAAAATAGAACATCCAAAAATGTATGTACACAATTATGCTGAAAAATGTACTTAGAATTCATCAAAATTTGCTAAAAAATCGATAAAAACTGCAAAAAAAGCTAAAAATTCAGAACCTCTATTCGAATAGCAGGTTATTATTTAGAATACGTTTTTTGCCATAAAATTAATGGTTAACGATTTCCTTGCACTCAAAAAGCTCAAATCTCAAAACAATTCAACATTACACAATACGATCATTTACGAAAATTCGCTCATACGATCATGCTGCATGAATGGAACTTTTTTTATATCGTTTTTGAAAAACGACTTCAGACGTGTCAGCATCGAATCGCGCACAAACTGCTGTACCTGCTGATTGTCTTCAAAACGCTCTCCACCAAGTGCTTCTTTCAGGGGTCCAAACATGTGGTAATAATCACATGGTGAAAGTTCTGGGCTTTAAGGTGGGTGTTCCTAAGCGGTCCAATGCATTTCAGCTAATTTTTGGGTTGTTAAGGCTGAAGTATGAGATCTTGCATTATAATGTAAAAGCAGGACGACTCTGATCGGATTTTTCGCGCCTTTTCGAGCGATACGCTGCCCGAACTTGGTCAAGAAGGTTGCAGTAGTACTCGGCGTTTATTTTTCGACGGTCATGGAGAAAATCAATCAGCAAAATCCCTTACGAGTCCCAAAAACTGGAAGCCAACAATTTTCCTGCTGACAAGCGGGTTTTGGCCTTTGATGGATTTTGGCGGGTTTGGACTCCTTTGTTCTTAAGAAATTTTATTAAATGTTGCGCAACAGCAGGAAGAACTTCCCTCTCTGACCGATGGAACTAAGGAAAATTACTGAGAGGGGCTGGCTGGGCGTCGAACGCCTTCCGATGAACCTACACCGACTACCTGCCCTGGGGCCCTTCCCGAAGACTTCTACGCCATCCGCAACAAAATTCCTGTTTATATTTGAATGGCCCTCGTATTCTTTTTTTTAACATGGAATCATGTTTTAGCGATGGATCCCCCGCCGAAAAGTGAGACTATAAAGTGAGATGAAAGTAGCGCCAATAATTGTGATGATTTCCGCTTACAACCGAGTCGTTGCTAGGGATATGATACTTCGTCGTTTTTCATCCCACAAAATTCGTTGACCATTCGTTCGAAAGCTCTCGATTTATCCAACCATAATTATTATGTTAACTACTGCTAAGTGCGTGGCCAACAAGCTGAGTTATGAGCATGGTTATATGAATAATTGTTTACACACAGGTGATCATTCTCAATTATTGATATTGTGAACATGATTGCAACCGCTTGTTAATTTCTGATGATTTCATTGAGCTGGTGTTTCGATTATGTGATTCATAGCAGGTGATCCGAATATTGCGAGAACGGTTTGATTTGTGAAGCGGTGGTTAAATCATTTTGATAGGTAATTTCTATACTTTACACTATAGGAAGCTGTAATTTCGTATGTAGCCTCTTTCTATAATAAAGTGAATGTTTACTCGCGAGTTTCTATTAGGAGATCATCATCTCACAAGAGCTCAATCGTCGTGATCATTTCTATAATATTTCATGTTTTTTTTTTTTTTTTTTTTTTTTTTTCCATTTTATTAGAAAATATACATAGACAAAAAGAAAATTAATAATAAAATAAAGTAGGTATTCTTTGTGGGGTTCTTAAAATCGTATTAGTGGCCCAATTTTTTCATTTTAGTTTTGCGATCGATCTCTCCTATCAATTAGATTTACTAAATTCGTTCGAAAGATACAATAACGAAATTGTTTAGGTACCTAGGTAGGTACTTGAGGCCTTATTTTCTTTATTTATAGAATAGGTAAACTTGTTAGGTACCTCCGCCTTTACATAGGTTGGTGCAACGTAGTACGTCTACGCCTACCTACTTTAGGTTCATTTACGCAGTCATGAGTTCAATTTATGATGCCTACCTATACAATTTAAGTAGAAATACATACTTTATAGCACGACGTAAGTGCCTACCTACTTATTACAGTAGATCGGATACCTATATATCAATATGCATGGTGATGATTTGTTATTAGGTATGATACTTATATATTAGGTTGGTAACCTATCTAGGTTTATTCAAATTGTTTTTGGGCATGTTGTATGTGATAATAAACTTCACTGGGGCCTACGGCCGTATTGTTTACTGCCCTGGCAGTAGATGGATGACCTACCTATATATCAAGAATGACTAATGGTGGAAGGTCATTCGTCAGAGGTGAAAGCATTGAAACTTGAATATTCAAGGAGCACGAAGTATTGAGTTTTCAAGGACCACGTTTTTGGTGGTCGTTAGCGAAGCAGGTAGTCTGCCCTTCTTACCTACCTGGCCGTCCTTGTCCCTTTTAACGTTTCTTTCGCCCTATCGATCATTTTTAGCTCAAACTACGACTCTGTTTCTATTTGGCTCAGATTTTCACCGCCTTTCCATGCGAACCTATTGCAACTTCGTTTCATTTCTTCAATAACAAACCTTTGTAATCGACCAAGAAAATTTAGTGTTAACTCCTGCTCAATAGTTGTTGGATTTCGATTCAAGATTCGTAAAAAAGAGAAGATAATAAATGCAAACAATCCGTCCATCCTACGCTTTTTTCTCCAGCTACCTAGGTCTATTGGTACCACCTTAGTGGACCGAAATTTACGAAATTCGGCACAAAATCACAAACCATCAAGGAATATGCCAAGGGAATACGTTTATGGGATAGATTATAACAAAATCACTATTTCACAAACTTTCGAAATAAAAGGTTACCTACCTAGTATTTGTTTTGCTTGGCTTTGATACTTTTCACTTCAATGATTCGAATTTTCCAAAAATTGACGAAGTAAAGCCACACCTCATACGGAACTCGATTTTTTTTTTTTAAGTATGGGCACCTGAAAAAGGTTATCGAAAAAAAAAGGTTTATTATTTCAATTAGGAAATAAATAAGCCTCCATGCGCGTCCATACCTCGTAATTGTTTTCTAGATGTCCTAAAGAAGCTCCATCTTACATTTCAGCACCATAGGTCGATTAGGAAAGAAATTAGCCCTGGAGGTCCCTCAGCTGATCAGAGCCCCTCCATACTTTGTAATTGTATTCTACATGTCCCAAAGGAGCTAAATTTCAAATTTTGACACCTTAAGTTTATCGAGGAAAAAATTAACGTCACGGGTCCGTAAGACGTAACCGATTTGCGTAACGCGATTTCGTGGTGATTTTTTCATCAATATTCTTTAGTTGTATGCTCCTGCAGAGAGAAATAATGCAATTACATAAAACATCTACTCTCTACAAGTCCCTCGGAATCAAGTACCTATACCAATAGATGTGGACACCTAACAACTGAAAATTTATGAAATAAAATTGAACACATTGGTACAGCTTCAGCTCTTATATCAGCGGGAGTAAATGGAGGGAATAATTCCGATAAATCATGATTTTTCCATCTTTTTTATTTTATTTGTTAATTAAGTATTATTTAAAAAATAATAATATTTCAAGTAGGTGTGTAAAAAATCGGAGATTCCATATTGATGACAGATTTTGTAAGAATGGGTGATGGAGGGGGGAAATGAGTTGTACTATTCACGCTATTTCCAACCGATTTTGGTGATTCTTTTTTCTCGAAGTCCCTATTCGGTCTATCTGTCAATCTATATTTTCGGGGGGGGGGGGGGGGGGGGGGGGTGCGCATACCGATATACCGTGATGTTTTCAACCTCTTTCTATGTATGAACCTTTCTTTATTCGATTTCACAATGTAAAAGCAGTTCTTACTTTATTATGGTTATGACGGGGGGGGGGGGGGGGGGGTTCTTGATGCGTACCTGTTCATTTATGTTATAATGGAGAGGGCACATCCAGCAAAAACATGATCCATTCGCCATTCTCACCAAATTCATATACAACCCGTACATACGGACGCCCCTGTAATGCATGAATCACACCAATATGTTTCTAATTCATTTTTCCGATTCTACGCATCTTAAAACGTAAACCAACAAATTTTGAGGTTGTTAACAATTTTTTTCTTGCTCAATTACAAAGGTTCATTATTGAAAATGAACCAAAAAGTAAATGTTCAGTGACGTAGATCTACATTATCAAATCTATGGGTTCTTGAGTGTGCTGAACACGAATCCGTCAATTTCCCTCCATCTCTTTTGGATTTGTAGATATTATTCATATTTGTCCATGTTTTGGCCAATTTTTACCAGTTGGAGTATTCTAAGAGTGTGATTCATCGTTTGTTATACGACCTCCTGAATCGAATGAGACCTACTGCAGGTCGCTTTGATTCTTAGGTTATGAGGTTATCGAATCTTAAAGAAAAAAAGGTTATTTGCCAGTCTCTATCCCTCTGTTTTTATTTATTTATTTTTATTTTTTTATAGCCCTAAGTATCTTTGTATTGGAGGTCAAGGAGGGATAGTAGTCAACGGAAACCTGATGGGATTGTTTGGTTAGAAATCTAAGATATTTCATCATCCAATGCCCTCCATTATCCTTCCTGCGCGACCAAGTCTTGTGAACAGTTGAGTGGGAACGCAAATATACATGCGATATTGAGGAACTCGATTAATTACCGTCTGAAAATTCTGAAGGTCGAATTATGATAATTCTAAGTTTTGGACCATTTTCTAGATCCCAGCTTTTCATGAACAGCACATTCCATATCATGTTTTGGAGGCTCCAAAATGTTGAAAAAATATTCAGAGTTGTGAGTTTTAAAAGGAAAGGGAGGATAATAGACTAAATGATCATTATTAATATTGTTATCATAATTATTTTTGTATTCTTGAGTAGGTACCCCGATTTATATTTTATAGATACATTTGGGCAAACATACTCGTAAATTCTCAAATCTGCTCTGAAATTTCTTTAATGTTTCATCAGAGGTGTTGAGCAGCAAACTGAAGAACTGCAGCACAAAATGAAATAAATTGTAATCAAATAGGTGCTCATATTGGTATATCCAGAGTTTTCTAGGTGCCTCCAAACGTTCGGTGTATCCACGCAATACCTAGAGAAACATCAATCAAATGGTTAATAAGAAATAGGCTCTCGTCGTAAACTGGCTAGCCCATGTCTGCTTATCAATCTTACGTTTTTGCAATTCTTCTTCTGAGGTGGCCAATCGCGTGTAAACTTTACCTAAGTGCAACGGGAATACGCATGAAACATGTGAAATCATATGAATTAATGCTGAAATTCTCATTACGAAATTATGTGCATGAATATGTTCCTACCCACACACAATCTTATCCTACTCTCAAACAAAATGTAAGCATTTACTTCCTTTCTATCTTCGTAAAATTATATAGTCACCCACGTAACCATTTAAAGTTTCAAGGAGAAGGGACACGTATAGGGAATTACATTGAAAGAATGAATTTTATCCTTGGTGACTACTACCATTTATAAAAATAGATACCTAAGTAAATTAGTTGTTTTGCTGACTCAGTGATTTGTTTTGTAGGGAAATCAACGAACAGGTGACTGCTGCTATCGACGAGCTCGTCGTTCTTTTTGGCTGTGAGATATTGAAAATCGTTCCAGGAAGAGTATCTACAGAAGTTGATGCAAGGTTCGATAATCTTATAAATACCTACCTACTGTGTTCGTTAACTGTTGCAATGTGTACATCTACTGTGATTATACAGGGTGATTAAAACATAATGAACCATTATACCATTTTTTTGTTTTTTAGGCTATGCAAAAACAAAATCACTGACTAGTTCAACTTGGATTCAGGCAGAATTTCGCCCTCCCTGGAACATCCATCAATGATTTCCAAGAATTTCAGATGGGAGAAACTATAAATGCCACCAAATTTGGCTCATTGTACAAGCTTCTTGGCTCAATATTTCTCCTGACTTTCTAGAGACCATTTTCACAAACAGGGCTTCCAAAAGACCTCACGATTCCACCACTTGAGGAGACGTTCACTGGTAGAAGTTGAGGTCCCAGTCTCATACCTGTTTATGACCACAGGACACATGTGATGATCTTGTGTACAGCGAGCTTTGCTCTTCGTGAGAGTCCCCAAAACTTCTTTGCCTTCTTAAAAGACCCAAAACACCTGTTACCAGGAGCTATGCATGCCTTTATTTCTGTTGTCACGTAATTGTCTTCCGTTATCATTGCACCCAGGTTCTTACTTAAATTCGTGGCATACGACGTGATCCACAATCTTGATGGTGGTATGAGAGCGCTGTAGTCTTCTTGAGGTCCTCATAAGCATGGTTTTTGTTTAATTGATTTTCAGGATGCTACTATTTGCTGTGGTGGAACTCTTCCACTGCTCCGTGAAGAGCTTGAGCCCTTCAGGCCATGATGTCCACATTATCAGCAAAGGCAAGGTGCTGTGTAAACCGATTGCAAATTGTTCCTCGGGGGTTTGTGCAAATGTTTTTTGCAGCACTCTCCAACGAGAAATTGAAGAGAGTTGTTAGTAAGTCACCCTGTCGTGATTCTGAGTCAACTGAGAAGCTATCACCAAAGGACCCCAACACTTCGACCATGCCACAA
This sequence comes from Adelphocoris suturalis, assembly GCA_030762985.1. Lineage (NCBI taxonomy): Eukaryota > Metazoa > Arthropoda > Insecta > Hemiptera > Miridae > Adelphocoris > Adelphocoris suturalis. Next base: position 72,046,223 of record CM061045.1, on the reverse strand, counting down.
ATGTTCTTCATCGTCATTCTGATCCTGAATACCATCTTTTTAGAAACGCCGAATCGTATGAATTCTTCGTAAAGAAAGCTTTAGAAAGATTTACTCACCAGAAAACCTGTTCAAAATTGGTTTCTGGTATTTCCATTGTTGATCAGGACATAATCATTGAGTTCAGTAAACAATAATCTCTCCATCGAATTTCTTGGAGTGTAGCTCGTTCCAGTAGTTTTTTACATTAGGTTGTAAATGAAAGGCTTAAAGTCTGTTCTGTCAATACCTTTCTCGCCTAAGGGATCTGAAACATTGAATGATAACTGCGATCAATTCAGCTGATCATGATATGCTGAATCCTGTTCGCAAGTTTTCTCCTGACTCCTATCTTAACGTATTTAATCTGTTATGCAAGCAGTAGCCATATAGAACAAACGTCATGTTCACTATGAGATGAATGTACGTAACACGTCAAAGAAAACTTCTCTGTGAATAAAACACTTGCGAATAAAGCTTTTTCCCAATAAAATATTTAACTAGGTTGGTAGGTAGGTCCTAACTATGTAATCAGTTCATTATTTTTGAATCATCTTCTATAAGCCATAAGAAATGCCTAAATGTTTTATATCTTGCGCTGTAAGTCCAAGTTTCTTGCTTAATCAATGTTTATTCAGAGGAAAAAAGATAGTCAGAATGACAAAGTGTAGACGAAACTCAAGAAATTGATTTTTAAAGTAGTTTGCTAACATTTCATATATTGTATAGGCTATAGGTATTAACTATATACGTGTAAACCATAAAATAGGTTCCCCAATACTTTTTTGGAAGTACCTTCATTTTTCTCTCCCAGCTTCTCAAAGAACTTGGAGTGATTGACTATGTAATTTGGGCGTGAATGTCTGGTCATAAAAAATGGTTGCAGATTGAAAACCCTTGTCTCCAACTAAATTCGACTTATTTGACTTCCATCTACGTTCACTCTGCATTCCGCCACATACATCTATTCATTAATTTTCTCACTGTCCTTGAAAATAATAGTGTTCAAAAACCTATGTAGATTTTATCAGTGTAACAGTTTTTTCCCCTCTTTCAGGTTGTCATTTGACAAAGAGGCGAGCATTGAAAAGGCAATGTTCTACATCAAGAGGTACGAGGCCTATGGAATCAGTAAAGAACGAGTTCTGATCAAACTTGCCTCTACTTGGGAAGGCATTCAAGCTGCCAAGTGAGTGAAATTTACCAGTATTCATCATACAACGATATTAATTTTCAGTTCAACCAGCTATTCAGTATGTTTTGTAGTCTGAAACAAACAATCACCTAACTAGCAGTAGGTAGGCAGCGAATGGAGGTATTTGCATTGGTTGTGGCGAATCAGTACCGTGGCAAAGGATTTAATGGGTCGGATGATGTTGGGTCTAATAAAAGTAGTTAGCAGTAGTTCATTGACTAGGAATATTGCAATACGGTACCTACGTACTTCAAAAACACATTATTGTCTTACAATGACTATTTCGTTATTATTAGATCAAATATGTTTTAAGCAAACGTTTGCACTATTGCTAATTGTTACAACAAGCTGAATGTCATTATGGAGAGCCCTGCTTTAAGAAAATATCTGCTAAAAATGAAGCGTCCGAACTTGATAGTTAGTTTATTCTTATATATAATACGTTTTAATCATTCGTCAAATATAGCTTGTTAGGTACCCACTTATAATATTTGTGAAAATATTTCGGAATGAAGATTGGCCAATTTTGTATTGATTTCTGTGTCCTCATGCATTCCTGGAGACTTATCTTAGGCATGTTCCAAAACAGGATGGTTCCCAACTATCCCTAAAGAGTCGAGATCTTGTGAAAAATTCGTCAATGATCATGATTCATTAATTTTCCCCATCCCTACTAGGAGCACTGTCATTCAATATACATTATAATTGGTCTTCTTTTTTTCACTACCCATAAGTCGAATAATCACTTGCTGCTCAGAAATGTATGCCTTTTCCATGCTATAATTTTGTTGTAAATGAAAAAATATTTTGTTAATTGTTGATCAATTGTTCAAGATATTGTTGAATGTGAGAGAAATTTCATTTCTTGATTCACTGTAAAAAGATTAAATTGAATTGTGCACTTTTTGAAGAACATTGAATATAAATCAAACACTAGTGTAGATGAGCATTTTGTATGGTAGATAGGCAAGTACTCATCCTTGACCAATAACATTTGTTTTACTCGTGGACTATTCCAAGTGAGGATTTCATCCTATATGCGAGGATCCAGTGAGTCCTTTCACTAGGTATATAATTTCCTAACAACCAAAAAATTATGTTATTAGAAGAATGGAAAATTTTCAACGGACAGTTTATGTTGGTATGTCGTTTGTTTGCTTATTTTTCACTATGAACTTTCCACGAATAAAGGACCCCCAAAACCGTTTGTATCTATTCCTGCAATTGTACCTACATGGGTACTAACACCGTAAATGTATTATGAGTCCATGTTTTGTTCTCCATTAAACATTTACTGGAGTTTGTAAATAAAAATTTAGTCCACATTTACCTAGTGGTTTGTCTTAATCAGATTCAAAAAGGCCAAATCACCCTGTGGTCTGCCTTTTTGGAATGACGTCATTCACTTTTTGTTCACCGCATTGCAAATGTTACATGCTCTCTCTTGTTTCCTAAATTTCTGCTTAATTCTGTAGGAGTTTTGTGTTGCTTCCATAAGTTTTTTCTTCCTCGGGTTTCTAAAATGTTTTAGAGTCTCAAATCGATAAAATCAGGATCTGGAGTATCAAAAGCAGAACGAGGGCACCACATGGCGTGGGTGTCTCCTTGGTGAGAGAGCCCACCTTTGCTGGTTTTTTCCAAAGTCCGCCTAGTCCATGCAGACAAAATAGTGTTTCAACCTAGTCAAATCTCTTGCATGATATCATGAACTGAGACATACAACATCTGAGGCTACAATCAGTGTCCAAAATGGGCAACAACCAATGCCATCTGACTCGGATCAGGGAAGGAGCAAAGACCTAAAAAAAATCTAGATGCTCTCGGGTGAAATGGACCCTAAGAAAAAATATAAGAGAGCTTAGCAAGGACTAAGGAAGATGTTGGAACTCCTCCTCATCTTCCCTCACACCATCTAAATCCTCCTCTGAGGCTTTCCCTGGCTTGTACCTTCCAATGAACTTGAAAAGCTAAAGGGGTGATCAGGGGGTGGGTAGGGGTCATCTTCCCCTACCTTTGTTCATCCTACGATGGTGGAGAAATGGTGTGAGGGGATGAGGAAGGGAATCGACCACAGTATCTGCAATGATCTGCGAAACCACTATGATCCTTTGGTCCAGGTCACAAATCACAGGTGCGTCGGTTCAGGTGCTAATAGCCATAGCCTCGGCACCATCTTTCAATGAGCCAGATCAGCAGAGGTTATGTTCAGTTCTTTGGGACTCGTCCACAATATTGATAGCGAATCTGTACCAGGAGTCCTGGACCCATAAAAACCGTTTTTGCTCAGCATCTTTTATCTGAATACTTGGCTGCAGTGAACCAGCAGCCTCTAGAGTATCATGGTACTAAATCTAAAGGGTTATTTCCAATAGTGTTAAGAGTAAAATTATCATTTACATAGCTTTCAGGGGAGTCTGTCATCACTAGCTAGTCAAGTAACAGGGGCGAGCGCTGTCAATGTAAAGACATTGTCATCAGGCAGTTGAAACAGTACTCATACTCCTATCTTATTCTAGGGTATCAGTTCCTTTTCGATGAGGCTGTGACAAAATGGATAAGATCCTCAACAGATAACAAGAAAATAAAACGGTTGCTCATAAGAAATACCATGCACCCAAGGACGTCTTCTCCTGGTCCTTTGACCAAGAAGATCAAGAAACCTGACAGTTCTGTACCAGAACATAGAAGATATCTAGCTTCTCGGCGGGCAACAACAAGACTTTGTTTTCACTATGGGGCTGTTATCGACGCCATTTGTTTTCACTAACTGCTCCGTTCAATCCTGGCCAGTCTGAGGGTCCAGAAAATAACTTGGGTTAGCTATGTAAACTACAGTTTGTTTTTCAGGGTTCAAAGCTGTTTACGATTTTTATGGATCACAGCCTCACTTGTTTTCAAAACTGGGTTTCATAGTTCTGGAGATAAAAACTCAGTTGACCCCATCTACTAGATTTACATTCCTCAGGTTCGCATCAGCATCACTGCACAAATGCGAATGTGTTTTTTTCTTTTTTTTTTTTTTTTGCCAGAAAAGGGCTCAGCTGGTATAGATGGTCTTACTTATCCGTGGACAAACAAATTTTTCTAAGCATTCCCACTTATGCTGCGAGTGCTCAGAGAAATACGTCATGAGAGCGCTATAGGAACGGCAGCCAACCATCACTACAACACTTGACATTTTTGGCAGCAATCTTATCAGGGAAGTGAGACCAAGGGGAGGAATTTCCCTTGACGTAGCAATCACCTTATGTAAGTGATTAGCCCCATCCGCACCAGACAATTTATGGAATACATTTTGCACAGCCCAAGTTTAATATCCCATAAATGCCCCCAAGCGATGTTAACAATACGGAGATCGAATATAACTTTTGAGATCAATGGTGTTCGTATTTTTATACTATCACTGTGGAAGGCTCTGGTGAGTATGGGAATTTTGGGTGATCCACCGGTCCCTTATGCACTAAAGTGTGTTGGTACGGGCGCCTGGTCGAAAAATTCAGGTCGAGCTGGAAAATATTTTGAAGTTTATGAAATTTCTACAGATCACTTGAGGGTTCTCTGGTATGACAAGGCTGAGTTTTCGACCTCGTATCCACTGTGCCAACTTGGAGAGGGGGAAAATGTCACAATTTTTCCGACTTTTTCCCGGTTTCGCCAATAACAATAAAACAGCGCGTGTAGCGGAAAAACTTTCTGGATACAAGTTAAAGAGCATTAAATTTCTTATAAAAAAGTTGGTCATGGAACTTTTTTCCGCTAATAGATACTGAGATACAACATTTTGAAAAAATGGCACATTAAAAAAAAGTGGATTTTAGCAGAAAAAAGCATGTTTTTGCGCTCATGATATAGATTATTGATCCCAAATCGAGTATTCAACATATCTATCTGTACCATACATACTATTTAATCCCCCCCCCCCTCCACCCCCTCACTCCTGGAATAAATTTGAGAAATAGGATTTAAAAAAAGTCTTCTTATCTGAAACTTTCAACATGGTGCTATCATCAATGTTAGTTCACTGTGTTAGATGGGAATGGAGGGGGGGGGGGGGGGGGGGGGGGGGGGGTCAGCTAATATCTAGTGCCTAAAGCTCTGATTTTAGTGCTAAGCAGTTACATATATTGGTGGATAATTATATTGGTAATGAATGATTAAAATGTCATTTGCTTAAAAAATTAAATTATATTCACAAAGTTGAATATTAGGTATTTACTTAAAGACTTAAGCCTAATATACAGATATCATATATTCACCCAACTACTTTTTGGTTTTTTGGTGCCTACAGGCCCAGTATCCACTTCATCGTCGTTGTGAGTGCCAGTCTCTTCGATCAGCTACTCGTCAGCCCCTTCTTCCTCCCTGTCTTTCTGGTATAGACTGTCGTTGGTGTCGTCGTCATCTGTGTCGTTCTCGTCGACTTTGGGTTCAGGGGAACTTTCACACGCTGTGTCCACGCAGTGTTCGCACAAGGTAGAGCAGTTTAGCCCTGCCTTTTTGCAACGCAGCCTGCTGAAACAACCAATTCCACACTTGCAACTTACGGTTTGCAAAAGTCCATGGTAGTCATTATCGGTAGGACATCTATTAACAGATTAACACTTACTGTAAAACATGAATTATGAAGTAGCACAAGGAATGGGAGGAACACGGTAATGGCTGTTATTGAAAATTCGAAAGGTACCTACTTTTATAACATTATTTATAGAACGTGAATTCTAATACTCACAATTTATGCTCCATCCCAACCCCAAGACGAGAGCAGTTGTTGTTAGCTCCTTTCATTCCCCATCCACGTTTGTACTAAGATTTGTCCTGAAGGAGTGGTACTTGGCAGTGTCTCTTTTTGGAGGCAGCCGGGCAAGCTGGCATTTAGGCTTTGCCATTATGGTTGAAAATATCCGGTACCTTAGCTCTTCTAGATTTTCAACATCTGTCCCACCATACAACTTAACAAGAAATCTCCCACCTATCTCAGCGATTTTGGGTATGGGTCTTTAAAGACCTTACCATTAATGTTGAGAACCTAGCTCCTGAACGCTAACGCTGATAAGAGAGATTTCCTGTAAATTTGAATGGTGGGACAGATTTTGAAAATCTGGAAGAGCTAAGGTACCGGATATTTTCAAGCGTTATGGCAAAGCCTAAATGCCAGCTTGCCTGGATGCCTCCAACAAGAGACTCCGCCAAGTACCACCACTCCTTCAAGACGCATCTTCAAGTACAAACGTGGATTGGGGACGAAAGAAGCTATCAACAACTACGCTCATGTTGGGGCTGGCAATTGAACAAAAGTGGTGTGTATTAGAATTCGCATCCTATAAATAATATTATTAATGTACTTTTCCAATTTTCCATGACTTTCATTGCCATGTTCCTCCTATTCCTTGGGCTGTTTCATAATTTATACTAAGTGTTAATCTGTTTACACCTACCCATAACGACTACCATGGACTCATCTTTAGTTAGACTTTTGCAAACCTTAAGTTGCAAGTTTCAGCAGGCTGCAGGCTAAAATGCTCTACCTTGTGCAAGCACTGCATGGGCATGGCATATGAAAATTCCCCGGAGCCCAATGTTGACGAGAACGACACAGATGACAACGACAAGACTATACCAGAAAGACAGAGAGGAAGAAGGGGCTGACGAGTCGGTCATCGAAGAGACTGAGACTCAAAGTGATGATGACATGGATACTGGGCCTGTAGTCGCTCGCTCGATGTGGCTGTATAGATGCAATGATGGTCTTTTACTGTCGAGTGGGAATTGTAGAATGATTGGAAATGGCAGATCACTAAGGGTAGGTTAAACATGTGTAGGGGATGTTGCTCGCTTCAGTCGCTTGGTGAATTTCAAAATCGCTTATGCACCCTTTCCGAGAAATCCAAGAAGATCCCACCACTTGTAGATGTGCATAGACGTGCCATTTGGCCGTGCATAGCTCAGGTGGACAAACAGACGGAGTTTCATTCTTATAATATATAACAGTGATACATTATGGTTAAGCCTTTATGCAAATACCTAATATTCAACTCTGTAAGTATAATTTAATTTTTTAAATCAAGAAACCAAAACTGGGTTGGTTGAATATATATGATATCTGTATATTAGGCTTAAGCCTTTATGTAAATAAATTGTAAATATAATTTAATTTTTTAAGCAAATGACATTTTAATCATTCATTACCAATATAATATCCACCAATACATGTAAGTGCCTAGCGCACTGAAATTAGAACTTTAGGCACCTGATTAGCTGACCCCCCCCTCCATTCCCATCTAACACAGTGAACTAAAATTGATGATAGCACCATGTTGAAAGTTTCAGATAAGAATACTTTTTTTTTAAACCTATTTCTTAAATGTATTCCAGGAGTGAGGGGTGGGGGGAAAGGTATTAAATAGTATGTATGGTACACATAGATATGTTGAATACTCAATTTGTGATCAATAATCTGTATTATGAGCGCAAAAACATGCTTTTTTCCGCTAACATCCACATTTTTTTTAATGAGCCGTTTTTTCAAAAATCTGTATCTCAGAACCTATTGGATAAAAAAAAGTCGTATGACCAATGTTTTTATAGGAAATTTAATGCTCTTTAACTTATATCTAGAAAGGTTTTCCGTTACACTTGTTGTTTTAATGTAATTGGCAACAAAAACGGAAAAAAATTCAGAAAAATTGTGAAAATTTCCCCCTCTTCAAGTTGGCACTGGGGCTACGAGGTCGAAAACGCAGCCTTGTCATACCAGAGAACCCTCAAGTGATCTGTAGAAATTGCATCAACTTCAAAATACTTTCAAGCTCAAACTACCTGGCGCCCGTACTATGTACCACAAGTGAGATATCGAAGATGAAGGTCTTTGGCCTTGCATCTACTGCCATACCTGCACCCTAACTGCATCCTCCTACGAGCATTTGAATAAGGTCTCCAAAGGTGCTGCATAGTTCTTCTACGAAGACTGTACCATAATTGATCCCAACTTACCATTGGGGAATGTATGAGTAGAAGACTGTTTGGTGCCTGCCCAGGCTGGCATCTTTTCTCCCACCCAGTCATTCACCTGTGCCAATCAGTGGTCTTTGAACTAAATTGAGTTGAGTGGCAAACATGAGAGAGCGGAACTTCTGTGTAATTTTAATTTTTATAGTTAGTGCCATGAAATAGGTAAGAATTCAATGAGTTTCGAAGTTCTCACTGTATTCTCAGTAGGCTAGTTGCTTGACCCAATGTTGAGCAGAAGGTCTCTTAAACGCTTCTACCCTTATACACTGGTTATTTTGAATCCCAAAAACCATCAAACTTAAGGGCATACTTGGATATGGCAACTGTTTGGTCAGATGTAGCTTTGATTACCTACTTGTTTATCTATTCTAACTAAATACCTCCTTGTCATTATAAGTGTATTGGTTCAAAGTTTCTCATCTATCATTCTCACCATATGGTGTGCCGATTTTGGTTACTTTTGCAGCCTTTACACATTCAGAATCCTATGACCTAGATTTTTAGATCCATTTCGGTTGCTGAGTTAATCAAGGCCAAGTTATTTTAGGCTAGTAATAATCGCCATCCAAGTTTTTCAGATACCAAACATGAGCCATAGACAAAGTTTTCACAGTTGACATCTATGGGGGAAATCCGCAATCCTCAGCTTCTTGATAAAAACTTAGTACAAATTAATAAAAACTACTGCGACCAATGACATCAAAATTGTGAGTAGCTGAACAATAATATAGGGGCTCAACGTAATTATTGGCCTCACACGAAGTATACTGTACCTACAATGTGTCAAGTTTCCATACACTTGTTCAGTTAGTAGGGGACTCAAGAAGCTTTGTGCTGAGTAGGAAGTCCCTCATAATGAGTTTCCTAGTAGAGGAACTCGTAAATGGTTCAATTCATCAAGGACGTGCAGTACCAACCGCTCAATAAAAAAATCTCACGTTCATTACCTTTGTTGGGTAACAAAGTTAGTTATATTAAAATATTAGCCTGTGAAATGATATGTATTTGACTTCGAATTTTAATAAGAAAGTTGAAAAGTTGTTAAAGTTATGTATTGAACTTTCCATCAGTGTCACCTCCCTCCCAAAAATCATTCTGTCAAGCTATACCCTAATATATACCGCAAGCTATCAATAGAGTATACTTGAATATTCCATACCCCATAAATAGTGCTTACTATAGTTAGTTGCAGGCAGCCCAATCTTTGCTTTCTACCTAATTTTGAATGTTTTCTCTATCTTTCTCTTATCAACATTTCATCTATTTGAACATAATAAGATTCTTGTATAAAAAAATATATAATAATATGTACAGAATATAGAAATTTTCTTCTTCTTCAACTTGAAAATGAAGTTGCTGCTTCTCATCAATTAGTGCAGTAGTTATGTGCGAGATTGGATCAAGTTTAACCAACTGGCTTAAAAAATGAATAAATAAATATTAATAATAATAAAAATAAATGAATAAATAAATTTAGAACTTCTTTGTACATTTTTCCCAGCGAATTGTAGCCCCCCCCCCACCCCTGCCTGCAAACAATGTTTATGGGCTTGTTTGATGTGAGTGGAGGTGTTTTTCACAGCTTCCCTTCCTCCTCAAAACGCTGAACACCAAAATTTCACTCATTTGCCACTGAGTGTTGACTCTCCAAACTGTGTCAGCAATTTCTGACTAGTATCAGCCAGCCATACGTTTTCAGCAGTGAGAAACTTCTTAATTTTGCACTGCCCAGAAGGGTGAGGGGTTAATTGTGTGACTACTGAACGGCAGTGGAAGCCCACCCAAGCCTGGAGGGGGAGCACTACTATCCCTAAAAAAACACCCTAAACCAGTTTCTCAATTGAGGCAATTGGTCAGCTTTCAGAAAAGAAGTCGGGTTTTCAATTTGGTGCACCCTCTTACATACACCTAACCTCATCCAATCGTGACATTTGTGAAAACAATGAAGTTGAGATACACCTAATGGGTGAAAAAAACAATTTTTGGCAAATCGAAAAATGGAATGGAGTAGTGGAAATTTCGTCAACTCAGAAAAATTAATAACACCAGATGTAGCTAGAGTTGGAATTTTTATGGTACCTGGATATTTTGGCTTGCGTCAAACATCAACGATAATATTGATTTACCTAGATCCATACATTTTCAATATTTCTTGTACAAATCAACGTTAAGAATTTAAGAAGTTTGACATTAACCACACTCACCTACGATGTTTCTTCCTATGAGTTTTTTCTTAGAAAGAAAACTATTCATCGTTGGAAATGAGATAAAGGGATTGTTTCAAAATTTATAATGGAATTCTATTTATTCTAAAAATATGAAATGAATACGTGGGTAACACTCATTGTTGAGTTTTTTACCATATGATTCATAACCAATCAAAAGTAAAGAAAGCATCTATCATCACTGGTTCAATAAATATTTCTGTGATGTTTTGTGATTTTCCCTCTTTATGGTTTGTGCTCTGAAACGTTTCCTTAAACCTTGGGCTCTGTCGCCAGGGTCAGTAAAAAAACATTCATCGTGATAATGTATGCTGCCTTCTTTTTCGCCTATCCGTTCGTACATGGTTAATTTCATAAAAGCTATGTATAACAAAGAGATGGTTTTGTAATTTCCTTGTAATTATTGCACTGTTTTAATATTTTCTGTTCATAACGTATTACATTTTTAATTGTATTATTGTGTTACAAATGCATTTTCACTGTTAGGTTTCTTGAAGAAACGCATGGGATCCACTGCAACCTGACTTTGTTGTTCTCCCACTGTCAAGCAGTTGCATGTGCTGAGGCTCGAGTTACTCTCATTTCTCCATTTGTTGGGCGTATTTTGGACTGGTAAGTTGCTCCATTATTTATGCTTGCAAGCCCTCCAAAAAAGTTTGAAATTCTAATCTGCTGGCTTCTTTATCATCCCACTCCTCACCACAAATACAAATTCGGTTATATATTCCAGTCTGTGTGGCGGGGTTTCTTTTCTACACCCACTAATCCTTGAAAAACATCCTGTGACTGAGGATAACATTTTTTAGGGTAGTTATTAATGAGCACCATCTTTATCAGATTGTATTGAATAATATTATGGAAAAGTGAGAAGTGTTACCTACCATATCGAATTACTCTTTAAACTATTCAATACCTTATTTGATGACTGAATTTAAATTTGAACAATCTAGGAGAAACGGAATTAATTACTTATATTGAAGATAATTTAGTAGACAAATAAGCTATTACAATACATTAATAGCTAATAGGAAAATTTAGTAGCTTTTTCTCTACAGTTATTTCTGAAGAAACCTGCTTTGGGGAAACTTGAAATAAAACCCATAATTTCTAACTTTGTCATATGTTTTTTGTGTCTTTCCAGACTTATACGAATTGTATTTGCAAGGTTAGATATCGACCTTGGAAATGAAGTTGGAAAAAAAATCGAAAATATTGCAAGAAAATAACAAAAAGGAATTTAATAAATAAAATAAAAATGTATAAAAATAACTAAATTAATAATAATAATGATGATGATAATAATAATTAAAAAACGATGAATTAAAAAACGATGTGTATTACTATATTCTTGATTACAAAACTGTGCTGAAATTTCATACAGTGTTCTTAAAAATTAGCTAAGCATGTTGGAAATGGATACAAATCATGAAAAATTATGACATTATGGTAGAAATTATTTATAAAGTGTTTGTGTACTATATTTTAGAACGTTAAAATATGTGTGAGTAAACCTAGGTACAAAAACTTGACCAAATAAACAACAAAACATCTGGTCCAAAGTGTCACACAATTTTGCTTACCTACTTTTGATGTTTCGTGGTTGCTTTTTATTGTAGGTTGTTTTTTCGGCAAAACACATTCTCGTTGTTTTATGATGCTTAATGTTACACGAAACACTAAAAAGTTATTTTAAAAAGTTGTTGGAATCATGGATTATTGTTGGCACTTTTAAAATGTGTGTGGCATTATTAGGTAGTGAAAACTTGTTTCTCATTCTACCTGGGAAATGTGCATTTTCAGCGCAGACAGGGTCGAGAAAACATAGAAGGGCCCTGGGCTTCTATTCAAGATAGAAGATAGTCAGGATTGCATGTGTAGTCTTGATTTTTAAAAAATCCCTCTAACAATAGTGTTATTATTGGTTTCTTTCTAGTGGATCCTCCCATCCTTTTTTTCCAGAATAAGAAAATAAATAAATTTGAAATAAATACAAAAGGTGGACAGTTTGTGGAAGAAGTTCGAAATATCCAACTTGCTCACCAAACTTCTTACTACTCTCACTACGTACTACTTCATGCTAGTCACTTACAAAAACCCTGTGGTGTTAGAACGGCTGTGCTCATAATCAATGCTATGATTTGTTGCTATTTGCTAAAATGTCAGTAAAATGCAAGCAAATGCAAACCCATCATTGCAGTATATCAACATTTTACATACCTTGGTAAGGGTTCTTGACTGAGAGTAGTTATAGAAAGGATGTCTTGGAGTCCCCTTTACACGAGCTGATTCTTTATCTGTCATCCTGTCTCCATTCCCAATCAGGCGTTGCTTTCACACGTTGAAAATCGTTGAGTTGGCACGTAGGAGTTCACTTCAAATTATGACAGAAACGGTAATTGTCAAGGAATGAGGGTACAGCAAAGGCAACGTTTTATGGATATTTTGCAGACATTCTGACCAGGTTTGACAATCAAATGTCTTGTAGTGTGGATGTTGTGGTATTACGAGTTTCGATGACCCGTTTTCAGGGGAAAGCAGTGGAGACCTGGTCTATCTCCAGGAATCCTATCCGACTACCTGACCCCTGATCACCTGATAACAGGCCTGATTTGAAACCTTTACATCACCATTTCAAGTGGGTCAGGTGACCTTTATTTAGGGGTTTGGAGCATCTGAATGTTTCTGCAATCAACTGTCATTACTGCTGGATTTCACTATCCTCCTCTTCAAACAATATATCTTACTTGGATTGTTGATCGGCCTTGGCCAGCTAACATATTATCCAGACAAGACACCAACTAACCTGTCTCTCTGGGTTGCCAATGACCCTTGCAAAATAAAAACCCTTGAAAAGGTTCTCCTGAACTATCTTTTGAGATCACTTCCAATCAACTCTCCTCACATCTGATTTCAGTTAAAAAATGCTTTAAAAAATTATCCGTTTTAGAGGCATGATTTTCATTTATGGATGAATTATCCTTCACTTACATAACGAATTCATAAGTGGGTAGAGAAACCATTGATTTTGATTCATGTTTAAAATGTTCTTTGCAACTAGTATAGCTGGAAAAATAATCACCTTCGAGGTTTAACAGTAGAAATTGCACTACAAAGCATAATCTCTGAAACTGTAATACCTACACATAAATGCATCCAGGTTTCTCCTTTTCAATGGAACGCTCAATCTTGAACTCGTTTTGTGGAAGGAAAACCTCTACAATTTACACCATAAAACTGGAACTTAGACAATTTTAGTATCTTGAGCTATTTTTTCTTTTGTCCGTTCCAATGGCTGTTTTAAAATATCAGAAAATGTATCCGGGAATGAAATTTAATAAAAAGTTTACCTCCTGAATTAATAACCCTATCATACCATAAGTATCATTTTATTTTGCTTTTTATCTTGTCTCAATAACTATTTATTGGGAGAAATAACCCAATTCCTTGTTGTTCAAAAGCTGTTATTCTGGGTAAAAAACAAATTCAATATTTGGAATACTAAAGTATACCATGAAAATGAAATGATACTTGAAACTGTTGATCAAATCATGGAGTTTATGAACTGTTGGTACATTTTCACTATTATTTCTATGGTTACTACGTCACATGAACATTGTTTCATTGAAAAGTGAAATAATTTCAACGTAAAAACTCTGCTTAGGTATGTACAGAAGTCTGAAAAGAAGTATTGAATTGATATTTGGAATACTAAAGCGTACCATGAGCATGAAATGATAGTTTGAAAACTGTTCATCAAATCATGGAGTCTATTGAACTGGTGGTACATTCTCACTATTATTTCTATGATTACTACTGACATGAACATTGTTTCATTGAATGTATAATCATTTCAACGTAAAAACCCTGCCTAGGTATGTACAGAAGACTGGAAAGAACTACACTTCAGAAGAAGATCCTGGAGTGAAATTTGTAACTAACACTTACAACTATTACAAGAAATTTGGCTACAAGACTCAAGTCATGGGAGCATCATTCAGGAATACAGGTAGATATACTTACCAACAGTAAGAGTCCCTATTAAGTTACATTTTTATTGATAATACTCTACCTCAGTCAAAATGTATCTGATGAAAATTATTACGCGGCGAATTAACGAAGGTACTACGATAAAATGAATCTTTCACTGAAATGGCATTGATGGTTTCAATATTCAGCTGAATAATTAGTATTTTTGTTGCTCTTTAGATAGTTAACTCAGCTAGAGATGATCTTATTGTAAAATAATAAGATAAATAATAATAATGAAAAATACATAACAATGAATAAATAAATTTAAAAAATAATGGATTTTTGGTTTTGTCATCTGTTTGATTAGACAAACTACTCGGATGATTTTTTGGGCTAACCCCAGCTTTACACAGGTATAAGTTGGAGATGGGTAACCCATCTGTGGGGTAATTCGCTCCTAACTGTACCTTTATTGGGGAAAATAAGGTTAGTCCCCATAGCATGTAGCATTCCAGCTACTCTGCAACTCCCGTTTAAGATGCTGCTAGTAGTTTCCACGTATTAATGACTTGATAGGAGTAGAAAGCCATTGTTGGATATTTCCAAAGATGATATAGGTACCCAGTTCCCAGTTCAACTGTAGGGACGTTGCACTGGAACATCCTGTGGAAAAGGTAATGTGAATTTGAAAAATTATTATTATTGTAAAAGTTATCAACATTGCATGGTGCAATATCTTCACATAGCCTAAGGATCTGCAGTATCTTTAGATACCTATATATTTTTTCACTTTGCGATTTTAAAAATTTGCAATTTACGAATATTATACAACTATGGATGACAATAATATCCAATCATAAAGGTGTGAAAGACAATTTTTAGACTATGCATCCAAAGTAAATGTAGAGAAATGGAAGGAAAACTAATTTCTTCATATTTTCTCTTATTGTAATGAAACCAATAATTGTTTTACTTATCAAAATTAGTGGATATGAAGTCATGGTATTCCTACCTTAGGGAAAATACCAAAGTGTACGGGGGGGGGGGGGGGGGGCATCTTGGCAATGCCCTAAGTACTTAATATAGGTATCAATTGAGATTTAAAACACCATTCAGCTTGACTAGAGTAGAATGCATGATTAACCCATTCGCCGCAAAGCCCGAGTTTTTCCGCAAATCCTAGCAGTCCCCTGAGCGCGAAGCCCGCGTTTTCCCAAACTGCTCCTGCATTCTCATGCGATCTTCCGGAACTTTTTCAAACTATTTTTCAGTTTCTTGGGGACATACTAGATAGCGCCCGACGTGTTTCAGTCCCCCCCATCCCTCTCCCATCCTGAACACTCTCTCATCCGCGATAAACCATGTTACCTGTGGAGACCCCTTTTTCTCGTGATCTTTTGTCATTCTATGAGTAATACACATAAAAGTGGTGAGGATTCTTCAGAAATATTCTGAGAAAGCCTCTCGCAGTTATTTTTAGCGTCATTCCACTGTACACTTTGTTGATGTTCGGTTCTGTTCTCCTCACTTTGAGGCTTTTTTCAACACTTTTCTACCGTCAGTTTTTTCTTGTCTTCGTTATTTATCTCGTAATTTCTATTTTTTCTTATTAGTAGTAGTGTATATAGTCCAGGTTTCAGTTTTTTCTTAGTTTACTTGTATATATAGTAGGTTTAGTTAGGTTTAGGAGTGTAAGTGTGAGTGGGTACCTACTACCTAGGTGGCACTTTTCGATAAATTCTTTTGGCTCTGACCTGGCAATTTCTCTGGACTTCTTGGATAATCGAATTCAATAACAATCAAAAACAATAACAATGGTATTGTACTATAATGAATCAGTAATTATGTTTATGAAAAATGAAGACAAATTATGAAAACAGTAAACTATTGATGAATTCGAGTTTATGAGAATATAATAATGACAAAAAAGGTACAAACCCTTCAAACACCAAACATTTCTGTCCATAGTATATTCCTGAACAACATGCAAAAAGAATTACGTCAAAAATAGAAGAATAGTGGAGAAACAAGAAAAACTAAAAGACGAGGGAGAGCGTCACAGTCTCAAATATTTCTCCGCTACTAGGGGAGTTGCAGGTAAGAAAGGCTTCGCGCTCAGGGGACACGCAGTCGGTCAGGGCTCCGCGGCGAATGGGTTAAAAGAAATAAATTATTACCATAGGTAACCAATAAGGCAATACAATTGTCAAAGCTGTATGTTCTAAGGTGCTCAAATGCCATGATTAAAACAATGACATTCACCATTGTCAAACAACATAAATAAAGTAATTAGGGAATAACAAATGAAAAATGATTCCATGAAAACCAAACCCAAACGAAAAAAACTGTGATGCCTCAGTTAGCAGAAAAATTAGGCAGTACAAATTTAACTTGCAATAAGCTGCTGTCCTGTCCAGCGGAATGGCCTAAAGAAAATAGGCGAGTTGATTTGTTTATGTGCTAATAGTTGCAATCGTTCTTTTACTTTGCTTCCTTGACCAGAAGGGTCAAGCAATGTAATGCAATTGGACTACAAATATTTTTCCGCATAGACCAGAATATAGGTCTTGACTCCATCTGATTCAACTTCTCTATGTTGCATGAAAATTATATTTAAATGTGTTTGTAGGTATATATGTATAGACACGACACACAAATATAGACTTTATAACTCAAACAAAATATGATTTTTTTAATTACCCCGCTCCATGATTGTGAAGATTCTCTAGCAAATTTTTAGTTGGTAAGATCTCGCATTGGCATCTACGAGTCCAGTGATTATTCCCTGCTCATTGCCCAACGTAGTTCTTCTGTCAGGACGCCACCCGGTACATCTATTGATATTCTCATTAGATCGTACGCCCGCTGGGACGTTCCGAGACGTGTCGCCCGGGTTTTGTAACTAGGCTCGTCACCGACCGCTGTGGGCACGCCGATAAATTACACAGCTCATCCGCTCTAATTTATCGTAAGGAAGTCTTTTTCAAGACTACAAGGTAGGACCCTGACATCCGAGCAAAGGAAAGAAGCTCTGTCAAGCGAGTCCACCTTCCAACTTTTGTTATGAATCTGAAAACTCGGCCGATCCGATGGTTAGAAGGGTACCTCAACCAAGCCCAACATATTCCTCCTACAGATATAAATCTTAGGCCGGAATATTACATAACGGCTCAGCACCAAACCGATCGAACCCAGCACCCACTATGCGAGCCCAGTGCTCCACGCGGCTGCAACACGAACTACCCCTCAGTTCCTCCCGCCAAGCAAGCTGACCTTGGCGATTTCGCTCACATTCCTTACGGGAATACCTCAGTGCTAATAGTTGCAATCGTTCTTTTACTTCGATTCCTTGACCAGAAGGGTCAAGCAATGTATTGCAATTGGACTACAAATATTTTTCCGCATAGACCAGAATATAGGTCTTGACTCCATCACATCTCAAATGCACAAACTCATTCTTGAAACTCACACGAGTTGAATTCCCTCACGGAGAGATTTGGTGTAACCTATAGGACACCCAAGACCTTATATTCCAAACGAAATAAAGCACGAAATAATCAGCCAAATTCACAATTTGGGACACCCAGGCATACACTCTACAGTGTATAAAGTAAAACAAAGATATTTTTGGCACGGACTTTGTGCAGATGTCTCCAACTGGGTCCGAGCATGCGAGACTTGCCAACGAGCAAAAATCACTCGCTCCGTGAAGCTCCCTTACTCCGAATTTGAAACGGCTAACAAATTCTCACATGTACACGTTGACATTACCGGACCCTTACCTTTAGCTAAAGGAGGGAAACGTTACATTCTAATGATGGTCGATAGAGCAACGGGTTGGCTAGAGGCAGTCCCTCTTAACAACATCGAAACATCCACGATCACAAACGTTTCAAAAGGCGTACCTAAATACATCACAAGTGACCAGGGCACACAATGAATCAGATCTATTTAATTCCATTATGGAACGTCTCGGAGTAAAACATACTCACACGTTACCATACAAACCGTCAACAAACGGAATGGTAGAACGCAGAAATAGATCTTTGAAAGAGGCTCTCAAAGCACAAAACGAAAATTGGCTCGACGCCCTTCCAAAAGTACTACTCGCCATGCGTACGGCAGTAGACCCAGCAACGGAAACTACACCATTCCAAAAAGTTTACGGAATTGACGTATTTTTCGTAACTTCTACAAACCTTTCTGAGCCTCTCTTCTTCCGGCCTATGCATATTAAACATAATAATACGAAGTATGCCGTCAACATGTTTGGATACATGTACACATGTCTATTGTACACAGCTCTCCTCTCTGCAATGTCCTTACACGGGACCATTCAAAGTTGTTAAAAGAGATAAGTTTTCGGTTACAGTACAAATTGGCGAACACACGAAAAAAGTTCCCAAACAGCAAATAAAACCAGCTTACACTCTAAAAACAGACGAAGCTGTGTCACTAAACAAAAATCAGGCAGAAAATAAGGAGGAGACTAAAATCTGCCAGAAGGCACGTCCCCTCTACCAAATTCGACGAGAGGTGGGTGACTGCGCTCGAAACACCCCAACCGGCGTCGTCGTTAATAACACGACGTGTCAACAGCCCTTTTCAGGGCTACCAAAAAGAGGTAGACACGACACACAAATATTTATAAGACGTCGAGTTATAACTCCGTCAAACAAAATATTTCACCAGAGAGAAAATACGAAATTCTCTCTCAAAAGTGAAATATTAACTAATAACATACAAGTCCCTAAACACTTACTGGGCGAGAGAGACGCGACAAGTATCTCGAACCAAGTCGCCTTGAATGGGAAAACTCAAACAGACAAGCACGTCCTCTAAAACTAACAAGGACAATTCTAACAAGCCTACTCGCCAATAGAAACACTGATTACACGAGAGACAATAGGCGAACCAACCAGGAGGCGGCAAGCAACCACCTCTGGTCCAGCAGCCACCCCGGGGACCCCGTCTGAACAACGGACGCAGGGAAACCACCCGAGGACCCCGTTAAACGACGGACGCAGGGAAGACACCTCAAGGTCAACGGACGCTCGTAAGCCACCTCTGGGGACCCCGTCGCAGCGACGGACGTGGGGAAACCACCCCGGAGGACCAACTAGCTATCACCGCAGATACTGAGAAAACAATGTGCGAGAGATTACACAGTTGAATTAACGGCGGACCAATCAGGAGGCGGCAGGAGGCGGCCACCTTTTCCACTCTCCGCTCTCGACGACTACTCCGAAGTGCGAAGATTCTACACGCTCTACGCTGACGATTTCTGCTGAGTTCATCTCAAGAACGGCTTCCTACTGACAAGGCATACCTTCTCTCCACACAGATCTTTGGCATCTACGAGTCCAGTGATTATTCATCCTGCTCATTGCCCAACGTAGTTCTAGGACGCCACCCGTTCTATTGATTCTCGTACGTTCCGAGACTGTCGCCCGGGTTTCGTAGCACTAGGCTTTAGATAATTTATCGTCCAAGGAAGTTTTTCCGAGCAAAGGAAAGAAGCTCTGTCAAGCGAGTCCACCTTCCAAACCCTCTCCATAAACTCGGATATTTCGATTGCCCACGCAGCGCTCCCTACCAGCTGCTCGACTCGTCTGTTCCCAGCGACGGCCCCAGGCTCGATCCTCGCGAAGAGATCGCTTTTCACCTAACGTATTCACGAAGGAAACGTGATCAAGCCTCACACACACAAAAGTTCGAAGACCTCATGAACAAGTATCCACGATCAACTACACTCCAAATGTTAAAAACGAAGGATACTTTTCATCAACCAAGCCCAGGATATAAATCTTAGGCCGGAATATTACATAAGCACCAAACCGATCGAACCCAGCACCCACTATGCGAGCCCAGTAAAAAGTTCCTCCCGCCAAGGCGATTTCGCTCACATTCCTTACGAACCCTACACCAAGTAAAACATAAGACAGCTACCAAGACACGCTATGACTAAACTAACACTGAACACGTAACAGCGGCGACCAACGCTACAGAGTTTGTTTCGTCTAACAAAAGCGTAGCTTGTTTGGGTGTCGCCCGTTTGTAGGTATATATGTATTTATGAAGTTAGGTTTTGACTTTTTCTGTATAGATTTTAAATATTCTGAAAACCGATAAGAAAAAGTACGTGTTTTCAAAAGCTTGTTATGAATCTGAAAACTCGGCAATGGTTAGGGGGCCAAAAGCATTTGGCTGAGAAGGTTTTTTGTCAGTTCCTTCGCAATGCAAACTTACCCCCCCCCCCCCCCCCCCCCCCCCCGGCTATGTTCTGTTCCAAAATGTTTATAAAATACATTTCAGGGTAATGAATAGCATGATTTCATCTTCACTAACTTCAATAAAGTTAATTATCAGGATATATAAGCATATTTTTTAAAATTAATTTAATTATTTATTTTTTCTTCTACCAATTCATTCGCATTATTTTTCAAGTTGTGGCATAATAATTTCCTGAGTCTAAATCTATGTAGAAAAAGTCTACACCTAAGAGAAAAAAGTATGAATCTATGTGGAAAAGGTCTAAACCTAATAGGAAATGATCCAAATCAATTCGGAAATGCAATTACCTGTATATAACTCTTGTGCAGCATTGTGATCTTCTGATTCAGCATAAAAAATTGAATTGTTGAAATTTGCGAAATTGAAGTTTGATAGGGTTGTATCCCCAAGAGAAGGCGTCCAGTAAAACCTGCTCTTTACCAACGTAAAAATCCATGCAATCAGTTTAGTAACGTCACTCTCTCTTGACACAACCTATAGTATTTAGCATTAGTAACCATTAAGTATAAAAATATCAAATAGTAGTAACCATAACATGTCAAAAATAAGCAAAGCTTGTGACCCTCTGCAACTGATGTTTAATACAATTATTATATCAATACTGCCTGCATTACTGTTTTATAGTATTTTGTTAGATTGCCATTGCACATTGTAGGAATCTACCATTAGACCATATTCACTATGGATAACACCTATGGCATGTTAGCCAATCTGCTGTTTAATTTTTTTTATGGGTTTGGTAAAATGCTCTACAAACTGACAACGAGGTTGGGCTTCGTCGCCCTTTCTGTTGGGCTTTCCACATATTGGCTACCAACTAAAACACCCATCTCTTTTCTTCTTAAAGAGAACTGCTTGGGACTCAACTTTAGTATTACTTAGGGACAGTTCTCTTGACTTTTCTCCTATTCTATTCCCCTTTCCCTATTCGTCTCATTGGTTTCAGGACTGCTGTTACGTACCCCTTCACAGTGTGCCATTTTCCTCTAGACTCAGCTATCTTTCCTATAATCGTTTCTGGGTACCCTTTTCCCCCATGTTTCCTTTCTACCTATGTTTTCACTTCAGGGGTTAAGCGTACTCCCCACCTTCCTCTCTTCTGTCCATTTTGCATGATTTCTTCACTTCCTTCTTTCTTCACTGTTTCAGGCGTGTATTATTCCTTTCTCAGATAGATTCTTCGTCTCTCCTTGGCCAGGAGGTCGAGGGGTATTACACCGTCAATGACTTGCGCAACTTCCCCTAATACCATCATATGTGCACTGCATATGTGTAGGGCTCCTCCTCTCTGAACTGCTTCCAATCTCTGCCTCTATTTATGGAAATTCAATGCTTCCACCCACATCTCTGATCTGTAAAGCATGGTGGCCTTTGCTTTCTCATGAGAAGCCTTTGTTTTGCTGGCAATGCTTCATTGGGCCCTCCTACATAGGCATATTTGCTCTGCATATGTAGGTCTGGAAGTTATCCTTCTCGTTTAAAATCACCTAACTAAACATCTATCACCTAAATACCTAACAGCCTAAGATTTTTGAATCTGCTGACCATCTACAACCATGGTTATCCCTCTCAATGCAACTTGTTGTGATGATTACGATCTCTGTCTTCTGCGTAGCTAAAGACATAGATCTTGTCTCCATCCATCCTGATACCAAGCCCTGTGCAGCCCTGAAGTGATCCTCTTCATTTTGATTCCCTTCTTTTTATCAAAAATCTGCCACAGATCTGTTGTGGTGGTGGATATGCCTGGTCCTAGTGCATCAATGAGTATGGGTAACGTGCTGACTCTCATTTACACTAGGTTGGTTAGAAATGTAAACTACCCTTATTGCACTTGCTAGGATCTAGCAACTACCCTGTGGCATAAATCAATAATTATGAGGTTTTTTGACATTTTCATGTCTTTGCCCTGGCACATTGCACAAAAAACTGTCACGTAACGTAACGTAAATATTTTGACGATTTCCGCTTACAACCGAGTCGTTGCTAGGGAAATGGTACTTCGTCGTTTTTCATCCCAAAAAATTCGTTGACCATTCGTTCGAAAGCTCTCGATTTATCCAACCATATTATGTTTACTACTGCGAAGTGCGTGGCCAACAAGCTGAGTTATGAGCAAGGTTATTTGAATAATTGAGTACACTCAGGTGATCATTCTCAATAATTGATATTGTGAACATGATTGCCACCGCTTGTTAATTTCTGATGATTTCATTGAGCTGGTGTTTCGATGATTTGATTCATAGCAGGTGATCCAAATATTGCGAAGCGGCGGTTAAATCATTTTAATAGGTAATTTCTATGCTTTACACTCTAGGAAGCTGTAATTTCTTATGTAGCCTCTTTAGGACATTGACTTGACGATGCCCAGGGTCCGGATCAGATGAGTGGCTTTTGAAGCTAATTTCTATGTTTTACACTCTAGGAAGCTGTAATTTCGTATGTAGTCTCTTTAGCACATTTACGTGACGATGCCCAGGGTCCGGATCAGCTGAGTGGCTCTTAGAGCTTGCATACGAGTCTGCAGGGGGGTAGGTGATGTAGCCTGGCTCGAATTCAATGAAGTACCCACGGGTGTCGGAACAATGAGTCAACACGATCGCGAATTCAATTAAGTACCCACGGGTGGGCGGTTTCTCTTATGGCCCATTTAATTGATTTGTACCGCCGTGCGATGCACGGGTGAGATCTGCCTAGTAATAAATACAATAAGAAAACACACATGAAAATGTCCCAATGTGTTGCAGACAAGCATTTTAAGCTGCTTTGTTTACAATGTTTGGATAAGAGAATAGGTCCCAGCTCTTTTCTTAGTCGATTAAAGTTCATTATCGGAAGTAATAAACCATAAGTATCGAACATCTTTATGATGAGAGTTTTCAGAAAAACGCTGCGAATCACTCCTTTCTTTTGTCGGAGATGCTTATCATCTTTTATAAAGGAAGATAAACTTGCAGAACATTTGAAATATTGTGGCCACCATCAGCCTCTTTTTGATGATTTCCGCTTACAACCGAGTCATTGCTAGGGAAATGTTACTTCTTTTCTTTTCTTTTTTAGAGCCACTGTGTTTTATATACATATATTTTTGATGATTTCCGCTTACAACCGAGTCGTTGCTAGGGAAATGGCACTTCGTCGTTTTTCATCCCTCAAAATTCGTTGACCATTCGTTCGGAAGCTCTCGATTTATCCAACCATATTATGTTAGCTACTGCGAAATGCGAGGCCAACAAGCTGAGTTATGAGCAAGGTTATTTAACTATAATTTTACATCATTGTAAACCATCCACACAATCCAATCTATAATGTTTTAAACCTATTCAGAATGTAAGTAAAGGCCAGCTTATCAACTCTACTGGAATACCTACCCCATTTTTTTTTCTCATTCAAGGACACACAACAGCTTTTCTCTGGATTATATACTCCAAAATCAGATTAATTACCTAGCCATATTTTTAATATTGTATTCAAATTGTAATAATATTAATTGATTGAGATCTTTCATTTGTTCACATTTCGAAAAATGTTTTTTAATGATCCTACATAAGAAAGTAACAGCCTGATTTCATGTTTTAATTGTTCCTGTTATCCATTCCAGGGGAGATCAAGGCTTTAGCTGGATGCGATCTGCTGACCATCAGTCCTAAGCTTCTTGATGAGCTTGAAAAATCCACTGAAGCTATTGAAGAGAAGCTTTCTGAAAAAACAGGTTTGTTCTCTTAGTATAAGATACCAACTATTCAAATTGTGCCATTTACTTAATGAGTTGAAAAATTTGGCAATTGGGTTGTCAAGGGAATTAGTTTGCTGATGTGAGGGTTCATTGGATGGAGAGTACTATTTTGCAGAAGTTATAAAGATAAAAGTTATTTGATCATTATTGGGTGCATGTATTATTAAAGATTGAAAATAAAAAAAAACCCAAAATAAAAATGTCCTTTTGAATTAAATTTCCGCTAAATTTACGTATAATCAGTTTCAAAATCATTTAATTTAATTTTTTTGCAGAATATTAATCAAAGTTTATTAATTATGAACTAGAACATTAAAGAATTTAATCCACAAAGTTCTTTGAAAAAATTATTTAAATATCAGTAATGTGTGCTAAAAAAATCGAAAAATTGCAAAAAATGCTTTAAAAAAAATTGTTTAAATAACAGGTTATTATTTAGAACAAGTTTTTTATCATTAAATTTATAAGTAACTATTTATTTTGACTCAAAGTTCTCAAATTTCAAGACAATTTAGCATATATACAAGATACTTTAAGGAAATTCTCTCATTCGACCATGCTGCATGACTAGAACTTTTTTCTCCACGGTAAAAGTCATCAGTTAAGACACCCAATCGGCACAGGCATTCCTAGATAAGCCAGTTACTATTGCATGGTACATTCTAGGCTCGTAACCACCATATCCCTGCGAATGGCCAGCAGTTAAACCTGTCACACATCTGTGTGGGTAGGAGCAAATACACTGATTTTAGTTGCAGAGTTATATTAGGTCGTTTCCAGCTTAGTACCTGAGAAAGATCAAAAACATTGATATAACAGAGATTTTCAAAAAAATACTCACATAATTTAAATTTGGCGGTACTTGGTGAAAGAGAGCTTTTGATACTTGCTAGAGAATGTGTAGAATGAGAATTTTAGACTTTAGACCGCTTAGTACGACTATACTCTTTTCTGAGGAGCACCTTAAGCTTGAATGACTATGCAATTCCATTCCCCTGTGATATGGCCTTGCTTTATTAATAATTTAATTAATTATAACATACTACGTTTGATGGAGGCATAACATAGGTATTCCATCAAACGTTCGATTCATAATTATGGGACACACTTGCCTTCTGGGCATGGCTGTAGGGGGTCGTTTAGTTGATAGGTCTTTGGGGCATTCAGGTATCTATTCCATATCTCAAAATCACATGATATTCGAAACTTCCCATGATTTTTCAGCATAAGAGTGGTTTTGGTGAACCGGATGGAGTTCTACATCTTGGGATTGGAGAGAATGTTGGAACTATGGCTGAGCTTAAGATTGCACAAGAACTTTGTCCGCAATTCCTCTGCGTTTTTATCTAGTTAGTTCGTATTCCCTGCTTGAGTTTCAACAGACACTTTGACTTTGTTTAATTATACCGGATACAACCCCAACAGAATTACCCCCAGGTTCACATGCCATATAATCTTTTAGGATATGAATACATAGGATTGTTGAAACGTTATCTAAGAATATGGCAAAATTACAAAAAGGAGGTACTCCTACGTTTTAAACAGCATGGTTCTAGGATTGGTTATACAGGGATACTTCCATAAGAGTAGTTCAATCTGAATTTGGACAATGTTTCATACAAATATTACCGAATTTTACAACTAGCGAACGGCATTATTTCGATTTT
The DNA here is from genome assembly GCA_030762985.1 of Adelphocoris suturalis. Classification (NCBI taxonomy): domain Eukaryota; kingdom Metazoa; phylum Arthropoda; class Insecta; order Hemiptera; family Miridae; genus Adelphocoris; species Adelphocoris suturalis. The sequence continues at coordinate 72,020,111 of CM061045.1, read as the reverse complement.
TGACTGATTTTTCAACTTTGAAATTTTTGAAAACTTGATACATATTCTTATAGGAAATTTTACGCTGATTCCGAATATACCACATGTTAGTATGCTGAAGAAATTATTTCGCACAACAAATCGCAAAAACAGGCTATTTTGAAATTTTTTACTACATTTTTGAAAATTTCAACCCGAAGATGTAATCCGATCATGCTGGCCAACGAACTTGAACTTTCGTTTTGTGTCCTTAACATTTTAAATTTTGTTTGAAGTTTCTAGCACAATTCTACGGACAGTTATCGTCTGGAATGACACATACATACATACATACATACATACATACATACATACATATATACATATATACATACATACATAAAAAAAATGCGTTAAACTTCAGAATATGATTCAGAATAGCCTGAAACGGATTTCTGCATAAAATTTTTTCAAAAATTCACATTCTACAAATTTTGAGGCGAGAGCAATAGCTTAATTTTCTTCAAAAATTCGCTAAAACTTTCTCTAGATTTTATGATAGTTACAAAAACACTTTCCTTTTGCCACTATATTTATTCTAGGAATGAGTGTGATTCAGGAACTTCAGTGTTTTGATCAAGCTTTGCCAAGTTATCAGCTCTAAGAAAGATTCATCAATCCAGTTCCGAGCATGTTTTGTTAGCAAGGTACCAACAAAAAAAGCAAAGGGTGGGGCGGAAATGTGAAGTGAACTCAGCTGAAGTTTCAATACGTATGAAGACCTCCTTCCTCCCCATTAGAGAGGAAATTATCGAAGAGATGGGCAGGTTCGGCGTGATATGCAATGTTTGACAAAGTGGGTGACTAAGACACACAGCTGTTCAATGCCAAACATTCAGCTATCATTGATGAATAGATAAAAGTGTTGTGAAAAACAGTAGTTGCTCATTACATAGCTATCTAAAAATTCAATTATTACAAACGCCAAACTCTGAAACATTCACTTTAGAAGTTGAATCAGTACATTTCCTAATTTCTTCTTCACTGGTTTAATTGCATTGAATAATATAAATTAATGGTAGAAGCGCTAGTCTTTATTGTCATTATTATTCATAAATAGGATGGACACATGAGAGATGAAGCATATCTGGCTTGTTATGTAATATCCAACACATAGGTGGTGATCGATGTGGATAGCTTGTCAAATGGAGATGTACCTACCATTTATTATGTTTTTCAGCCTCTGCTTGCTCCTTGGAACGCCTGTCCCTCAATGAACCTCAGTTCCGTTGGATGCTCAACGAGGATGAGATGGCAAACGACAAGCTGTCTGATGGTATCAGAAAGTTTGCAGCCGATACTGAAAAACTCACTGCTCTTCTAAAGGGAGTAATTGAAAAGTTGTAAATTCCGACTCTACTTGAGTTTATTGTGCTATATAAACCATTTGAAATTAATGTACTTACATAAAATCAACCTGGTAAAGGTTAATGATGTTGGGTGGCAGTTACTGAGGTAGTCTTAAGAAGAGGTAATGCACTATAGCAGATCCTCATTTAAACTCATATTTTTCCAACTTCTACCACTCTACAACTAAAAACTATAAATGTTATCTGCATCTCATCCAATTAGACTGACATTTATACCTAATTGAAATTTATATTTTTATACACTGTATAAACATGTTAAAAACTGATGTTGAGCTCGTTGTTGATTATGATTCAATAAAATATGAATAGCCATTCTTGGATTTATTTCCTTCGACCTTATCATCCTTTCATGTATCATGCAATATATTTAACTCATGTGCAGCATTCTGATCTTCTGATTCAGCATAAAAAATTGAAATTTTGATGACAGGGTATACATAGTTAATTTAATAATGAAATCCTAGGTACATGGATGAATTTACCAAAAATCACAGTCAATACTTACCCACTTCTTCCACACTTTGTACTTAACTCAAACCATATAAAACTAATGAGTGAATCTAAGATGATCTCTTAAAAAACTTGTGCTCCTATATTTCCAAATAGGTATTCCCCACAAAACTTGAAAAGTTTCAAATAAGTCTCAAACTACATTTGATTTTTGATAGTCAAATATCAAAATAAGCAACAAGCGTTACCCATGTTTTCATTTTATATTTTCAAATGAAAACAGTTTAAATTCTAAGAAATTTTACACTATCCACACTCCTACGACGAGTAGGTAGTTTTCTTTCTATGATTTTTAAAGTTTACTGCATAGGTGACGTCATACTGTGCAGGGGGGTCCCACCCTGGTGTGGGGGGGAGGGGTGCTTTGACTTCACCAGTGTGCGAAACTTTGAAAAATCATGGAGAGGAAACTGCTAATAGTAGGAGACAGAGAGAGGTTGATGAAAAAACAATTAGTCTTTTTTTTTTCCAGTTAACATATTGACTGCTTCTCCAAAAGCCAAACTTCTCATGGGCTTGAAAGGAATATCGAGACCCTAAATGATGTATCAAAATGTCGACTTCAATGATCGATTCTAATTTTGTAATCAATGAGGGTACAACAGGAGGTACCCCTACCTTCATACACATATTAAACTCTGAATCGATTTTTAAGTCCTCAATTGACTCCACCAGCGACCGATATTTGGACATCTGTTGCTCCGCTGTTTGATTACCTACCTGTCCATCAAGACGTACCACGAGGAAACTGGTTTAAGTACACAGTGAACGTGTCGCTCATTATCTATAGGTACCTACACCTATATGGTAAGCGTTTCTACCAAATCAATAAGGGAGTAACATGGATCGTCGACGTTTGTTATGAATGCTTGTGAAATAAACCCGGCTAGTGGTAAAAATTAAAATGTAAAACAGTTTTTCAAAGATAACAAATTTTCGGTCTGAAGCTGTTAAAATTACAGGGTTTGCCTCATTATTTGGATCCTCTTTAAAATTCGTTCATTGATCCAATTCTTTCATTTTTGTTATCATCAGTTGTTACTCTCCAGGAAAATAACTCACCTTCTGCCTCATCAGCACTTTGATACTATCTTCTTTATATTATATTGATCAATATTTTTTACCCAATTACACAAATGTGGAAACTCATATATAGTAAATGTTTCTCCGTATAATTTACCTATTTATTCCACTTCTAACTTCCATGTAATTATTCTCTTTTAAATAACTATTTCTAGAAATTTATTTTTAAAATTAATAACAATTAATTTTCAACCGATTTTTATTTATTCCATTACCTTATTGTAATTTTGTAACATAATTAAAGCATTTAATGAAACTTGTATTCCTTCTTATTCTACTGTTGGATGCAGTGGAATAACTAGGAAAGAGGTTCCACTTTCAAATTTTATTGGGAAAACAGGAGTAGGGCATTATGATTATGACAGGATGAGGAATGGAAGTAGGATGAGGTGGGGGGGGGGGGGGAAGTAACCAAGAACACGGAAACCAAAGGCACGGGAAGGGCGGATTTTAGTTCGCCGGACCGGAAAAGTGCGCTAGGAGTCGATGGATGCTAGCTGTTATAACATCCATGCTTGCCGACCATTTTAGCGTTGGCGTTGGATAGGTAATATTGATGCAGTAAAGCAACCAATTTTTTAGCGAGTTTTCGTAACAATAAAGCTGTTGCAATTGATCGATCAACAAATTATAAAACTAATTTTTTTCAATTTTGTTCATGGAAATCGGTTTTGAGGCACTCAGAAACGATTCCTGAAGCTTGCAATTTTTCAAATGTATTATAGACGGTAACACTTCTTTGAATTGAAGTTAGATTTTTTTTTTTTCGTTCAATTAAAATCATGCATTTCCAAAGAAAGGATGATTTTGTTGAGCAGCACTTTCTGAGCATAATGAATTTCACAAATTAAAAAAAAGTACTATAAAATATTACCTACTAAAATCAGCTAAGAACCATTAGAATGTCATTTTCCAGCATTTATAATTTATGATTAAAAAAAAAAAAAAAAAAAAAAAAGGTCAACTATGAACTAGAACATTAAAAATTCATGCACCAAATCATGCTAAGAATTGTGTAACATTAGTTAATATATGCAGAAAAATCGATGTAAAAATCTCCGAAAAACCTTGAAATATAAAATCTTGGCTTGAAAATCAAATCATTAGTGAGAACAAGGTTTTAGGCCTTATAATTTATAGATATGCATTTCTTTGCACTCAATGTGCTCAAATTTCAACAAAATTTTATATATATATATATATATATATAGTATTTGCAAATAGAGTTAATATTTTTCCAAATCAAATTAATCTTTTTACAGATAAATTTAATCTTTTTACAAATAAAGGTAATCTTTTTGGAAAGTAACTTTAACATTTTACAGATGAATTTAAACCTTCTCACTGAACTGTGTCTTTTGAATGAGTAGTGCAAATGTATTCCGTCTGGTATTCAAACAGAAGAATAGGTACCTACTCTTGTCGGAGGAGGCGAATCTTTTTTCGACGGGCGTCTTAATCGTTCCCAGGGATCTTTTTTCCCAACGAGAAGTTCTGTGTTCTGATTGATTTACACAATCAGATTTGTCATTGTGTACAGAGTAAAATGAGTGAGTCAGAGTCGGGTTCTCATCTATCGTACTGCCTTCAGTGAGAAATCGTCGTTCTATCGCTTTGCTAATTGACTCAGATTCTAGTTCATCCAGCTCCTCGCAAGATGAATCAGATTCCAGCTCGGCACGTACGTAAATTAACGTTAACGTCTATTATTACGTTTTAATACGTTAATTTGCGAAAATTCGCTCATACGATCATGCTGCATGACTGGAACTTTTTTTGCACTTGAAATCCTTAATTACGATCAATGTATTGAAGAAGTTTGATTAGGAAATTATTCAGTCTCAGAGGACCCCCCGCTGATAAGTTGTCTTCCGTATTTAGTAACATTGTTTTCAAGGCTCGGTCACCTTAGCCACGGAGTAACAGAACACTTGAGCTGATCAGTTCGCATCCCTACCATGCATTCTTCGTGTTCCAGGAGCGTTCCCTTTCAAAAAATGTCATCACCGTAAGTCGATAAGGAAAGAAATTATGAGCTGATCAGTGTACGAGTGTACCTTCATGCTTTGTAATTGTATTGTAGATGTTTATGTGTAGAATCCAAATCGCGGAACATTTATTTTGTCTATAATCATTAAACGAAATCTATTATACAATACCTAAACGTTACCTACTGCATAAGCGTAGACGCCTACCGAGGAGAAATAATATAGAATAGGATAGAACACTTTGCCAGTCCCCTGTACAAGAGTTGACCAGCCCACTGAAAATTAATTAGGTAAAATAAATCACCTACCAACTCTTCACAAGTCTATCTATAAGCGACAGAAATGATAATAAACTCGTTTTCGTGAAGTGAGAGTTCCATTGGAATTATACCAGTAGATACAATCGTTGTTGTTTTCAAGGTTGTTTCTTCAGTACGTTTCACCAGTTGCAATTCACTCCTGTGTTAGGGTCCCCTCCCCCCATGTTTCAGCCCTTAGAGAGAGCAAACGGATAACCGTTCTGTGACCTGGATGGTGTCATTCGATTCTTCTATCTATAAATGAAACCCGAAAAAACATTTCTGTAACCCTGAAAATAATTGAGATCTCAATTTTTAATTTTATTTTTATTTTTTTATTTATTTACTTACTTTTTTTTTTACAAAATGCCTAGTCAAACTTCGATCGGGGAAGAATATTTGACAGTTCGCCTAGGAGTTGACAGAATGACTGCGACGTATAGATACATAAACATTCATCTATTTTCTGGAGAAAAAATAAATAAATAAAATGAAATAGGTAAATAAATAAATTTAAAATAAATTGTTCAAGAGGAATCATGGGGAAAATATTTTACAAGTCTCGGATAAAAATGAAGAAAATAGCAATTTCAGTACCATGCTGCCTCAATAGCTCAATTTCTTACAGAAATCATGAGTTTCCTTCCCCGGTTACTCAAAGTTGAGATATCTCAAATTACTGCATTTATAAGACACCAGAATGAGGCTCGTTTTCACGGTAGGAGGCGAATAACACTCATTTTCTTGTTTACAACGGGAAACGCCATAAACCTTTACAAAATACGCCATGAATGATCGACGTGAAGGTAATTTAGGCTGAGGATTTAGGTTGGGACTGCACAAATTAATAAAGAGACTTACTTCACAAGAATTGTATTCAGTGAGTAGGTATTATAGATTCTATCAGGCTCAGTATACATTATAGGAACACACTGAATGTTGCTTGCTATACTTTTTATCTATTGTGTTTCAATTACAAATTATATAAATGTAATTATAATAATTATATTCACATAAGCTACTTATCATAATGGAAAAATTGGTTCTTATCTTTGAGTCTATAGTGCGATAAACTTTAAAACAACAGAACAAAATGTGTCCTTATTTATGCTAAAATTCGAACGTTTATCGTACAAAGTACGTAAAAGTTGAGAGAGAAGAGAGAAGAAAAATTTAAATTTCATAGCTAGCTCTATAAGTAAAGTCTATGTTTAAAAATAATATGTGCAATCTTTTCATTTAGTGGAATAAATACAGTGTCAATTAAATTGAAAAAGACAAACGAAAAAAAGACAACCTGAGTATCAAATTGTGCTTCCCTAAAACTAACTCTCACTTTGACAGGTTCGCTATTCAAACCCTTCTTAATCTTAACGACTTTGTACACGATACAAGAGGACTACAAAACCATTTTTTCCAGCTCATTGAAGTTATTTTATCGATTCATAAAAATGTTATTTGACCCCTTACGCAAATGTTTACTTACCCAAATCGCCGATTATTTACAAGTTTTCCAACCCTAAACTAAACGCTATTGTCTATGGTAAATAATCAAGAAAGAAAAATGAATTATTTATAAAGGAAAATAGCAATTGAACGAACCAACGATGCGAGACTTAATGTAGAAAAAACCAGAGATGAACGTTTTATTTGAATGCGTTTTCTTTAATTTAGTGTTTGGATGATTGAGCGACCCACTGTCACAACGAGTGGTAGTGATGTAACAACGAATCACTAGCTTCCAGTGGATACCCAGCGTTGAGCCCCGTCTGAAAACAAGAAACAAGAAAATTGAAGTTAGAAGGTTGATTTTACGAAATTGTGGCAAATTATGAGCACTTTGTGCGCAAAGAAATGGTTAGCTATCAATTTCATGGAGAAAAATGGTCCAGTCATGCAGCATGATTTTGTTACGGGCGTTGACCAGAAGTGTCGCGATGTGCTGACACAGCGCGACCTGATTTTACGGTCCCCGTCCGTTCAGAAAAATATTAATTTACGAGCAATTCCTACCTAGCCATTTTTCAAAAAAACCCAAGATTTAATCTAAAAAAAAAGCTGCATATTATTGCTCAAATGTTTTCATTTCTGTATTAGATTGCCCTTTTACGCAGATCACTGGTCTATAATGAACCTCTATGGCCTTGCACGTCCCCGCCATTGTGATGGATGCAGTGAGCAGATGGATCTGAACCATGGGCTTAATTGTAAGAAAGGAAGCCTGGTAAAGTATGGTCACGATCAAATAAGAGACCAATGTTCCAGGATGGCCAGCCTGGCGTGGAACTAGTGGGAATCGAGCAAGATGGAGATGACGGAAACCCAAGATTAGTGGCGGATTTCAAGGTCCGTGGCGTGTGGAACCAGGAGAGGGTGGGGTACTTTGATACAAGGGTGATAAACTCAGACGCCTCTTCTTACTGTTCCCTGGATTGGTTCGCATCTCTAGGGACTGGTACCCTGGTAATGTGTCTCGGCATGTAAATTTGCTATAAACTTGGACACCAGCTCCCTTAGCTGGGAGAATCAGATAGAAGGTTCACCTCCACCTGCAGTGCTTTGGCTAGTAGGTACCTTGCAAGGGAAGCTCTGAGCAAGGGCTCCCGAACGGTGAGCCATATCGAGGAGGGCGAGAGTCGTGTCCCGCCGGCTTGCCGGCGCACAGTGGGACAAAATGCGATTCTGGCTGGACAACAATATTTTATTGGCTATTCTTATAGGAAATTTCACGCTGATTCCGAATATACCATATGTTCCTATACCTAAAATAGCTCTTTAATTGATGTTTCTTGAAAAAACCTCGAAAAAACACGTTTTTTGAAATATTTTCCCATTTTTCATCCTTAAGATGTACTGGAAACGTTTTTTGCTCAATGGAAAAGTTATAGAAAATTAAATTCTGCGTCGATTCGTTACCAAGGAAAGTAAAACTTTTGGTAAAATAAGGAAGTTATTGAATTTCAAAGTTTTCCAAGACCGGAAAATACCGTTTATTGCCGTATTAGAGGTGAAACTTGATATTCAATCGACTTTCAAAAACAAGAAAAGTTGTAAACCATCAAATTCTGCAGCGGTTGACAACCAATTTTTTCAAAATACACCAATAATTAAGAGAGTTATGATGTTTCAAAGTTTTTGACAACTCCTATTTTCCACTTTTTCACTATGCTGATTCCCAGGAACCTATCATCACCTCACCATTCCTTCATATATGCGTTAAACAACTATTATGGTACACCGTGAAACCAATTCCAGCTGCAAATATTTGCAAGTAATCACAGTACCCTCGTCAACGTTGTGAAAGTGTGCCAAAACTCTGGTATAATTGCTTCAAAGTCATAGGAACCCAAACGTAAGCTTCTTGAAATGAAAATACGTCTGCCAAGTGGGTGTGAGTAATAGGATCCTCGTATCTAATACGTAAAATGTATAGATATGTTGTAATGTATAATACATATGCCTATATTCTTATATACCTATGCCTACCAATGTACCTCCTATAAATTTCATAAAAATCGGTCCAATAGTTTCGGATTTTCGCGCGTTACAAGGATTTGCGGACACAGACAGACAGACACGGAACCAGAAATGTTCAGGAAGGTCCAAAACGTGAAATGCGAGTGGAAATTTTGATTTTAAAGGACAACATTTTGCTTCCAAGTCTACCAAGGTAGCGGAAGCATTGTTTTCACTTTTCCAAAATCAAAATTTCCACTCGCATTTCACGTTTTGGACCTTCCTGAACATTTCTGGTTCCCTGTCTGTCTGTCTGTGTCCGCAAATCCTTGTAACGCGCGAAAATCCGAAACTATTGGACCGATTTTTATGAAATTTATAGGAGGTACATTGGTAGGCATAGGTATATAAGAATATAGGCATATGTATTATACATTACAACATATCTATACATTTTACGTATTAGATACGAGGATCCTATTACTCACACCCACTTGGCAGACGTATTTTCATTTCAAGAAGCTTACGTTTGGGTTCCTATGACTTTGAAGCAATTATACCAGAGTTTTGGCACACTTTCACAACGTTGACGAGGGTACTGTGATTACTTGCAAATATTTGCAGCTGGAATTGGTTTCACGGTGTACCATAATAGTTGTTTAACGCATATATGAAGGAATGGTGAGGTGATGATAGGTTCCTGGGAATCAGCATAGTGAAAAAGTGGAAAATAGGAGTTGTCAAAAACTTTGAAACATCATAACTCTCTTAATTATTGGTGTATTTTGAAAAAATTGGTTGTCAACCGCTGCAGAATTTGATGGTTTACAACTTTTCTTGTTTTTGAAAGTCGATTGAATATCAAGTTTCACCTCTAATACGGCAATAAACGGTATTTTCCGGTCTTGGAAAACTTTGAAATTCAATAACTTCCTTATTTTACCAAAAGTTTTACTTTCCTTGGTAACGAATCGACGCAGAATTTAATTTTCTATAACTTTTCCATTGAGCAAAAAACGTTTCCAGTACATCTTAAGGATGAAAAATGGGAAAATATTTCAAAAAACGTGTTTTTTCGAGGTTTTTTCAAGAAACATCAATTAAAGAGCTATTTTAGGTATAGGAACATATGGTATATTCGGAATCAGCGTAAAATTTCCTATAAGAATAGCCAATAAAATAGTTTTGCCCAGCCAGAATCGCATTTCGTCCCATTGTGCGGCGGGGGGAGAAGCGCAGTCCACGAGGGATGGGATCTCCTAAACAAATGTCAACCTTCTATAAGAAGGGGGATCTCTCTTATGTTCCCTGGATTGGCCAACTACTGCCCAACGAGCTGCAGAACCAAAGCACAGAAAGTACGATGCAGCAGCGGAGGATCTTCATGGATCGTTTACCCCCCAAGTAGTTGGGTGCGACGGATTCCTACACAAGGAATATGACATCTTTCCCAAGCGGCTCGCCGAGAAGCTCGCCGACAAGTTACATACTGGGTGAGAGTGAAAACACAAATTAGTGTTATCCAGGCAGTCTCCATGCGCCTAAGAGGATGTAGAAGGAAGGTGAGATGCCTAGGACTTGAAGATGGGGCCTTGAAGCCTCTATAGCAAGAAAAAACAAGATAAAAGAACAGAAGATGCTTTCTCTAACACAGTTCTCCGCAATCAGATGCATTCCAGTAGTTGTTATCAACATATATCATAGAGCGAGAACATTTTTTTTTTCAATAAAATTTGCTAACAAAATTGATAAAAATCGCAAGAAAAACCCCTTTTTTAGTATAATTATTTATTATCGAAACTCGGGGGATTCGCGCCTGGCAAATGGATTCACTCTATTACAGCACCAAGACTCCACAATTCTACGCTTTTTAAAGTCATCTTCCCACCATATAGAAGGTTTGCATAAACTGTGTTTGAAATTAGGTTTTTTCCCCCACATAAAATCATTAATTAAAATTAATGTATTTCAGTTGGTATAAATAAATCAGTACCAGAGGACCTCAACTGATAATTTGTTTTCCGTATTTAGTAACATTGATTCCATGGCGTTCCAAAGGCGCTCTATTCCAAGTTTCAGCATTGTAGGTCGTACAGTATAGAAGGTAGGCTCTGGGGGCCCTCACGTAGCACGTTGACATAACATCGCTTATGCGTCTACATAATCTACGCATAGCTTAAAAATATAACTACAATGGTATTTGATGTCCCTATCTTCTTATAAGTAGAACAACTTTCTATAGTAAAATTATTGTTTTGTAATATTATACATAAATGCTGTTTAGCATTGTTTCTCAATCCACTGCCCCATTTTTCACAAGCCACGTTAAAATTTGCTTTTTATAGTTTGGTCTAGTATAATTTTGAGCTCTTTTCATATGACTATCTAGCGCTCTGTGAATGATGTAGATAGTAAATTTTGGACTGTGTGTTGACAGCGTTAATTTTGGTCTTGGTGCAATTACATTCCCTGCGACTACATATCTTTTGGTATATTTATTATTTGTGAATACTTATGGAATTGCAAAAGTAAATTTTTAACATATAGTTGCCTTATGGTAAATAGCTTTGCAATATTATATACATTTATAGATGGCGTCCTAGGCGGTAATGACAACATTATTTTCATAATGATTTTCTGGAGTACGTATAATTTATTTATATGTGAGAAGTATGTTCATTGCTATCGATTTTCGTGGTTTCGGAATTTTTTCCCACCGAAACCCCCTGGATCGAATCACTGTGCGGCGTACGTCGGATGGACGGATTTTTTCTTCGATTTTTGGCTTTTTGGGAGGAAAAAACCCTGGCGTGGTTTTTGTTCGAATTTATTCGGACTAAGTCGGATGTTGCTATCATTTTGAAGATATGAATTGATGGATTTACTACGAAATTCAAAGTTAAAATAGACCATAAAACGAGCAAGTAGAAAACAAATGAATACAGGAGAGGAGAAGAATTGTATTTACAACTATTACTTAGTAGTTAGGTATTGACGCGTTATGTACATATGTATTTTGCCCAGTCTATTGAGGTTTTCAACCACTACTTCGAAACCCAATAGGCACTAAGGTATTGAGAAAATTAAAACATTATCAAGTTTTCTTGTTCTGAGAGAAAAAGTTGGCCAATCACAATAACATGTCCATTGCTTCCCTATTGAATGGGAGTATTTTTGTTGAGTTGCATTTTTGGAGAGTACGTTCCATGTCGTTTTTTCCACCAAATCGGTTTTTGATGGAAATATGTTCTATGATGCTTGCCTGATCGAATCCAACCTTGAATTATTTGGTTTTTACACCACTTGATAGTTTAAATTATGTTAGCAAGTTGGTAATGGCATCCGGGTTCGGTGGAATAACGTTACAAGTTGTCGCGGGCCTTCTTAGCAACGCTGCAACGCCACGATGTATTGCTTGTTGTGTGGTTTTGGATCTTGAACATTGAATTCTGTAAAGTTGTAAACCTTATTTCCACCATGGATTTTCTACTAGCGATTTAGAAATCGTCTATAATCGTAATCGCGTTGTTTAGTTCGTGGAGTGGAATGATATGAAGCTTAAAAGTTTAAGAGACAGTGGAAAATCCTACACAGCCAATCGCGGAAAGGGTGATGTGGTCTCTGTAAAGGTTCCACCTTCCAATCCTCGAGGTTGTTCAGCAACGTGTGAGAAACAAGGATGCTCCTCAGTCTTGTGTATGTACAAAGCTTATTTCGTCAGTTTTACGATTTAACATACATTGAAAAGTCACTTTTCCTCATTAAATTTATCAACACGACCTCAGGTAAATCAGATCCTAGCTCAACACGACAGGCATCATTGAAATATAACTTGAATTCTCCCCCCCCCCCCCCCCCCCCCCCCCCCCCCCCCCCCCCCCCCCCCCCCCCCCCCCCCCATATACCACATCGGTTGTTGAACAACAAATTCGAATGAATATAGGTAACAATGATGTTTGCGAACAGAGTTCTAAGGTAAATTACTTTAAGCAATGATTACTTTTTCAATTACTTCTATTAAACAGCAGTGTAGATAATAATGTATTACTCTACGTAGATAATGATGAATTAGTTCTTATTGTCCACTAAAGTCTTGTTATGTATTATTTTATTTTATTAATTTTCTTTTGGTAGTTACTGTGTCCATGTCTGTTAGTATAGTAGAAGTTGTAATGTTCCATACATTTCGTTTAGTAATAATCTATGGACCAGTGGTTTGCGTGGAAGGCCTTTTAATACATAAATAATAAACTTTTGTGTATTAAGTTGAAACCGTTTTTGAAATTGTTGTCCACATTTTTGAGCGTATGTATCTTTATTTAACTAGTAAATATACTTCTCGTAATTTTTATTGCATGAAAACTCTACTGCTTTATCATTGAATACATGTGTTAGGTATTGCAGTACGTGTGGAGTATTTTGAAGACGAATCGAAAGGTGTGTGTTTGGTTTGATAACCGAGTAGCGAATAGTGGTCAGCCCTCGGGAAGGGAGTATGTTAAGCCCGACGAACTCACATGTTGTGCGGGTTCAGTGGACGCGTCCTCCGCACCGCTCACTGTTTCAACAACCCATTCTAGTTAGACCAAATGAAATCTCCTTGTTGTAGAAGAAAAACAATGGTTCTGGGGGTTTTCGAGGGTGTTGAACTCGATTCTGAAACTCGCTTTCCAGAATCAGCTGTAGTTTTCAAGATACACACGGTTGAGTTGAAGGGGAAAAAAAAGTTTTGGCCATTTTTTAAAATATAGGATATTTTCTTTTAAATTCTATGATAACTATGTGAGTCAGGTGGGAATTAGAACAAAAATTAGTGTTTATAAGATGCAAATATTCATTAAATGAGACCTAGCACAGCTGACTAATTTGTTTCGTAGGTATTGAAAACACATCTGACTCTTTTGCAAAGATATGCTGTAAACAAATTATCAAATCGTGTTTTCTTCTCCTACGAAAAAACACATAATATTACTAAAGGCAAAAAGAGGCAAACGATTTTAATCTGATTCTTTTTGTAGGCATCCAACCTGTGTATTCCTGGTTCCAGCTCTGAGTTACTAGGATTTTATAGTGGTAAACATCCAAAAATGTACTTATTTTCGTGCTAATAGTAATACCCATCTACCTAATCAATATTTTCTGTCTTATCTCTTTTTATATAGATCATTGAAGATTTCTCTTGCCCTAAGCCAGAAGCCGTTTTTCTGCATTCCTCAGCATACACTATCACATCATGTCGTTAACAATTGATAACGGCCTTGAGTTCCACCAGTCCAAACCTATTAGGATAGAATGCATGTCGAGAGCGGCTAAGGGCATACCGTAAAGTGGGGTGACTTGGAAACGTGGGGTGACTTGGATCAGTTGGGCGAATTTTTGTTGTTGGTGTGTTGGCACTCCTGAATAAATATTTATCAGCTGTTTAAGGTCGGGTTCTCTTTGTCTGTTTCTTGGCTATTTTTTGGCATGAAGTTGGGCTCATAAAAGTATGTATTTCTAGGATTTTTTAAATTATGAATGTTGTATCGTAATATCCGCACTTTTGAAGTACAACAAACGTAGGTTCGTTTGTTACTAAACGTCACTCCGAGGGTGACGAGACTCTCAGGGCAGATTACTGTGGATACATACTTTCAAAAGCCGAAGCCATACCCCCCATTCGTGCATGGTTGTTTTTTCATAATTTTGTAAACAAAAAACTCCATATGTTGGGGTGACTTGGAAACCCCGATCCAAGTTACCCCAACATTCTGATTCATTATTTTTCAGCCATATAGTGCATTTCGTGTAGTCGTAGGTTACTAATTGGTAAAAAAAAAGTTTTCAGGCATTATGAGGACATACAAAAAGAAAGTGGGGGGGAGTATATGGATTATGACCAAGCAACACTTTAAAAGGCAGTTTCTGATATAAAAAGTCCAGTCATGCAGCATGACCCCATGAGCGAATTTTTGAAGATGTTTCATGCAAATATTACCGATTTTTACAATTAGCGAACGGCATTATTTCGATTTTTGACTGATTTTTCAACTTTGAAATTTTTGAAAACTTGATTAAAATTCTTATAGGAAATTTTACGCTGATTCCGAATATACCACATGTTAGTATGCTGAAAAAATTATTTCGCACAACAAATCGCAAAAAACAGGCTACTTTGACATTTTTGACTACATTTTTGAAAATTTCAACCAACGAACTTGAACTTTCGTTTTGTGTCCTTAACATTTTAAAATTTGTTTGAAGTTTCTAGCACAATTCTACGGACAGTTATCGTCTGAAATGACACATACATACATACATACATACATATATACATACATATATACATACATACATAAAAAAATGCGTTAAACTTCAGAATATGATTCAGAATAGCCTGAAACGGATTTCTGCATAAAAATTTTTCAAAAATTCACATTCTACAAATTTTGAGGCGAGAGCAATAGCTTAATTTTCTTCAAAAATTCGCTAAAAAGAAGAACATGAAGCTAAGACATGCAAGTAGATTGTATGGGGTAGCTGTATCCACATTATCACGCAAAGTGCGTAATTTGAACCCCGAAAAACATGGGGGCCAATGAAATTTTATCAATAAAAGAAGAGAAGTACATCTGGAAAAAATTTGGATATCGCACGTGAGTGGGGTTTTCCATTAACATCTATGCACGTCAGAGGGGTTGTGCAGCAATATTTGAATGTGAAAGGTGTAAAATGAGTGAATTTAATGAAGTCTGACTTTTTGATCCAACTTCTGTGATAACTGATGGTATTTGTGATTTTATAATAAAATACTTTTTTTTTAATGGAATTTCTGTTACAACCTTTTTAAAAAATCATAAGAGTTCCAAGACGCCCCTGGAGTATGTACAAATGAAAACTGAGGCGTTTGGAATGGGGTTTCCAAGTCACCCCACCCACGGGATGACTTGGAAATTAGCACTTAAAAAAAAAAAAAATTAAAAATACAAAGGATGCAAATATAGCAATTTCAAAAGGTGGGTTCTGTAGAAGAAGTAGCGTAACATGTTTCAAAACAAAAGTTATAAATTTATTGTTGATTTTTGACATATTTACACTTTGTTGAAGTTCAAAGTTGTACCAAGTCACCCCACTTGACGGTACCTTTGAACTCGGAAATTCAATTTTGTCTAGCTAGATTCGGTATTCAAACCACTGTGCCTCAAACTGGAAGAAATAATCAAAAATTGTACACCAAATAATCAAATTGGTGTTCTAGGTGTGATAGGTCAGTATCAGATACCTGCAGATGTGAGATCTGGAACAAGTTTACCCTAAAAATATAAACATGGCCTATTGCGGTGCATCGTGTCTATGAATCGATATACCTAGGTTTCATCCACGCTTCGATACGTAATTTAACAAACTTATAATTGTTACTTCTTGATAATATGCAAGAAAATTTATTCTTTTCCAAGTTTGGTAGTATATTTAGGTGTAAAATAACTAAGTTTTAATTTTTCGTTTATTACCTTATTATTAAAAACAAAAATAGAGTGAACAAATGAGTTGCAGAATTATTTTATAAATTTGGATTTCATAGACCAGAAAGAAAGGTTCACCGAGCTTCGCTCTGGGACCATTTTTCATCCATACCTAATACATGTTCAGAAGCCGCCATATCGCCTTTGATGCTACCCTATGTCGCTGCGATGAGAATGAATTTTAGAACCAGTTGAGACTCTGCATGACAATAAACTGCCTGTCGGGTGTTTTGTAAACACAGGCGTTCATTGTGATATTTGAATCACTGTTATGATATAAACATGTAAACCTTGTTTGTGTAACTTTTCACTCCTTGTATTTTTAGAGAAAAATCTCTTTGTCAATGAGTAAGATAGGCTATATAACCTATGCGACTTGATATGCCACAACATATGTTTTCTGCACTTGTGTCCCAGATGTTCTGCATATTTTTTGCATCATAGACAACCCTTGTTAAGTGCGGGAAATGACTCAAAATTGATTATTAATCCAGCATGGCCTTATGAGCAAATTTCGTATGGTACGCATTCTGATGGCTTTTTCATTCAGTTTCAATAGTAAAAGTTCGAATTGGAACAAGTCAGTGAGTGCCAATATGTCTTACGTTTATATGTACGACATTCAAACTTGTTCTGATTAGTATTCAGCGAACGACAGTTAATCGGTTTTTAGCGAATTTTTGCAGAAAATGAAGCTATTGCAATGGCTCTAAAAAATTTAAAATTGGAACTTTTTCGCGGATATGCAACTACAAGTTTTCGCAGTTCCAGATCCCGTAAACCATCATAAAACTGCTGTAGTGCCATAGCATCGATAACAGCTGTGGAGGCTCCTGCAAATGATTTTGTTGCAAAACCTTCCAATTCCCCCGCAAATGCCGCTATACTTTCACCACTGGCTTTCTTCTTGCTTTCGGCTGGGGGGTGAAAAGATGCTCCTGCCCACAGGTACCACACCACACCTGCTCTCCAATGCTTGAACCATCTAGTCACCAGAGGCATTATGACCTAACCGAGCAACGATGGATAATGCCTGCCTACCCTTGCAACCAATTTCTCCCCCCATTTACTCCCTCCACCGACTGTAAATTTGAAACTTCCAAGATTGCATAACTGGACTTAAATCTGAATCGAACAAATAATAAATCTGTCACAGAAATCAGATGAATATTGTAAAAATATCACGATTTATCTATATCACCCCCTTCCATCATGAAATTCGAAAAATGGTTAATTAATATAACCTCTGGCAAGTTGGGTGGGTGGTATAGCTTCCTCACATACCAGGGAGACCACCAACTGGAAATGTCAAGGAATTCTTTACGTCAAGAAAAGTCAGGGAAACGTCAGGAATTTCGGCACAGACCACCAGATGTCAGGGATTGGTATTTATTTTTTTATTTTTATTTTTAACCAATATTATTTTTTCAACTCAAAAAAAATTTAAATTTAAATTTTCACGAATTTGTACAGATCACAAATTGAGAGAACATGAAATATTGAAATGAAGAAGTACCTACTTGCCTACCTACCTAATCTTCTACCGCATACCAATCCTTTTTTAATCCTTCCATAATGGAAATCGTTATCGGCCTACAAAATCACGAGTGATTACAAACAAATATAGAAGTGGAAAGTGGAAACTTTAGTGGATGGAAAATCAGAAGGTGAAAAATTAGCAAGTTATGAATTAAGTGAGTTCGGAAATCGTTCAAAGTGCGTGAAGTTCTTTAAAAGTTGGAAAGTGGATTGTTTTCTTCTTCTTTCTTTGCCTTCCCGATTTCCCCAACTGATAGAAAAAGTTGGTAGGTGGGGTGGGGGGCGCAAAATAGGATCTAGCAGTTAAAAAGTCGAACAATGAAGGTACGGTTTCTGGTGAAAAGCGATTCAACACTTCGTAGACATCCAGGTGGGCCGTAAACAAGATTGTAAAACGCAGAAAATCAACTTTGAACCGCCAGAGAAGGTACGGAACTGCAGGACCCAAGGAAACACCGCGCAGCGGCCTCTCAGTAGTTTTAATGTATTTTGGTTTATTATTTCCAATAATAAGCCTATGTGATCGTATAGCAAAAAATTTTTATAACCCCCCCTCAAACTTTGTCACTTTACGTTTCAAGGTGCGTAGAATCCAAATTTGAAATGTCCGTCCGCCGTCCGCCGTTCGCCGTCCGCCGTTCGCCGTCCGGGCCATAAAAGGCCTTAGAATTGACTTAAAAAATCTGTTCTTTCGCACATAGACTCCATTTGGGGTCTAGTTGGTCCTAACTTCTCGCCAGCTCGATCGCTTCACACCCATGGGTGCTATGAGCCAAAAATAGGTGAAAAAGTGTCTTTTCTTTGTATATTTCAAGTGGTATAGAAATTGGAGATTTATGAGTGAAAAGAAAATGTTAGCTATTAATTTTATGGAAAAAAAGTATTCTAAATGATACTTTTCTATTCAAAAAGAGATTTTGGATTTTAGGCTATTTTTTGCAATTGTATAAAACAAAATTTAATGAAGTTCAAGTTTTTAGCATAATTTCGTACATAAATTGTTGAATGTTCTATTTAATAGTTTATAAACTTCATTTGACCAATCTTATGCTAAAAAATATCAATTTAACTATTCTTAGCCATTTTCAGTGATTTTGTCAGCACATTTTTTGAAATTTGACCAATTAAATGATATCAATATACAGTATAGGTAACACTTTTATGTGTTGGATAGATGACTTGGTAATAAATTGTTATGTTTATCAACTATATTAAAAAGCGTAAAATTGTGAGATTCCGCTGCTGTAATGGATTGAACCCATTTGTGAGGTCCGAAGCTACGAGGTCCGATACTAAATATACTATAAGCGGCGTTTAATAATTATGGAAAAGAGATCTACGTAGAAGGGCTGTCTAATACATAAATAATAAACCTTTGTGTAATAATTTGCAGCGTTTTTTAATTTTCATTTTAATGTTTAAGCCGCACCTCAATCATTACCGTCATTGAACAAGGTGTCTAAAGGGACACTGGAAGTGGCACGATTCTAAGGGGACCCATCCTTGGCTAAAAAGGAGCGCCATCATGGACTCCACAGGCAACTCGGAGAAGGAAAAAATGAGGGGTAAAGTGATGACCACTGTTTAGCCCCCAAAGAGGATTAAAAAAACCCCAAAAATAAAGTAATACAACTAAGACTAGATGTAAAATAGGCTAATAACTATATACATGCTACTGTATACAATAAGCAAAGTGAAATAAACTATGACTAGATGTATATATAACAGATACAGATCAGATATCACAGTTCGTAGTAGAGCTCAGCGGCTCTCAGGTACAACAACAGGGATCGGACCTAGTCTGGTCCAGATAAAACGTCAACCCACTGAGGGGTCTGATACTGGACTCGGAGGTCCACTAGGGCTAGACAGTCCTCCAGAAAGTGGCGGATGGACAGATCACCCCCACACCTCCCACACACAACATCTCGAGCTTCTGCACTACCCAGGTGTCTGTGAGTAAGACGGGTGTGGCCAGTGGCAATTCGGTTGACTACTATTCGATCCCACCTTGGAAGTAGGGTAACGAAAGGGCCCATTGGGCTCAAGTCCTGAACGGCACCACGCCAGTGACCTCACCCTGCCATTGCTCATGCCAGATGGAACTGGCTAGTTTTCAGGTATTCCAGTGGTTTTTTTAAAGTTCAACTTCATGGTTATTACGGAGGGAGATAAGTGAAATATTTTTCCAAGTTTTAATCATTTTTATCTTTAACGATAATTTTTTTCTTCCAACTTTCAAAACAGCGTGAATTTTTGCCTAATAAAGTTACTTGTACTAACTTGTACGGAGTACCCTTCCCAGGGAATTTAATGGAATGTGAAAACAACGATTGGGTCCTTATCTGTAGACTTCATAGAAAAGAATGCAACACATTTCAGCTAAAAAATTTACTGGGTGGCGTACAGTGTTCCCGAGGTGTGCAAAAAAACCAAAAATGACAGAAGGATTCGACGTTAAAACGCGGATGGTCTCACGAAAGTTGGAAGAATGTCGCGAAAATCCCTCTCTTCAAACGAAAAAACCACGTTTTTTGACACACTTTCGCAATTTAAACGAATATGGTTTGAAATTTTGGAAAACTAAGATTTTTCTGTTGGTCAGGAGATCCAGGGCTTGAATTTCAGTATAAATATGTTTTGTTGAGCCAAAATGGGCGATATTTTTGATCCTCATCATTCTCGCTGTGCAGTTTTTTAATATAGAATTTCTCCCAACAGATCTTCACTCCGACGTTTTAGACTAGCTTTTACAATTTGCAATTCTGCGACGTCTTTAGGGGAGATTTAGTGCGAATAAAATCTACTGTGAAATGTTTAGAAAGTTCTCTAGAATGTAGGTCAATAATTATTCCTAGGTTCTGTTAGGTTCTGTGGAATCAGTGTTGTATAAAAGTGGAAAAATTATGAACGGTAAAATTTGTAAAAATCTTAATACCCTTAATTTTCATCGTATTTTCAATTTCTTGTGATCAATCGACGTAAAATTGTGTTTTCTACAACTTTTTGAGGGAAAGAAATTTTTTCGAGCGGCTTTTAAGGCAAAATTTTGAAAAATATGTCAAAGGAAGTTTTTTTTTAAGGTCTTGCATGAAAAAGTGCGCGAAGAAACTATTTTAGATAGAGAAACATGGGGTATATTCGGAATCAGCGCAAAATTTCCTATAAGAATAGCCAATAAAATAATTTTGTTCGCCTAGAATCGCATTTCATCCCACAGTACGGCGGCCCTAAATACATCACAATTGTATGACGATTTGATTACCTCACACAAGTTTCGTCATGATCGACTAATTAGTAGGTACTGCACTGGCAAACCTAACACTCTTGTAACAAGCACGATTTCCGGAGTTTTTGTCCGATCTCGATGAAATTTGCAATAATCTATAATTTACGTGAACAACTGTGTGCTAATTTTATGTACACAATTTTTTGCAATAATTTTTTAGCTATATCCATTTGTTTTTCCCATACAATTTTAATGATACTCAGCCAAAATTAATACATTGTAATAGGATTTAGGATTTTTTTTAAGCATGCATATGCTTTAGCCATGTGACCCCTCTCCGAAATCGACAGGGCAAAGTGTTATGAAAATATGACAGAAAGTAGCGCGGAGTTTCCTATTGATTTCCACGTACAACCATTCCGTTGCTGGGGAAGTGTAACTCCCTTAGTTATCGTTCGACGATAATCGTTCGCCACTGTTTGGAATGCTCTCATTTTATCACAACATCTCATGATCTCTAAGCCTCTGTAGCGTCAAGGAAAACTGATTTATAGCCCCAAGTTACTAACTAATAATGCTTCGTAAACATAATAGCAAAGCATGTGCATGTTTTCAATAGTTTGAGCCGTTGGCTTCAAGTAACTAGCAACCGGGAGGGAGGGGGTCAAGGCTTTTTTATTTTTTTTCAAATTAAGTTATAATATTTGAAAAGTAAAGTTTACTGAACTTGTAATTTTTGATCTTTAGGTAAAACAAGTGATACGTTAGTATGTTTTAAATGTCAAGTCTTACCAGGAAGTGTCTGGAAGGACTCACACATATATGTGTACGAACAATGTTAAAACTATGTATTTGATTAAGGGTAGCCTGTAATCAAATTTAAGCGAGATGAGACGAATTGGCCTTGCGATAATTATGCTTGATGTGATGGATCTTACGTTTGCTTATAGGCAGTAAGACCTCATAATTTTGAGTGATAATATCCGTAGGAAACCATCCTCAACCTAACTCGCATATTCCCAGATAATTCATCGGAATCGAATGAAAACTGTAGAAATGATGCTTGTTAATAGTAACCGACATTCGCGAAAGCGCATACGATCGTTATGAATAGCAAAAAAACGACTCGAAACTCTCAAGTTTATAATTTTATGCAGAATATTACTTCGGAAAACTTAGATCAAATATGAACCAGAACATTCAGCATTCGTGCACAAAGTTATGCCGAAAAATGTAGGTACTAAATTTCTTTTAAATGTGCGAAAAAATCAGTTAAAACTAAAAAAAAAAAAAAAATCAAAAAATTAGTAGGTACACATAATATGGAAAAAAAAGTTTGCCATAATTTCATGAGTGAAAGTTTTCGGCCACACGAACTACTCAAGCGTCAAAACAAGAAGACTTACAGATGATCAGAAAAATTGCAAATTGGCTCATATAAATGCCGCATGACTGTTTTTTCTCAAATTACACGATTTTTGTTTGAAAAGCAATAAAGGTGTCACGTTATACATTAAAATGACTAGAGAGAAAAAAGAATTTGAAATATTTATTATCAAGGAAATCTGAAATTCAGTCGAGGAAATGTCAGGGATATTTAATATTACCATTTGGAGGTCACTCTGCATGGACGTATAGAATTAGTTGAAGAACGAAGTACGATTCGAAATGTTTGAATGCAAAATAGAAGGTGTAAATATGCTAACATCAATTCAACAGGATTCACCATCTAAAGTATGCACAACTATAGGGCGATGGTATTGGTAGGATATTGCCTAGAGGTTAACCCACACAACCTTGACAATTTTATCAAAATCGGTCCATTAGTCTGGGAGTGTCAACCAATATTAGTTTTGTGCATGTGATAGTTCACCATTCACGATGAAATACATAGGGCACCATCCATGACGTATCCCCCCCCCCCCTTCATGAGTTGAACGAAATCGGACTGATAAATCATGAGAAATCGTTGTTATTTAATATATGCACCTATGCGCTTGCGCGTAGACTATTTTAAATTCAACTGCAATGAAATGTATGCGACATTATTTAGAAGGTTACCCGCACAATTTCTGAAAATCTCATAAAAATCGGTTCATTTGTCTCGTAGTTTTGACAGTGTCAATCAATTTTAGTTTCGCACATGTGCAATAGTAATTCCTCAACGATTTGTGATATAAATCATAGCGCATCTCTCTAGAGCATATACCCTACTACCTCCCAAGTTTGAACGGAATCAGACTGATAGATGATAAGAAATCGACGTTATATAAATTCAAGTTTGTACACGCGCACAGGCTGCTATTGATCTGACAGCAATGAAATGTATAGAGGAGACCGTCTAGGAGCTGACCCGCACAAATCTGGAAAATGACATCAAAACCGGACTAAAACTTGGTATAGTTTTATGGGCGTGACAAGGATTTTACCAGGACTTGGAAAACAATAAGCACTCTCACTCTCATGTTGGATTCGATAATGAATATGGTAGTTTTCCTAAACCCCAAATACTAACAGACAAATACACGGAACATAAAATATGGAACATGAAAAGCAACTCACGTGGGTGAGATTGGAGGTGGTGTGGGGGATGTCCGGGGCGTCGAGACTTTCGCAGGAACTCGAGTCAAGAGCGGACACTGTCGATGTGCCCGCTCCCAGGCCTTTGGATCGGGGGCTACTACCGCCGCCCCTGTAACATAAAATATACCATCCACATGTTGTATACTTACAAAGTCACAATAGGTATTACTTAACAATAACCATAAAATACGTGTTGTGATCAGCAGTACAGTCCGTAATGACTTATGAGCTGCCAATATACCTTTATCAGACGGTTGCTTTCCTTAACATTCGACACACCCAAATATATGCTCGTACTTGAGCCAGCCAATCTTCTTGCAGACCATTAACATCCATACAGACTGTATAATCAAGATACTCTCATACCCTGAGCACAGGCATGTCAAATGGGTGGTGTGGGGGTGCATAGGTAAGAACAAATCATGGTCAGCAGACTGGAAATCAATAGCAAATCGTTTTTCAATACCCCTAGATTTCGCTGATGAACCAAAACAAATTAGGATTCACTGGACCCTATTGCGTGAGAAACTGGTTCAAGAAGCGGCTTCGAGTTTCCACACACATTACCAGGAAGGTCTTAATGTCAGTGCACTGCCTGAGTACGTCAGCTGTAGGGATTGGCAAAAACCCAAGTGGACATTTAAGGCTAGAGGGAGTTTAATTCATCTGAATTTTAAAGTTTGGAGAAAAACACAGGCACAAAGATGCTCCATGTGTATTTTGGCAGAGAGGGAGGACATTGTACACTTCGTGGGAATCACCCCAATTCTCTCAGAGTTTCGAGTGAGGTTTTTTGGGTGAGCTTAAATTCCCAAGAGAAGAGACGATACAGATATGAAGAGAGCCAAATTTCAGTACCTTGGGAGAGTATTGCTCAATGTGGAGGTATAGATGGGAGTTGATCTCCGAATTTAATTACTGAAATAATATTCATAAATAAATTTCACTTGTAACAATATTGTTAAAACTAGTGTTTGAAGCCCTTTTAATCATAGGCTACTCATATATAAGGAAGGAGATTGTTAATAAAAGGTAAATGTATAGCATCATTTATGCTGAATTTTGAAGCTGGCAAATGTTCTTTTTGCTTGGAATTTATATATTATTTTTGTCTTAAAATTCTGGTAGTCAATACATTCTGAGTCTGTTCATTAAGAACTGCCAAACATTACCTACATGTTTCGTTCTAGAGCTATTTAAAAAAATTGTTAAAGATTAAATTAAATTTTCGTGGAAAATTGTTAGTAATATTCTTATGTTTTGATAGGATTTGAGCCAACCCTGGCAATGGCTTATGGCTAAGCTGTGTAAGGGTTTATGTAAAACAAATGTGTATATGTGAACTAATTTTTGAAAATAAATGCCTTGATTGATTGATTGATAACCATAACGATAATGAAAATTATAAAAGCCTTTGTTGCGTGTAGAGGGACTAGAAGAAACCAATATAGGGTAGGTATTATAAAATGTATGAACACGAGTTACGGACAAAATGGGTTTGATTCAATACTTAATTCCTTAATAGATCATTTTCTGAACTCGGCAACTAGAAAACTCATCCCAACCACGACCGTCGTTACGTAACTAACACATAGGTTTTAGCGAATTTATATAAAAAATGAAGCTATTGCAATGGCTCCAAAAATTTTAAAATAAGAATTGAACGTTGATCGTTCCAAAATTCAGCTCCATTAGTATTAATCCTTCATTATCTCCAATAAGTTCACGCTATACTATTGATAGATGCTCGATAAATGTAATAAAGTGCGAGACTTGGGTGTTATTTTCGATGGTGGACTTTCATTTTATCATCACTACTATTCTATGGTGTCAGGGGCGTTTCGCCAGTTAGGTTGCTCGGTACGAACATTGAAAAATGTCGAAAAATCGATTCAATCAAACTGTCAAGAAAAGAGTCAAAAGAAGTTTATCCACGATGAACTAGAACATTAGAAAATGTACACACAAAATTATACTGAAAAAATGTACTTGAATTTTATTAGCATTTGCTGAAAAAATCGATAAAAACTACCAAAAAAAAGCTAGAAATCTGAACAATTTTTTTGAATTGCAGAATTTTAATTAGAACGATTTTTTTAGCCACAAAATTGTGGTTAACAATTTCATTACAATCAAATCGGTCAAATTTCAAAACAATGGAACGTTATTATACACGATAACTTACCAAAATTCGCTTATACGATCATGCTGTATGATTGGAACTTTTTGTTTCCCGTTTCCTTCAATAAATAAAATAAGTAAAATCATTAAGTCTTAAGACGCACCCACAGGTCAATGGGCAAACCTTATGTCTTGGGGCGAACCTCGTTTCGACGGGTGCGGTGATGCGTTCATCGAGGTAGCGTCCTGCCTACAGAACAGACCACAAGTTAGGCAAAACCTGCATGACCGCCCGATCTTGAAGGACGGGTCGACCCTTTGCGCCGTCTACAAGTTAAAAAGTCAACCAATCATAGATCTAGTGTTATATCTGTCCTGATACCTCGTATATCAACGGATCTATGAGGTCGAGGGGTAGATAGACTACCGTATGATACCTAGCGAGATCCCGAGAAACCGTCCATCAAAAATGGCAAGAAAGAATTTTGTTAAGAAAACAATTAGTTTCATCCCCTTTATCTTCGAATGTAAATCCGAATTAATAATTGTTGAGTTCACGAGAAACTTCATAATTTAATAAAATAAATGGATCAGGGAGTTTCTTTCCCATCTCCCTATGGCAAGATATTGTGAGCCTCATACTATTGCTTTGTTCGAGAAGTAGAAAAAGAGGAGTAGAGAGGAAGGGGTAGGGGGTCGTCTTCCAAAATCAAATTCTCAGAGGTTGTTAATCAATTTCGGTTCAGTTTCTGCCTGTCTGTGGTAAATCCTTGTCACGCCCCAAACTGTACCAAAAGTTAGGTATGGCATTTCCAGGGATCATACGGGTTAGCTCCTAGACGGTTAACTTTCACTGCCACCAAACCAATAGTAGCTTGTACGCATGCGCGAATGTGGATTTCTTATAAGCCTAATGTGGCCTTCCAGGACTAAGCAACACCCTTCGAAAACCCTAAAAGGCGGGAACCAGGGAGGCCATCCATCGGTTGGGGTTTTCTCCGACTCCACTGGTTAGTATGAATGTACGTGTTATTGGTTGTGCTTGTATTTATAGTGTGAATGTGATTCAGTACTGTAGTTGAGAGCGATTCTGTGATAATTAGTGCATTTTGTTAGTATAGGAATCTAGTAAGTAGGTAGAATACGTGATAGGTAGGGGAGGATATTCAGTACTCGCCTGCCTCAATCATTCTCAACGTGAAATGGACCAAACATAACATGACAACCGATGATGGGAACACCCCAAGTTATAAGAGGAGGTGAGCCAGTACCTAGGTGTCATGAAGTACAAGTACACAAGTACCGCATCCCATCAAAACCTGGCACCTCCTCGTAGTCCATCCCGGGCACACTCGATGAGTGTGGCTAACGCCAGAGAGAACAGGAGGGCCTGCTGTATCACCAAGAAAGAGTGAGGGAAATGCACTACTGCCGCCATTGCCAAGTCCTGCCAAGATTGTATTGGACCAGAATGGCCCCAGAAACAATCCAACCCACTCTGGATACAGCGGGATTTCTTATAACGTCGATTTCTCATAATCTATTAATTCAATTTTGTTGAAACGCAGGGGATAGCTGGGTATATGTTCCAGGAAGATGCCCTATGAGTTATATCGCGATTGGTTGAGTAATAACTATGGCGCATGCACAAAACCGAAATTTGACCCACCCAAAAATCCGAGACTAAAGGACCAATTTTATGGAATTTTCAGGACTTATGCGGGTTAGCTCTTAAATTACCCCTATAATTTTCATTGTAGTTCGATTAATAGTAGTCTGCACGAATGCGCAACTTGAATTTCTATAAGGTCAATTTTTCGTCATTTATCAGTCCGATTCCGTTCAAACTCGGGGGTTTGTTGGGTAAATGTCCAGAATGATGCCCTATGTATTTTATCACGAATGGTTTAGCAATAACTATTGCTAATGCACAAAACTAATAATGGTTGGCAATCCGAAACTAATGGACCGATTTTGATGAAATTTCCAAGGACTGTGCGGGTTAACCTCTAGACAATATCCTATCATTTCCATCACCTCTATATATAGTGACAGACCGATTGACTGATTCAGTACTGTTTCGATGGCCTGATGATGATGTCTTTATAAAAAAAGCGTTCGCCCCCGGTAGTCGACTTGCTAGTGATGACGGACTTCTCCAAAGGGAATGTAAATGATAATTTTGCCTTATAAATAACTTATATGCTGCATGCAGTTGGATTATTGATACGGTACGCGTATACGGAAACATGAATTATTGACCTATTTTGTATGTACAGATATATTAATATTCAATTTTGCATTCAATCATTTCTACTCGTAACTTGTTCCTCAACTACTGCTACAGCCCATGTTGTAATATCTCATGAAACTAAACTGCCCACCCAACTTGGAAGACGTTTCTTAATTTGTAAGCGATGAACGACTTCTCTGGAGCGATTTCGATTTAATTCTTTTAGTGCGGGTTAGGCTGCAGATGGTCCCCTATCAATTTCATCAATAAAAAATTAATTGTTTGATCCAATTTGCATAACTAGATTAATTTTAGTTTGCGCATACGCAAACGTAAAATCCATTAAGCTTACATTTTATCATGATCTATTCACCCGATCTATCTCAAAAATCGAAGTGAAATTCGGGACTGACGATTTGATGACTCCACATGAGTTACATCACAATCGTACCATTTGTAGCTGTTGCGCATGCGCGAACCTAAAATCGTATTGATCCTTATTTCTACAAAGCTAATCATTTCTCAATAGTAGTTCTTAATCCAAGTGCAATTATTCCGCTATCCCCAAGACAAATGAAGAGTCTTTGGGTTGATGCTAAATGTGAAAAAACAACTTTCCGATTTGTCCATGTTTAGATACTTGTTGGATTCACTCCCACTTGGTCAACACACTCGAATGACCACAATTCGAATTGAGTGGAGAGGGTTTTATCGCAAAAGAAAGCAACATTCGTCGGGTATAATTTGGATTTTTGGTGAAAAATATAAAATTTAACAGATCTGGTTTAATTATTAACAAATTGAACAAAACTTATAATCCGAGAACGTTCACTGCTCGTGGACAAAGAAAAATACGGGTCTACTAAACTAGATCTCAAAGCGAAGGATAAGGATGCTTCTGCTGACACAATTTTGGAAAGGCAGGTTCAATATTTGACAATTTGATGATTATATTATTCATTATTTTCCAGATTCGGTCATATACGATCAAGAATCCCCTAGAAACAGTCGGCGTACCCCTGAAGGCCACACATTAGGAATCTCTGATATACTCGTAAAACGTGAAATGCTTGTGGAAATTTAAAATTTGGCGAAAAAGTTTTGTTCATATTCATTGCGAACACAATGCTTCCTCTACCTTGTTGACTCAGAAGCATGAATTAATCTGAATGAGCAAGATTTAAATTTTTACAATATCGTGTTTCCATATTTGTTTTAGGTTTTCCAAATTGAAATAACGGTTTTCCATATTGTTTTAACGGTTTTCCAAATCAAATTAACGGTTTTCCATAAAGACGGTTTTCCGTATTAACGGCTTTAAAAAGATTTGGCTATCAAGACATTACAAGACGTATTGTAGTGATTAGAAAAGAGAATAAATTAGAATAAATGAAGGTATGTTGCGAATCATTAATCCTTCTTGATGCAAATCGTTGCGCTGTCACAACCTTCCTAATGCAATATTTGAATATCTTTTTAATGCAATCGTTGTGGTGCTTTTAAATCGCAGCTACCGCTTTCCTTTGGTGCCTTTTTCTGTCCGCACCGTAGCTTCACAAGTTTACATAATTTTTAACTTTCGGGAGAAAAAAAATTTTTGGTCTCCAAAATTAAAATTTCTACTCGCATTTCACGTTTTAGACCATTAAGAACAACTTTGGTCCCGTGTCTGTGTGTGTGTGTCGTGTGTCCGCAAATCCTTGTAACAAACTTATTTTCCACAGTTTTCATCCGATTCGGATGAAATTTTCAGGGAATGTGCGGGCTAGGGGGAAGACGGGCATCAGTTTCATCGTTCTTGACTCAATACCTCACTCTGCGCATGCGCAAACGTAAACGTATCAAGCATAATTTTCTCATGCCCTAGTCGTTCGATCTCGCTCGAATTTTGATGATAGTTGGGGGATGACAATTTAATCATCTTATATCAATTTCAACATGATTGTTTCATTAATAAATACTGCGCATGCGCCAACATGAAATCCTTTGACAAGCTTACTTTCTATAGTTATCATCCGATCTGGATGACATTTTTATGGAATCTGCGAGCTAGGGTGTAGACGGTTCCCTATCAGTTTCATTGTTGCGAAACCAATACTCCACACAGCGCATGCGCAACCGTAAATTCCATTATGCTCCATCTTTTCAAGCATAATTTTCTCACCCCCCAGTTGTTCGATCTCGCTCAAATTTTGATGTTAGTTGGGGGATGACGACTTGATCATCCCATATCAATTTCAACATGATTGTATCATTAATAGCTACTGCGCATGCGCCTATGTGAAATCCTTTTAACGATTTTTTTCCTTCAATGGACAACATGAATAGATAATGAATTTTTAATTTTGCCCACATACCGTTAATTTAAAATGGAAAAATCAATAATTTGAAGGAAAAACCGTGAATTTGATATGGAAAACCGTTGATTTGATATCAAAAACCGTTAACTTGATATGGAAAACTGTTCATGTGATGTGGAAAACCGTTAACTCAATTCGGAAATCTTTTATTATAAAATCTACAATATTTCCATACACGAATGGTCCAGGATTGCGGTGGGAAAAATACTTGTGATAGGTTCGAACCGCGTTCCTGCCTCCGGGCAATGACGAGGACAATGATGATTGAGTGCTGAAGAGGAAGATGAAGACGAAGTAGGCGAAAGAGACAGAGGAGTGTTGTGAAGAGCGATGAAAGGAAGAGAGAGAGCAGAGAGAGAGGGTGTGAGCGGGAGGAGAGAGTATGATTGAGAGAGAAAGAGTATAAGTGGGGGGGAGGGAGTTGTGGAAGGAGGGGTGTTGGATGTTGAAGAGTTGGGTGGTGGGGGTGAGTGGGGAAGGGAGGGGAGGGGGATTGGAGCTAAAAGCGGTACACTACGCCCCCGGTGTCGGGTTACACAAACACTGCACTAACCGTCCTGAAAATACTCGGCCTCCAACCACAACTTATGCACCATCTCCACTTTTATCATTAACCCTCAACGGCGGATCGTCCGCTACCTAGCGACCGATATATACAACCAGGCTTAAGTACGTATCTTCATCGAACATACATCACATTCGTACCTGTGTGCATACATGCATAGCTTCGTTCTCAGTGCGCGTTCTGACAGTTCTCGAATTCATCAGAACCGGGACAGAAAATCCCGGGGCGTTCCGGAACTTGTGGAACCGCATTCTGCACTTCAAACGATTCCAGAACTTGGAAGTGGAATAAGCTGTGTTGTTGTTAGTAACAAACTTTTCGTAGTCGAACCTTGGTACAATTTCGTCAAAAAAATTCGAGTTTCGTGGATGTAGACGAGATCCAACTACAACTTCAATCTCGTCCTCATCGTCTACAAACCATGAAACTTCACCACCTCATCGAAATTATCGCTTTTCGAACTTGACAAGGTACCAGTTGACATTTCGATGAAGAAATTTCAATGAAGAATAGCAAACAATAGAATAAAGCGAAATTTTACAGGGAAAATTACAGGGAACTACGTCCTTAGGTTCGAGTTCTGACAGTTCCGACAAAAATCGGGGACTGTTAGAACCGTTCGGAACTGGGTTCGCAAAACACTGCGAACGCCAAACTCGGCGTTCCGGAACTGGGCGTTCTGGCACTGGGAACGACAAAACTCGACTGCGTTTGCCCAGAACCGTTCCGAACTGGCAGAACGCACACTGAGAACGGAGCTTATTTTACACTTGTTCAGGATTAAAATAGTTTGGATTTTCCGCATTTGCTTGCTTTACACGTTCAGGCAAGTGATTTTTATGCACCAAAATTTTCAGGATCAGAATCAGACCAAAATCATTTATACCTAACCCACAGTTCCTAAAGGTACTTTCAACAGAGAAGCCGAAGACCTCTTTACCGAAGGCTATCAAAAGACTTAGGTATCAGATAACATCATTTTACAATTTCATCGAATTCGTTTTATTCCATCAGCTGAAAGAGCCGAGAGCTTTCCAAAAAGGTTCAATATAGAGAGTTTCGGATGATTGGAAGTGGTCAAAGCAGTGGTGTAAAGAAATCTGAATAACGTCATAGAGGCACGACATCCTTGAGTCCGCCAGGAGGGGAACCTCAGCGTTGCCAAAATATGACGCCAATCCTTTTTTTCTTGTTTTTAAATATAAGAGTTTTAAGCTAAAGCTTCACAGTGAAGAAATATCCACCCACATCTTTAGTCCAATTTTATCAATCTATGAAACTGTCATGGATACTATATCAACGACACAACGACAATTGATGAATTCACTTGTATTGTCACACGAAAAATTTAAGAAGGTAGAAGAAGAATTGATGACACTTTTAACAATTATACTTTTTTTTCAATTTCAGTTGTATATACAGATAGTTTTCCAATAAAAATAAATGTATTAATGGTTCATACTCATAACAGTTTAGTTATTATTCACACCTCAAAAACTGGAATCCCGAACAAAAGCTAGAAAGATTAGGGTAGAGCAGGGCGTTTGGAAAGGTGCATTAGAGGAGCGTTCGACTGACGTTTCCAAATCTGAGAGCTATTCGCAGTTGTTATATGGCACCAAACCATGAACATATTGGTGCGAGTATCAAACGATTCAGCATTGAATAATGAAATATTAAAGCTAATAAACGTAAAAATGAAGCAATTTTGCAATGGCTCCAGAAATTTTAAAATCCAAAAAAAAAAAAGTTTTCATTGAAATCCGTTTTGATTTATTATGATTGAACCTGAAAAATCAACATTTCGGGAAATTCACGTTTGCCTACTATTTATCCGGTTGCAAAGGACTTAGTGGGAGGGTTTTATGTTTTATCCACATGAAACTTAAAAATTTCATGAAAATCTGTCCATTAGGCTCGGAGTTTCACACTTGTTAACTAGATCAGGTTTCGCGCACGCGCAATAGTTATTAGTTGACCAATCGCGATGAAATTCATAGGGAACCATTTATAAAACATATACCCAACTATCCCTCGAGTTAGGACGAAATCGGACCTAAAGATAATAAGAAATGGACTTATTAGGGAATCCACATTTGAACATGCGCATGCGGTACTATAAAATTAATATGGAACCATCTAGGATCTTATCCGCACAATTTGAAAATGTCATCGAAATAGGGACTAAAACTTAGTACAGTTCTGGCGTGACAAGGAAACAACACGAAACCAAAATAGTATCAGCAAGCTTTGAAATGCGAAAAGCAAGTGGAAATTCTGATTTTGGACGACAAAATGTTTTTTAGTAGGTAAACAAAGGTTTACCACTTTTGGAAGTGATGAAGCAAAAATTATCTTAGTATTTATCATGTTTTGATCCTGAATGCCTCATTTGTAGGTACCAACAGAGCACAGTGGGATAGAATGGATAGTTTGCGCAAAAAAGCCCGATTTTGAAAGTTGGTGGAATGAGGAATTTTTAAGATGAATTTGTTGTGGAACTTGAAACTGAAACGGTAAGCTCCTATGTTTAAGGTGGGATCACATCCATCCGCAATTGCGAAATGCGGAAATCCGTAAATGCGTTCGGCCTTCTGATTGGCTAGAACCAGACGGAAGAGTGGGGGTGAATCTTGCCGGACATGCACTCTTGAGACGCACTGTCCACATCTGAAAAATTGGATATTTTACCGGATCCCGCAATTACGTCATCCTTCAGGAGCTGTTGTTGGTCGTGTTATCTTGTTTTATGGCTGTGCTCGAGCGCGAGTCCGTATTTTTACGATCCTCGAATTTTGATTTCATTTATAGAAAATATATTTCTGTAGCGCTTGTGTATAAGAATAATAATAATGAACAAATGAAAAACACAAATTGAACACGAGTTGGGTTAAAAATACCTAGGTTAAGGTACCGATTTTGCCATCTCACAAACAATTTACCTTCCTAAAGATCCTATTCCATTTGTGTTTTGAGACATTCTTTGGTTTTCTACTTTCCGAATAAGTAGGTATTTGAGAAGAGATAATACTTTTGCAAAAAGAAGAGGAAGTATAGAAATACTACTTGTCCTTACGAAATGGACAGATTATCTACGTTAAGTAAGTACTAAATTACGTTTTGACTTACGTTAAGTAAGTCAAAATTGATTATTTATGGAGGAATGAAATCATATGTTTACGATAAAAATTTAAGCATCATACTACATACACGTAGATCAAATAATAGCCGTTCCTGTGGGAAAATAGAACGTGTAGCTTGGGTTAGTCTTGGACGAAGAGCTAAACTGGAAACCCCATATTGACTATACTCACAATAAAATTAATAAATACATGTACATATTCTATAATATTCGACACACACTCCCAAGAAATACGATAAAACTAATTTATTACAGTATGCTACAATCTGTACTTCAATATGGCATAATTGCTTGGGGTGGGACATTCTCAACCCATATAAATAAATTACATGTACGCCAGAAAATCATTGTAAAAATTATGCTGTCTTTACGAATTAGGACTCCATCTGACAATGTATTTAATATCGCTAAGCTATTTACTATAAGGCAATTATATGTTAAAAATTTACTTCTGCAATTCCATAAGGATCCTCAAATAATAGGTTCACAACGTAATCCAATGTATATAACAAGGTACGAAGCAGCAGGAAATGTAATTGCACCTAGACCGAGACTAACGTTGTCAACTCACTATCCATTATTTACATTATCCACAGAGCGCTAGAGGGCCATATGAAAAATGCTCAAAGATTCACAAGACAAAACTACAAGAAACATATTTTAACCTGGCTCGTAGAAAAGGGGGAAGCGGGATGTGAAACTGTTTTAAGCAGTATTTATGTACAGTGATTATTTTAGGAAATATCTTCTCTTGAAATTATAAGAACATTATACGCATAACATTATATTTTTAAGTACCGATTGTATCATAGAGTAAGTAGATTGTAAGACATGAGCGAATCATCAAGACCTTCCCCAACAACACGGGACAAGCCTATCGTTGGGAAAGAAATCGAAAGTGAGTAGCTTAAGTTGTTCAATTTGTACCATATTTATAAAATGCATTTGTATGATTAAATAAATAAATAAATAAGTAATAAATAATAAAACTTCTTATGGTGCAACAATGCATAAATGATTTGTACGAGCCAATCTACACAGATTTTCGGGTAGAAATATAATGATATCTTGGGATGAGCAGTTGATGAAAGGACCGAAAAATTACTCAACAGTCTCATTTCAAAACGAAGTCACCTTTGCAGTTTTAATGTACTTACATAACAATTTTTTCTGTGTGCCCTCATGGTTTTTTTATGAGTTTATTATTGTCAACGTTGTTTCCATGAAATGTGTGATAGGTTGGAGGAAATAGGTCTGTTTGGGAAATACAATGGTATAGAAGACACAAACAATGACAACGCAATGATAACACAACTGGATGGCTATGAACGGTCTGCAGCATTTCCGCAATCCCCTCCACTCGTTCCAATCGCAGACGTATTGCCGCATTTCCGCAATTCCGGATGGATGTGAACCCACCTTCACTCTTTAAAGCATGTCGAGACAAGAATCAGGCAGATCACTTCTACTTTGCTTCCGAGTCCACCTATAGGTAGCAGAAGGATTGTTCTCACTTTCGGGAGATGTAAATTTTTTTGTCTCTAATATCGAAATTCCCACTCGCGTGTGACAGTTTCCGCGAGATCCAAGGGAATGCGCTGCCGTCGCTCCGTTGTTTCCCAACGGGCGTCGCACGCCTGTTCTCGTGTTCTTGAAAGGCCGCGTTTGATGATGGATGGGTGCTCCTAGAACTGGTAAACCTATCTTCTCCGAGCATAGCATATATGCTATTAGTACGAGTTGTATCTCTTATGGTACTATCACACCCCTCTCTATCTATGAGTGTGGATTTAGGCCCCCATTGCACCTCTGGGGCGCTCTAAGTTCATTACTCGCGTTTTTCGTTTTAGACCATTTTGAAAAAATTTCGTTCCGTATCTGTCTGTGTGTGTCGCGTATATGCAAATCCTTGTAACAAGCTTAATCTCCACATTTTTCAATCGAAATTGATAACATTTTCAGAGAATGTACGGGTTGGAATATAGAAGGTCCCCTTTCAGTTTCATTGTTTCCGAATCAATAAATCTCTCTGCGCACGGGCAAACGTAAATTTCATCAAGCATTATTTATTCACGCCCTAGTCGTCAAATCTCGCTCAAATTAGGAGAATAGTAGGGAGGAGACGATTTAATCATTCCTCTTCAATTTTAAGATGGTTATATCATTAGTAGCTGCTGCGCATGCGTGAGTTTTAAGAAAGCTTAATTTTCACAATTTTCATTCGATTTTGATGAAGTTTTCAGGAAATGTCCGGGATAGGGTGTAAATGGTCCCCGATCAGTTTCATTGTTTCCGAAACAAAACATCACTCCGCATACGCAAACGTAAATTATATCAAACATCATTTTCTCGTTTCCTAATTGACCGACTTAAAATATTACAATGATCTATACATTTATGTTACAGATACGAAGAAGCTATACCCGATTCAGAAGACGTTTTTAATTTTTCATTTCATAACGCATTCGTTTGCAGTGGAGTGTAGATCGTCTCTTCCCCGAATTCCGCTATGGATTTGACCTCTCTAAGGGAATGGATAAGCAGTGTGCAGCAGCTATTCAAATCTTGTAAAATAAATAAAGAAATTTCATAAATTTCTGATATATTAACAAAAATGACCAAGTGTTTCATAAAAACTGTTTAATATAATTAAAAATAATGAAGGGCATCACTGTCCTATGTAATTGTCTCACAGGTAGCTCTAGAATGGTAGAATTCTCTGGTGATAACAGGGTCTGCACATAGGTCGGAAGAGTGATTTAATATTATTTTTAAATAATGCTAAAGCCCATCCTGATATTTTCGACACCAACATTGCTCTCCTACAATTGGTAGTTCTTTTTCTATGATTTTTCAAAATTTCAAATACTTCCTGTGACACAGCACCCATATCGATCGGGAGGAGACCCTCTACCCACCGTGGTGTAGTAATTACTTGAAACTTTGATAAATGATAGAAAAATACTACTACTCATTACAGAGGAATACGGTTAGTGTCCAAATCCTCTGGATAAAATCTACTTTAATTAAAAATATAATGAAATTGTTCATGCACATACCCCACCATGTCCATAGGCAGTTTTTGAGAGCAATATTGAGTTTTGTTGTAGAAATGTGACTTTTTAAATAGGTACATGGGAACAATGCGAATCGAAACTGCACAAAACAGACCGCATAGAGAAGGTAATGTAACTAAATTTAGCATACCTATACTTTTAAGTTTTTCGTGCTAATATCGTAATTTGGACCACTGTGCAGTGGTGGGAAAGCTTCGATCAAGACTCTGACTCATGGGGGAGGTAATTTTCAGGTTCTTGGCCTCCTCAGCTGTGAGGGCCAAACCCGCCTGAACTCTGGATGCCGAGCCGGGAGCTCCCGTCTATTCTTGTTCCCGTCGCCCGCATTCATTGACCCACTTCGACGAGCAATCGGCGGGCGGTTCGACCCATTCACAGATCCGGAAGGAAAAAGCTCCAGTCGTGCAGCTTTCGTGATTTTCGTTCATTATTTTGAACAATGAATGAACATTTTAACCCCACCTCGAAATTTGTAGGTTTAAATTTCATTCAAGACGCCGAGCCCTTGCTTCCCACTGAAACCCCCCCGCCTAGCCCTTGCTGAGCCAATTAATTAATGCGAGAGCACATCATTACATGCAAAATCTTGAAGGAGAGACAGAGAAGAGAGATTAGAAAGAGCTTTGAGCAAATGTACACTCTGACTGGTAGTCATACACGACTCCGAGGGAACGTGCATGAGTGGTGTAAAGTATAGCGACTCCAGGAATTGGCAAATTTTCGTAGAAAATGAAGGTATTGCAATAGCTCAAAAAATTTATAATTAAAATTTTCGGAAATTATCTTTATCGAAATCCGTTTTGAGGCATTCTGAAAATATTTTACAGCAGTTTTATACATTTTTAATGAGAATAAGTTTAGAATGGAGAATAATTGTATAAATTTCTAGGGTCGAGGACAGTTCTTAGTAATTTACACAAGCGCACATGGTCACAGGTAGGACGCACTTGCCCGCCCCGAAAATATTGATTTGTAAATAAAATTTTCAATACCTTCAATTCCAAATACGTAGTTCCAAATTACGTAAAATGAACTACAGGGTGCAGAGGATTTTTCCCTGTGATCACGATTGTAATCTTATTGCTTCCGAGTCTACCTACAGGTAGCGGAAGCATTGTTTTCACTTTCAGGAGAAAAAAATTTTGGTCTCCAAAATCAAAATTTCCACTCGCATTTTACGTTTTAGACCATTCTGAACAACTTTGGTTCCGTGTCTGTCTGTCTGTGTGTGTGTTTGTGAGTGTGTGTGTGTGTGTGTGTGTGTGTGCGTGTGTGCTCATCTCAGCGGGAGTGCTCCGTGGTATCACCACCCGCGTCCTGAGGGGTTCTTACTTGAACTGGTGGTCATTTTATAGGGGCACTTCCTTTCATCCCATTCTTCCTCCTCGTCCTGCAAATTCCCTTATCCCTAGAGCCGGCGTCGGGTAAACCTGGGCGTCCTCCCCACTGTTTTATTTTATTTGTTTATTTTTCAATTTAATGGTGTGCCCCCTCCGCCTTTGAGGGGAGTTTTATTTAAAAAAAAAAAAAAGTGTGTGTGTGAGTTTGTCTGTCTGTCTGTCGTGTGTCCGGAAATCCTTGTAACAAGCTTATTGTCCACAGTTTTTATCTGATTTAGATGCAATTTCCAAGAAATGTGCGGGCTAAGGTGTAGACAGTCCCCTATCACTTTCATCAATCTTGACTAAATACTTCACTTTGCGCATGCGCAAACGTAAATTCCATCAAGCACCATTTTCTCACGCCCTGGTCGTCTGATCTCGCTCAAATTCGGATACTAGTTGGGGAATAACGATTTGATCATCCCATACCCTATTTCAACATGATTGTGTCAATAATAGCTACTGCGCATGCGCCAATGTGAAATAATTGTAACGACCTTAATTTCACAGTTTTAGTCCGATTTTAACGAAATCGTGAGTGAATGCGCGGGTTAGGTTGTAGATTTCCCCTAACTATTTCATTTTTCTACTCATCAGTTCATTCTGCGCATGCTCGAACGTAAATTACATTGAGTATACCTAATTTTTCTGTTTCTTAATTGATGAAATATGACGTTTCACGCAACTTCTTGGTTTCCCTATTTTGCTATGGAATTTTTCGAAATCATTGAAAGATTTTCAATGACCTATACATTTATGAAATGTAAACGAGGAAGCTATGTGCCACACTCAACTTGGTAGACTCTTTTTTCCTGTGATAACAGTCATGATTACAACCTCAGATGTGATTTAGTGCCGTATTAACATCTGGCAACCCACTCCTCAGTGCTTTAGACGGTCCAAACACAGTTCTACTGATATAAGCCTCTGCTTCTCTGCTTATGCACAAACATGAAATTCGTATAACACGCATAACGTTCACAATTTACATCTGATTTCATGAATTTTTCAGGAGTTATACGGGCTAGTATCTAGGCAATCCCATTTGCGTTTAATCGCAACCAGATCAATCAGATGTAAATTATTGTGAATGTTATGCGTGTTATACAAATTTCATGTTTGTGCATAAGCAGAGGCTTATATCAGTAGAACTGTGTTTGGACCGTCTAAAGCACTGAGGAGTGGGTTGCCAGATGTTAATACGGCCCTAAATCACATCTGAGGTTGTAATCTTGACTGTAATCACAGGAAAAATTATGATTATGAGTGTAATTACAGGGAAAAATCTGCGGTAAAGGGCTAATTTATAGGGAACATCAGTTGCTACGGCACAAATCACATAAAAAACTTGTGATTACAATCGTAATCGCAAAAAAAGTGATTACGAATTAAAAAAAAAAAAACCCAAAAATAAAGTAATACAACTATGACTAGATGTAAAATAGGCTAATAACTATGTACATGCTACTATATACAATCAGCAAAGTGAAATAAAACTACGACTAGATGTATATAAATAGATCACAGATCACATATCACAGTTGGTAGTAGAACTCAGCGGCTCGCAGGTACAATAACGGGGATCGAACCTTGTCTGGTCCGGATAAAACGTCAACCCACAATCCACTGAGGGAGCTAATGCTGGACTCGGAAGTCCACAAGTGCTGGGCAGTCCTCCAGAAAGTGGCTGATAGACATATCACCCCCACACCTCCCACACACAACATCTCGAGCTTCTGCACTAAGCAGGTGTCTGTGAGTAAGACGGGTATGGCCAGTGGCAACCCGATTGGCCACTGTTCGATCCCTCCTTGCAAGTAGGGTTACGAAAGTGCCCACTGGGATCGAGTCCTGAAGGACACCACGCAGACCAGTGACCTCACCCTGCCATTGCTCATGCCAGATGGAATTGGCTTTATTTTGCATGTCGATTTGATCCTCTATGCGTATAGGAAACATATCAATAGAGTTATCACCAATGACTCTTCTAGTAAGGGAATCTGCACAGTCATTGCCATGAATACCCTCATGGCTCGGTACCCACATAAATGTTATGGTTGAGCCCAATGTCGTGGCTTGGTGTAGCGATCCACGTAGGCTTTGTATCGTAATAGTAATTACGATTACGATTCCGCCCAACTCTGCAGAGGGGTAATCACGAAGTGGGTACATGATGTTATTTTATAATTTATTTGTTGTCAAAGTCAAACCATAAAGAAACCAGAGCGCACTTGCCCAAATTCATCCTAACCCAATATGAATGTGCTACGAGCAACCCCCTCCGACCATTCATTTTGGTACCAAATATTCGTACTCAATCCGTTATTAGCCAATGCGCTACTTTGATTCAATTCGAAGGGTACTAAACAGAAGTAAATCCACCACAAAAAACTGGAAAATGAGATAAGCATACTATGGGTTGGACTTAGTCAGTCTACGCTTTCAGCAAAAAGGAACCATTTTATTGATAAGCTTTCCCCCTAACATTTGAATTAGAATAAGTTGCTGAATCCGGAATGGCTTTATCGGTTTCTCAAAAAAGTACCATTCAAATAATCCATTTTGATTGAAAAGATAACGGTGTTTTGTGATTCAGCGTAAGGGAGTCAACTTTTGGATGAAATATGAACCAACTTCATTGGTTCTGTTCTTTGAATGAGTTTCTTAACTACCTTATATAATCATTGTGTTGTTGTGCAATTAGTCGGCTGCATATTTATTGTGTATTGGTTATTTAGACAGGATTCAGCCCAGGGGTAGAAACACAATTTCAACACATCTCTTTACCCACTTTATTTTTTGCAACGTTTCAGGCCAAAACTTGGCCCATCTCCAGGCAAAACCTATAACAGTAGAAAACCTATCATAAAATTCATACCCACCAATACACTATATAATCATTACGGGTCTCATCGTTATCATTAGGGTTTGTTTAAATAAATAACATTTATAGTCATTTCGTTCATTCATTCATTTTGGAACGAGACTTATTTATGACTTTTGCTTTGCTGAGTCA
The DNA here is from genome assembly GCA_030762985.1 of Adelphocoris suturalis. Classification (NCBI taxonomy): domain Eukaryota; kingdom Metazoa; phylum Arthropoda; class Insecta; order Hemiptera; family Miridae; genus Adelphocoris; species Adelphocoris suturalis. The sequence continues at coordinate 71,978,638 of CM061045.1, read as the reverse complement.
TAGTTGAATCAGAATAGCAGTTGGGAATTTCTCAGAGTGGAACCAGCTGATGTGGTTCATCACTTAGATTTTCTGTACAGCGATCAATCTTTTACTCATATAATTTGAATTTTAGGGGTTTACTATAATATTTGCATATTTTTGAACAGATGAATGACGCAGAATCAATTGAGAACTAGAGGAAAAAAGTGCTCAGTCATGCAGCATGACCAATAGAGCGAATTTTCAAAGAAAAGTTATGGATAACATTAAGTTACGTACTTAAATTCTGATCATCCATGTTCTGAATAAAACTTAGGGTACAGCCAGGTGATGAAATCACAAAGAAAATTTTAGAACAGCAGCTGAACTCGAAAATTTGGTCAATTAAGAGCATTTTTCACCTAAAAATTGATTTTTCTCACTTATTTTTGAATCTTAGAGATCTGGGGGTGGTTGCAATCGTCTCACTGATAAGCAATACTTCGACTGTGACACCCCATATGCCCTTTAGTCAAAAATCGATTTTTTAGCATTTTTTTGGGCCATTAAATTGTAAATTTGAGCCTGAAAATTTGGAGCGATCAGGCTGGCCAACGAACTTGACCTGTCTTTTGCCAGGACGGATTTTTCTACGTATATATATATATATATATATATACACTCGGCGCTTCGCGCCTCGCCGGGGGGCTTCGCCCCCCTGGATCTTTTCTCTTTTCTACTGCGTAGAAAACGAGGATAATTTGCTATGCAATTTATTAATTGCATATTATCAATGCTAGCGACGATTAATTAATTAATTAAATTAATGGATATAAAATAATAAATTACATAAATAAATTGATATAAAAAAATTTGGATGTAAAAAAATGTACAAGCCTGGGTGGGATTCGAACCCACGATGCGAAAAAAATGGATATAAAAAAATGTTCAAGCCTGGCTGGGATTCGAACCCACGAACTCGCGCTTCGCGTCACGGACGTTACAAAAAAAATTTTTGGGGGTCGGCCTAAGAATTGCATAGCAATTAATATATACGACGTTGAAATCTAGGATTGTGTTCTTTGATGTATTTATGGGTTATGTATTATAAGGGGTCCCCGACCCTTCAACCCCACTTTTAAAATTTCGAAGCCATTGAAATAGCTCATTATTACTTTGAAAATTCACTAAAAGAAAATCCCAATACAATTATCAAATAATTTGCTTGATTGCTCAAAACTAGATTTTTGTGGTTGGCTCCCTTCTGGTGAGTGCCGTCCAATTGATGTTATTATTCTGGGCGTTATCAGTTGGAATGGAGCGGATTACGATGTGAACTCAGCCACAACTGCGGGCGCTCCGAATCGAGTCCCAGGGGACGGTGTACGATTAGGGGGAGCGGTTGTCTTCCCAACGCCATCACCTCCACCTCGACTTCAGCCTGTGTAAGTGACGCTGGGGAGAGTTGGGGACTAATTGAATCGTCAGACGTCATTGTAGGTGAAGAAGCGAAGAAGACAAGATAACGACGGCATGAATGTAGCAGAGCATAACTTATAATGGAGAGCGGGAGGGGGAAGGGCATAACGTATTGGAACATAATGCATGCATTACAGGGACGTCCCCATTTCAGGTAGGAATATGATTTGGGTGAGAATTTTGAATACTGCACGTATAATTGGAGGTTTTGCACATCAAATTGGAGGTTTTACATATCAAATGGGAGGTATTTCATTTCAAATCGGAGGTCTCGCACATCAAATTGGAGGTTTTGCACATCAAAGTGGAAGTTTTTCATTTCAAATTGGAAGTTTTTCGTTTAAATTCGAGGTTTCATACACCAATTCGAAGGAGGATTTCAAATAAGGAAATAAGCATTTTTACCTCATGTATAAATCTTCAGTTTCCTCTGTTGTGATAACTACAGTCATCACTTCGGAATACATACACCAATTACACGATGAGAATGTTGCTGGACCCGACAGCCGCTGCTACAGGGCAAGACTTAGAATTTAAAAAAAGTTCATTCTTTCTTTTTTGTTCATTATATTCATTCATGTTTGTTGATTAATCATGATTTTCGTTACGAGTTCGTTGTGATTCTCGAAACGTATCGTCTTATTAATTTCTATTCCTATTCATATATATATATATATAGGTTCCTTCAATACGTATCATGTATTATTTGTTTCACGTTTTAATTTGTTTACTGCTTTTCCAGAATTAAATAATTTATTTACAAAATTTCAGCTATCTTTCAATTTAAACGAAAAACCTCCAATTTGATGTGTAAAACCTTCAATTTGACATGTAATTGCTATATATCGTGATTATACTGGATTTACCTCTATAACCCGTGTTCGGAACCCGTGTAGGAAACGTGTTAGTATGAGAAATTTTAACAGTAGAATGTGAAGTGGGTTCACCTACCTAGTCGCAACGCCCGCGTGGAGAAAGAGGAACTACCGATAATATAGAATTTCCAAGTCAAATGAAACCTTTTCCAAATCAAATTAATCCTTTTCCAAGTAAAATTAATCCTTTTCCAGACCAAATGAATCCTTTTCCAAGTCAAATGAATCCTTTTCCAGACCAAATGAAACCTTTTCCAAGTCAAATGAATCCTTTTCCAAGTCAAATAAAACCTTTTCCAGACCAAATGAAACCCCCTGAGAAAATGAACCAAATGATGCGTATCCTTGCAAATTGCAGGCGTTGCAGAAAGAAGTTTACAAAATGAAAATTTGATTATTTTAGACATTGGTTTATCGAAGTAGTTCTCACCTTAGTAAAATAGGAAACATGTTAATTTGAGAAATTTCTAACATTAGAATTTGAAGTGGGTACACCAAACTACTCGCCACGGCCACACGGAGAAAAAATGGCACATGAGCTTCCTCGTGGACTTCACAGTACATCACCATTAAATTAATAAGGTGGGAAATTGGAAGCTGAATGGTACATATAGGTATATAATAAATGAAATTAATAAGGAAAATTTTGATTTTAATATGGGGCCATCCAGGATGTAGTCCGCATGTTCCATGACAATTTCGTCTAAATCGGATCAAAACTTTCGCGCATGCGCCTAGCGTACCGCTGCTGATGATCGCGAAGAATGTGATACGGGACCTCAAGGAACCTTGCCCGCATCATCCCTGAAAATCTGACCGAAATCCGTTCACAATTGCCTGAGTTTTGACCGAAACAAGAAAATGTTGTTTGCGCCTGCGCAGAGGCTACCGTTGATTCGATCATGACGGAACTGATAGGGACTCTGACCATGTAGAGCTATACCCGCACGATCGCTAAAAATTTGAAGAAAATCGCATCAAAATTGTGGAAATTTTGGCTGTGGCAAGGACCGTAACAAGAATATGCAATTATGATTATTGTCGTATGGGATCTCAAGGGACCTTACCCACATCATCCCTGAAAATCTGACCGAAATCCGTTCAACATTGACCGAGTTATGACCGTCACAAGGAATTCACGTTAGCGCCTGCGCAGAAGCTACCGTTGATTCGATCATGATGAAGTTGATAGGGGACCATCTAGAGCTTAACCCGCATGATCCCTGAAAATTTGGTTAAAATCGGATCAAAATTGTGGAAGTTATGGCTGTTACAAGGAAATGTGGACGGACAGACAGACAGACAGACACGGAACCAAATTTGTTCAGGAGGCTCTGAAACGCAAAATGCGAGTGGAAATTTTGATTTTGGAGCAAAAAATTTTTTTTCATTTCGAAAGTGAAAACAAATGCGTCACGGTCATCAATTTCAATGGGGCGTCCATCCTATAATATGCAAAGCCTTGCTAATATTACCTAGGAAAAAGTTTCATTTGACTTGGTAAAGGTTTTTATTTGGTTTAGAAAAGGTGTTTCATTCGAGTTGGAAAAGATTTCATTCGGTTCGGGAAAGGTTTCATTTGACTTGGATAGGTTTCATTTGGTTTGGGAAAGATTTCATCTTACTTGGAAAGGTTTAATTTGGTTACACTTCGAAGAAGAATAATTCTTCATGCATTTTTTATGTATTAAATTCATCCAAAGTCATAAGCTGAAGTAAACGTATGTGGAAAATTATTAAATAAACTAATACTATGGAAAAGGTAACGTTTTGTACAGCAGAGGTTCTTGCTCGTACGGGTTTTGGTGTTATTTTTTCACCACTTCCTGCACCAATATCAAAGCTACCGATTTTATTTCCCAAGCACTTTTTTTTATAAGCATAAAATATATTCTTCTATCCTTTTTCTTTTGAGCAATATTTTTATTAATGTCTTTTGTGATCTTATAAGAAATGGATTGCCTATGACCTATCATGAATATGATGCGAGAAACTGCCTCCCCCCCCCCCCCCCAACCAGCCCCAAAGATAGTATGAAGCCCTGAACTGTCCAATATTTGTTTCAAAAGCTATCTTGATGAATATATTGAACAAAGAAAAATTCGCAGAAAAAGGTTGAAAATATAACGAATAATACCAGAAGAGACCTGTTGAACTCTAATTAAACTCATCTTCCTCCACAGTTATCGATGGGATTTCCGTAGTTAACATACCTCCCACTTTTGAAAATGCATGCAGTCAGTATCTTCCCACTAATATATCAGTTCACGACACCAGTTCCTCATTGAGATAACGGAATCTAACTTGCAATAATCGACAGGAAAGCCACAACTCGTAGAGCGGGAAGTCAATATATATATATATTGTTGTAATCCAAGTCCTGCCTCCGTATTGTTATAGTTCATGTGTACATTAACCTGGCACGTTGACAACATTGTTTACATTATAAAAATAAATTTCAGTTCAGTACATAACGAGGTGAAGGTAAGCACTAGACTGACAACGAAAAAAACGAAAGTTCGAATTTTTGAGGGGCTCAAAGCTCAGATGATTGCATCAGATGCGAGGAACAACTCCTGAAAATTTCACTCCGAACCGATAACCCCTTGAGGTCTCCCAAACCCGTTTTTTGATAATTGAGTTAACGATTTTAGAACACTAGACGCTTAGGACAAAAATACGGTTAGGACATGAAAGATCATGAGTTTGGACACTTTTTATACTCTATTCCAATGTTTTCAGTGTCGCGGAACACGATGCCGCCATTATTGCAAGCGCAGAAGCTGTATTTCTTTTGATATTCAAGAAATCAGTCCAAATTAGTGGTGGAAAAAAGGCATTTTTTGCCGTTTTTATCTAAATTTGAATGGGGAAAAAATTGTTTGCAGGTCTTTTCTGCTTCGGACCTTGTTTCCTGGCTTGTTCCGAATGTAACGAGACCAATTTCGTCCTATAATATATTGTCCTTTTGGAAATATCTACTCAAGAGCCGAGTTAGCTTTTGTAATGGTAACCGCTCTATACTTACCAGTAGCTACGAAATCAAAATTTAACGCCCTGAAGCCCTTTTAATCCCATTATTTTATGTTTTTGGGCTCGTTGAACATTAAGTGCTAGTAGTGGAGGCGTAGGACTCGTATTTCGGTTAATAATCAAGAGCTAGGTGTCAAAAATTGGTGGATAGAGTAGATTTTTCTTGATGTTCAAAAAATCAGTTGTAATACGAGTCTTACGCCTCCAAGAAAAAGAGAAAACAACGAGTTTGGGAGACCTCAAGGGGTTATCGGTTCGGAGTGAAATTTTCTGGAGTTGTTCCTCGCATCTAATGCAATCATCTGAGCTTTGAGCCCTTCAAAAATTCGAACTTACGTTTTTTTCGTTGTCAGTCTAGTAAGCACCTATCAAAACCAAGTAGGAATACAAACAAATATACCTGATGGAATTCTGGATCTCCGACTCAATCCAGCCCCTGAGGGGAAAGAAAAACTGTGGTGCGTGGGCAAACCAGGCGAAAAAATTGCTTCAAGATTATGGAAACTGGAACCAATTTGTTGGTCCAGTGGCAGAATGTGAAGAATGGATGCAAAAGGGGGAAAAAATGGCCGATTTAATCTTATCTATTGAAACTTCAGTGGTTCGCGTAATTAAAAACGGCAAATGGTCAAATGACATTTAGAGAAAACTCCATGAAGAATACGGGTATTTACATTGACAAAAGGACATTATAATAGAACATTCATTAATCCGCAATACAGAACAAAAAGAAAAAATCAAGCAGCACGAGACGGATATTAACCCTGGAATGCCCCGGCTAAATTCCCAACACTTAAAACTCCCCGATGGGGTGTGTCAAACCCCAACTTTAAAAAATGTTTAAAAATTCAAAAATAACACACTCGAATCAAATTTTATTTTTAAACTGTTAAAATGAGTGTATAGAAACATGAAATGAACTCTGAATGAAAACAAGTAATAGTAAGAAGAGCTTTACGCTCTGAAGAAAAAATAATAGCAGAAAGGTAACATAATTTCAATAACATTGTTACATAATTTCAATATAAATTTTGCAAATTTTCATGAAAAAAGGAGTATATATAAAACAATTTTCTGAGATTAGTTTGGTATCAGTTAGAAAACCGAAGAACTAGAATGAAAAGGTTACATAACATTGGCACCAAGCAATAGGATCTACATTCACAACACTTTGAAGATCTATGATCAAGGCACACCTATGGCTTTGTCGCATACGGAGCAAACAAACCTGGTTTTCTTGTCGTGACCTCGTTAACAGATATAACATCAAACTAGTTTCTCCAAAACTGTCACTTTTGACGCTTCTGCATCGGAGGCTACTTCTTCTTGTGACTCAACATTATCTTCCGTGTTTGAATTTTTTCCGCTAAAATACCTCTAGCTGTTCCAACACGGATCTAATATCTTCAGGATCCGAAAACTTGTGCTTTTCAGCCTATTCTAACGCTGAGCAAATAACAAAACTGTGGGAGCGCCCACAAAAATAACACTTACTATAGAGAAAAACACTGGCGGTTCACTCCCCGGTGGGGTTTGTCAAACCCCAGACACAAGAAAATATTACACTCCACGGAAGTCTTGAGCGTACTAAACTGGAAAAAGGCTGAAGCCTTTAGGGAAGAAGTGGGTGGTGATATAGAAAGAGGCGAAAAGAGCCAGACGTGCAGGATTCAACATGAAAACCTGACATCAAATCAAGAATGGGGTTTGACAAACCCCAGGGGGCATTCCAGGGTTAAGGAATGGATATTGACCAAAAGTCATTTGATAGTTTGTAGTTTTTAATTACGCGAACCACTGGAGTTTCAATAGATAGGATCAAATCGGCCTTCATTTTTTTCCCCATCCATTCTTCCGATTCTGCTACTGGCCCAATAAAGTGGTTCTAGTTTCCATAATCGTGAAGCAATTTTTTCGCCTGGTTTGCCCATGCACAATAGTTTTTCTTTCCCCTCAGGGGCTGGATTGAGTCGGAGATCCAGAATTCCATTAGGTATTCTTGTTTGTATTCCTACTTGGTTTTGATAAGTATAGGAAACACATAAATATAACTTACAAAATTGAGAGAATATTTCGCCGTTTCGGCGTCGTCAGCTCTACAGCTCTAAACATGACACACACATCAGAACTGGAGGGTGATGGGAAAATTCTGCTTACACATTAGGATTCATCACACTTCAAACTATCAATATCACTGAACTTCTCCATGTATAAATCGATGGAAATAAGGCGAATCAATTCTTGTTATTCCTGCACTAAGCTAATTAAATGTTTTGCGGCTACTGGAGGAAGGAGCAAGATGAAGGAGACAGAGAAGAGAAGAACGAAGGAAGAGGCGGGAAGAGAGAGAGAGAGAGTGAGAGATGGAGAAAGAGAGAGCTAGAGAAGGGAAGGGGGATAGAAAGAGAAACAAAAAATGCAAATGTGGTTCAATGCAAAAAAGAATTGGAAAAAAAGGAGCGATTAAGCTACGGTCGGAAACTTAAGGTGGTTTTGTGTGGAGTTCTGTGTGTTGGGGGTGGAGGGGGGTGGGGGTGGTTGGTGGTTGGGTTGGGGGGGGGGGGGGGGTAGTACATCCATATAGCCAAGTGAGTTCTACCTCCGAGACTGACAGTGTCATGTTACCACCGAGCAAACCAAGTTTTTTTTTCTTTTTTATAATCCTGTTGGGAGTCCCGCTTGTGTTTTTTTTTTTTTTTTTTTTTCATTTGTTTCAGCGGTAGAGGTCTCGGGTTACACCCTTCCACGAGTGTAACCCAATCAGCCTGAGGTCCAGGGCTCGTCGAGTTACAATTCAGTTACCTACCCGCCTTCGCCTTTCCATTCAGCTCCGGTCGGTAGGTAACCTGCCTATTTACTTCCACGGGAGGGAGGACCTCTCTGTCGGCTGTGCCCCTGCGCCAGCACCCGAATCGCGAATATGAGGCCAATCAGCGCTGGGATGGAACGGGATTCGTACATTCGTACGTCCGGTCATTCAGTCGCAATTAAATTCACGTAGAACCTCAACGAATGGCCGACGGCGATGAAACCTATCCATCCCAATCCCCTGTGCCCGTACCCGAATCAACTTACCAGGAATATGAGACCAATCAGCGCTGGAGAGGATCCGAAATCGCTCGTACATCCGCACATGTGCAGTACCCATAGCTGATTAAGTCGCAATTAAATTCACGTAAAACCTCTACGAATGGCCGATGGCGATGAAACTTATCTATTTCAAGCCCATGTGCCTGTACCCGAATCAAATTACTTGGAATATGAGACCAATCAGCGCTGGAGAGGATCCGAATTCCAATCGCTCGTACATCTGCACATGTGGAGTAGCCATAGGTGATTCAGTCGCAATTGGTTTATTATTTCCAATAATAAGCCTATGTGATCGTATAGCAAAACATTTTTATAACCCTCCCCTCAACCTTTGTCACTTTACGTTTCAAGGTGCGTAGAATCCAAATTTGAAATGTCCGTCCGCCGTTCGCCGTCCGCCGTTCGCCGTCCGGGCCATAAAAGGCCTTAGAATTGACTATGTGAATTGTCTATGTTCTTTCGCACATAGACTCCGGTCTAGTTGGTCCTAACTTCTCGCCAGCTCGATCGCTTCACACCCATGGGTGCTATGAGCCAAAAATAGGTGAAAAAGTGTCTTTTTTTTGTATATTTCAAGTTGTATAGAAATTGGAGATTTATGAGTGAAAAGAAAATGTTAGCTATTAATTTTATGGAAAAAAAAATTATTATAAATGATACTCTTCTATTCAAAAAGAGCTTTTGGATTTTAGGCTATTTTTTGCAATTTTTAGATTTTTCAAAACAAAATTTAATGAAGTTCAAGTTTTTAGCATAATTTCGTACATAAATTGTTGAATGTTCTATTTCATAGTTGATAAACTTTATTTGACCAATCTTATGCTAAAAAATATTAATTTAACGATTCTTAGCCATTTTCAGTGATTTTGTCAGCACATTTTTTGAAATTTGACCAATTAAATGATATCAATATACAGTATAGGTAACACTTTTATGTGTTGGAAAGATGACTTGGTAATAAATTGTTATGTTTATCGACTATATTAAAAAGCGTAAAATTGTAAGATTCCGCTGCTGTAGTGGATTGAACCCATTTGTGAGGTCCGAAGCTCCGAGTTCGGATACTAAATGTACTATAAGCGGCGTTTAATAATTATGGACCAGAGATCTACGTAGAAGGGCTGCCTAATACATAAATAATAAACCTTTGTGTAATAATTTGCAGCGTTTAACCGTAAAATTGTGTTGAATGGACTTTTCATTCCGTTTTCAATATGAGTGAATTTTAGGTAGATTTAGATTTTTTTTTAGATAGATTTTATTTATTTCAATCGAGACACACACATATGATGATAGTACAAAAGTAGAACTGGGCTACTCGCCTAGCTTACCTTTCCAACGGTAGGCTTGGCCCGTGCTGTTGGTTAAGGTCTAGGCGATTTGCCCATAATTTCAAACAAAGCACGTTGACATGACATCGCAAAAGCGTCAACATAATCTACACATAGCTTAAACAATATAACTACAATGGTACTTGATGCCCATATCTTCTTATAAGTAGAACAACTTTCTATAGTAAAATTATTGTATTGTAATACTATACATAAATGCTGATTAGCATTGTTTCGCAATCTACTGCCCCATTTTTCACAAGCCACGTTGAAATTTGCTATTTGTAATTTGGTGTAGTATAATTTTGGGCTCTTTTCATATGTTTATCTAGCGCTTTGTGAACCATGTACATAATGAATTTTGGACTGTGTGTTGACAGCGTTAATCTAGGTCTTGGTGCAATTACAACCTCTGCGACTACATGTCATGTGGTATACCTATGCTGGATTACGCTGTGAATTTATTATTTGTGGATATTTATGGAATCGCAAAAGTAAATTTTTAACATATAGTTGCCTTGTGTAAACAGCTTTGCTATATTGTATACATTTATAGATGGCGTTATTGTAATTTACTTATATGTGAGGAGTATGTTCCCCCCATGCTATTTTCCATATTGATGCAAAGACTGTAGCATACTGTAAGAAATGGTTTGAGTTGTCGGTCTCATCTTTTCGCTTCGGCAAAGTTGCTGCTTATTTAGTGTATAAAGAAACGCTTGCATACGAGTCTGCAACACATTGGGACATTTTATGTCTTTAGCTGCAGACTCGTATGCAAGCTCTAAGAGCCACTCAGCTGATCCGGACTCTGGGCATCGTCAAGTAAATGTCCTAAAAAGGCTACATACGAAATTACAGCTTCCTAGAGTGTAAAGCATAGAAATTAGCTTTAAGACCCACTCAGCTGATCCGGACCCCGGGCATCGTCAAGTAAATGTCCTAAAGAGGCTCCATACGAAATTACAGCTTCCTAGAGTGTGAAGCATATAAATTAGCTTTAAGAGCCACTCATCTGATACGGACCCTGGGAATCGTTAAATAAATATCTTAAAGAGGCTAAATACGAAATTACAGCTTCCTAGAGTATAAAGTATAGAAATTAGCTTTAAGAGCCACTCATCTGATCCGGACCCTGGGCATCGTCAAGTATATGTCCTAAGTAGGCTACATACGAAATTACAGCTTCCAATAGTGTAACCATGCTCATAACTCAGCTTGTTGGCCACGCACTTCGCAGTAGTTAACATGATATGGTTGGATAAATCGAGAGCTTTCGAACGAATGGTCAACGAATTTTGTGGGATGAAAAACGACGAAGTACCATTTCCCTAGCAACGACTCGGTTGTAAGCGGAAATCATCAGAATATTTGGTAACATATTTGGTAACGGTTTTCGAGTTATGTGCCAGAGCAAAGACATAAAATGTCAAAATGTACATAAATATCTTAATCTTATCGTGAGTATAGTCAATATGGGGTTTCCAATTTAGGCTATACCAAGATGCTTAATTCCAGCAATTTTGTTGATAAACTTTTTCCAATCTGCTATACAGGGTGTCCCACGTTATCGACCGCCTAACTTCAGGCGACGTTTCTACAACTTATTTGAGAAAAAAGTGCCTGGTAGACTTTTTAGCGGCTTTGTTTCCAAGTTATTTCCATTTAAAGATTTTTTTCGTGTATTCGACTTCATCACACTAAAACGGCTATAACTCTCTCAAAACGCACAGTAAAATAAAAAGTTCTAGTCATGCAGCATGATCTTGTGATCGAATTTTCGTAAATTATCGTATTGGATAATGCTAAATTGTTCTGAAATTTGAGCTTTTTGAGTGCAAGGAAATTTTTAACTATTAATTTTATGTTCCACAGTAATAATAATTAAACTAGGGGGGAGGGGGGGGGGGTACGAAATAAAAATAAAAAACGTTTAAGCGGAAAGAAAAAGAATGGAAAGAGAAGGAAGGGGAAAACATTACCAATTCAATTGAGAATGAATTAATAAGATGATAAAATCGATTTAAATTTTTTTTGGGTATTTTTCCAATTTAATCTCGGCAAAAAATTTAAATATTCGAGTCCTAGATAAATAAAACCGCTTTGTCCAAGTGATGAGACAGACTTTGGCAAACATACCACCTCAAGCTCCTTAGAACGAGTAAATACTGAATATGAGGCAATACCCAACCTATGCTCTTTATTTACCTGTTGAATGACCGATTTTATATACAGTTGCCGTATAGTGCAAAGATATAGTGAAGTGCCAAATGGTTCCAAATGCTACAACTTGGCATAGTTCCTGGGCCCTTCAGCCTTTAGGATATCTTCTGGTCTAGCAGCTTAATCGCCTCAACCCTTTGAAGAGTAACTACTACATTTCCATCACCTCCTTGTCACATGATGAAGAGCAGCTTGGGTGGGTGTACGTTTCCGAACACCAGAAACATTTAGTGCCATTACCAGATGCCTTATTTGCAGTAGAGCCCCTCCTATATGATGAATGGCGAACATGGCATGACCGAGAATCGACGGAAAAAGATCATGGTGAAACTCGTGAGACTGCAAATGGGCCTCGGGATGATTAATCGATGACTGCAAATGATCGATTTAGCAGATTCTTAATTTCGTGAATATTGTGAGAACATTGTCGAGGGCATGGAACATGAAGTTGTTCTACATGTTCCATGCAGTTGTTCTATGTCATCTGTACGAAGAAGAGAGGCGACGTTAATACTGACTTCTTCGCTATCACCAAGATCTGCCAACACTATTAAGAGCGATAGACAAAAAAAGAATATAAAGACGTGTTTTCCTTCACGAAAGTAGCTGGTACTACTGCTAAGACGCTGAAATTAAATTATAAAACAGAATTCATAAGCATATGAAGAATTATTGCATTATTCAAGTATTTTTTAAGATGAAGAAGGTAATTAAGAAAATGTGTATATGAGAATTATTTAAATTATTTCAATAGTCAAATTTTCCTCGAAAGGTTCCGAACTACCTTGGGGATTACGTCGCAATAGATCAGTAGCCTCAGTGACCACACAACACGTGAACCGTACGTTTTCTGGATAAAAGAAGAGAAAGTAAATGATTAAATTCAATAGTTGTTTAGCGATGATTGAAATCCGTTCGAATCATCAATTGAACTGCTAATGAATGTGATGCGTAGTTTACATTGCGTGGCGTAGATTGCCTGATCCGGAATCGTGGAATCTTGAATGGGAGCTGAGGAAAAATGAGCTTCAGACGCCTCTGAAATCTGCGTGGGTGGCTGGTTGGTTTTCTTTGTTGGTTTAACTGGCCAGACGACGGGACCCCGCCAGCTGTTCCTTGTTCAAACAGTTCAAGTGCCAAAGGGGGTGCCCCCCCCCCCCCTTCTGCCCCCGTTCCCGTCTTCATCGCAGAAGTCACTACCCTAATTTAACTTTCCGAAGGGGAAATCATCCTTGAAAGGGATCATCTCCTCAACAGCTGGGCCAATACGTGGAGAGAGAAAAAAGCGGGCTTTTAAAATAGTTTCCGAGCACAACGCGTGAGTCACCTGACGGGTTGGTCTACTTCGGCTAAAATGTTCGGGTAATGTGCCGATTGTTCGGGAACTAGGAAACTCATCAACAGGAAACTCATCAAAAAAATCGTAGAACCCCATTTTTGATCAGTTTCCCACGTGGGGTGGAAACTCGTCAAATCTTCATGAACGAGCGTCTCATCGAAAAATGGAATCCAATAAATTTATTCGTTTAATTCAGTTATGAGTCAGTATACATTTTTTCCGATTAGAATCCAGCACTGTCGAGGCACTCCTCAAAAACTACCTTGAAGGAAACTCATCGAAAAGGAGCTGACGGGAAACTTGTCAAAAATGGGGGTAGTAGTAGACGGATATTGGTCTTCTTTGGGTCACTACCTGTCATTGTAACGACTCAACGCCACCATGAATAACTTACCTGGCCTGGGAAGGACTCCAAATCCGGTTACTTCCTTCACTTATAGCGGTTGGGTCTGGCATACGGTGAAGCCTTCAGAAGGTTTGGTTTGATGACTTTCCTTTCGATGAGTTTCCCCTTAGGAGCGTTTGACCAGTTTCCACAAAGGACAGGAAAGTCATAAAAAATAATTGTCAACTACTTTTCATCTTCCAAATTTACATTTGATTTCTATTTGAAATTCTTTTTGACGTCTTTCCCTTCCATTCAGTTTTGATGAGTGTCCCACCCAGAAGGGAAACTCCTCAAAAAGCCTCGACCTCACGTTTTTGATGAGTTTCCGTTTGATGAGTTTGTAGGGACCCGATTGTTCAGCGCTTGTGATGAGTAGTGATTTATGAAGACGGGTTAATCTCCAGTGGATGAATCATACTGTGTGACTCTCTATCTAGTACTGTTGGTTTATTTATTATTACACTGGCAATTATTATTTAGAGCCAGTGACGGATTAATAGAATTTCGTGGAAAGACCCCCTCCTCCCCCCGAGAAATTTTTCGATAAAAGACCTTGAAAAACTAGCAGTTTTATTGGTTATAGACTTTAAATCAAGTATGTAAAAATTAACATGAAAAACATAATTATGATTTGCGCAAATTTTAGCTTGGTTACCAAACATCCATGTACACACAAAAAATAAGTAAATAAATAAAAAATAAATCTAACAAAAAATAACGTGATTATAGGTAAGTAATTTTTTGGCAAAATTATATCGAAAAAGGCAGGGAATGAAACAGAAAGCGCTGGAGAACTTTAGCCCTTGTGATGTAATATTATTTATAAATTACACACATATATCGTAAACACAGAATTAAATAATAATACACTTCGGAAGTAAAAAACAATTTAATAAACACTCACGATGAAATTAAATGAATAAAGTACATTTTTGATTAAAGATGAAAACACAAATAAAATATTACCTTGTTAAACATTTTTTGTCTATTACTGGTGAATGTAAAACAGTGAATAATTCACTTCAATCGAAAAACATTGGTTGCAATCAGTTAAGAAAACACGATTCGTTTCTTTCTTCGTCAAAACAGTAGGTAGGTTGATTATGTATTGTGGCTATTGATTAGGTATGTATTGTTACCGTTACCAAAAGCGGTAAACGAGAGACAAATACAGTAGGTTCCTACCGTAACTTGTTAAATAAACTGATGAACACAAACTTATCCCTATTAATTAAAATTGTATTCTTTACTTGCTCCCTTATATTTTTTAAAGAAGAAAGATGTTATCTTCCATGCTCGTTCCTTGACGGAGCTAAACTCAAACACTAAAAAAAAAAAAAAAAAAAAAAAAAAAAAAAAAAAAAAAAAAAAAAAAAAAAAAAAAAAAAAAAAAAAACGCTCGGATTTAAGGTGAAGTTTGGTTTCTACTGCTCTTCTACTCACAAAAAGGCGACGATGGATGACAGCACGACACGGACTCAACACCACCGTTGCAAACCTGCTTTGATGATTTTTCCCTCAAGCACTTCTGGAAATCTCACAGTTTGCCGACGAAAATTCTGACACTACCCACGTAAATCTCCGATTGATACCCAGTGGCACCTACGTACTTTGTGGGCCGACAGAGATTCAAACGAACAAATTAGTAAATTGGCCGTGGCAGATTAGTAAAACCGGTACCTAACATACCAGTTTCCCCCACAGTATAAAGTTCCTTCATCTATACTCGTAGTTTTGTCAACCTACAAGCGCGACGGCGTGATTCTATTCTGACGTTTCCTCGCAAGAATTTTGTTTCTTCTACCTCTCGGGGGGGCGACCGCCTCCACCGCCTCCCCTTTAATCCGTCCCTGTTTAGAGCATAATCGCAAATTGAAGGTTCATGTACTCTGTACATATGCGGCCTAGTACCTAATGCTTATTCACCCGCAATCCAAACAAAATGTATCAAAATGTGTCTATTCTTCGTTGGTAACCATTGCAGAATATAACTCTCCTCTCCAGTTACTACCCCCATTTATCATCATCATACATATACATGCATGTATATACTTTTTTCTTCTTCAACAATGTGGCAATATGCATACAAATGTAGAAAATTTTGTCGACAGTTGTGATAAAATGTTAGTTTTATCTAATTTGTGGTCAAAAATTAATTGCATGCAAAAAATTTGAAGTTTCCTGTCAGTTTTTGCCATTTTTGCGAATAAATAGATCGCCATTAAGTTTTTTCTTCTTTTTTTTCTCAACTGTAGCCTTCCCACTTCAAAAAGCTCTAGAAGCCGAACTTGGTCAGTTCCGGCCACAGTTTCAGAGGGAAGTTGAATCTCATACTGCCCAACTGCGTCGAATGTAGCTCATAGCTGAAAATTGATCAGACTAAAAAAAATCTTCGAAATTGGGAGTTTTTTCTTCAAAATCGTTCCGAATTGTTTTCCTCCGCCTGATTAATAATTTTAGACTCCATTTGGACATAATTATATCGCAAAAAAATGGAAAAACCATGGAAAAAAAAATTGTCCAAGTGGCAATTTTTGATTCCAAAACGATCCTTTGTTTTACGTTTGTCAACTAAATTTCAATTTTCGAATATTATATTCAATAATATAGCTGCACTGTGGAATGTTGAGGCCTCTCGGTTATACTAATTGTATATGATACACGGCTGTTGGTTTTGGATTGTTCGACTAATTGACTATAAGAAGAAATAGTAAATTTAATAAAATTCCACTTTCGGAAGATCGATTTTTTTCCACGTTTTCCCCACTGTGTGGCGAGTATCGTCAATTGAGGATCTTGGCGTGCTACTGATCCACAGCTTTCTTTTGCTGATCACATTGGTTCGATCCAAAGCCGGACAGTGCGTGTTCTGGGATTCATCACCACCACGTACCTGCAATCGTTACCCATTCCCATTCTGGAGTATGCCTCGGTGAAGTGGAGCCCGTGCTTTAAGGTAATATCCACCAGCTAGAGAGTACTGTGGAGGCCTGACCTGTGATTCATTTCGTTTTTACCAATAAACAGACCCGCTTCAGCCCTTTCAGCTCAAGCAGACAGTAAGTAAATATGTTTAAGGCCATGTGGTGCCACCAAAACAACATGCCACTGGGGCAGTTGGCTCCTTGCGGGTCAAACAATATATAAATATGGAACTAGCTGTCATGGACGAGCATCACTTCAATTCTAACTTTCGTCCAGTTCACTACAGCTCAAAACTTGCTGGTTTTCGCATTCGGACATACTTCTTTGTGCGCCACGGGGTTTTGCATTCTGGCCCCGGTCCTAACAATTTACCTCTGAATTTAACCCCCTCGAAACTTCGCATTTCGGGGCTAAATTCAGCTATTCTTCCTTCCAGTATCCAAAGTACAACGGTAGGGTTTTCATTTGTTCAACTCGCTAGATCCTTGAACGCATCAGCCACAACAAGAACATAAAGGGTTCCTGCGCCGTTGCCTTTAAGCACCACATACGTACCCCAGGGCACTGTGAGTTCCGGTAGTTTCAGTGAGTACTGGGCACACTGTGTCCCCAAGCCAGGATACTCCTCTCTGATGTTTCATTCCTCCACATACTGATGTTGGATCGTACGAACCGACCATCACTATTAGCATAGTTTAATAATAATTTCCAAGTCGAAGGGTACAAAGTTGTAGACATTTTTTCAAATTAGTCGAGGACATGTTTGAGTACACCCAACCCCATAACTCAAATTTAGCTGGTTTCATCATTTCAGTAGCCAGCTGCCACGTCAGCTCTTTAACTCTCTCCCTCAATTTTTGAAAGTTTTTGTGAAACTGGAATACAAGTTTTTGTGAATCAGGAATGCGATTTCCTGTACGTGAATAAATGGTAATATCATCTCTTCCTGATTGATGAGTGTCTCTAGCGTGCTACGGTTGGGATTGACTGCCAGTCACAGGAAGCCTAAGAACGCTTCTTATTTTTCACCTCATAGATAGATTGAAATAGATAGGTAATCTATATTCTTACACTAAAGTATGTAGAAAATAAACATCTGAACGTTGACTTTTGTGTAGGGTCAAAGTGACCTACGCCACGTTTTCCCTTACCACATTCAAAATTACTCGCTGACAAGAGTTCAGTCCCGCAAAATCGTTAGCCATGCAAGAGGTTGAGAAAGTCTTGCTGCTGAAGTAAATCGGTACCCATAGATATCTCCCTGATAAAGTCTTCCATGGATGAATTACGTGAGTTGCAGAAATTTGCAACTTTGAAATGAACTGGATAACCTCTCCTCCTTCCACCATCTCTACAGAAATAGACGAAATCGATAGCAAAAACTGTTAAAATGTATTGTGGTAGCTTATAGTAGAAGACAGGGCAAAGAGCTGATGAAGGTGGGAGAGAAAGAAGAAGAGAAAGAGAGAGAGAGAGAGAGAGAGAGAGAGAGAGAGGGGGGGGGGGGCGGATTCTGAGCTCAATGCTGCTCAGCCGGGTTTCGTTTATTGTATCCGAACTTATTAGAGTTAGGATTTGACTAGAAACACGAAGAGCGCTAAAAATCATCTCTCCTATGACACAACGTTCAGCTAACAACGGAATGTATAACAGCAAAGCTGCATGGTCGGCTTTGAAGGTTGCCGGAATCTTCATCAATCCAGGAATAATGTTAGACTTCATAGAAAATTTGTCAGGTCTGCGAAATTGTCAGCCATGCAAGAGGTTGAGAATGTCTTGTTGCTGACGTAAGTAGTTACCAATAGTTGGCCCCATGGAAACCTTCCATGGACGAATTACGTGGGGTGCAGAACATGCAACTTGGAAATGAGCTGGATAACCTCTCCTCCTTCCACCATCTCAACAGAAATAAACGAAATCGATAGCCCAAACTGCTTAAATGTATTGAGGTAGCTAATGTAAAGGAGAAGAGGAGGCAAAGAGATGATGAAGGTTGGGGAGGGTGGCTGGGGGCTCAAAGCTGTTCTGCCAGGTTTCGCTCATTGTATCCGAACTCATTAGGGTTAGGAGAAGAAGGGGGGAGAGGAGACCGCGATGGCTGGTTGTCACGACAATTCTCAGTGAACTCCGCCCTCGCCGGTGTCGCTGGGTGATCTCTCCGACCGTCCCCAGTGACGTCCACCTTACTTAACCCTTCCTCCCCTACTGAGACAAATGTGTTATCGCTAAATTTTCAACAACGAATTTACTTACTCACTTCTTTATTAAATCTTTGCACATCATGATTTTAGCAAATTTTCATAGGAAATGAACTATTGCAATGTCTGTCATAATTAATTATTTTTGATTTATCGTTTGGAACTCTTCTTAGAATTGAGATAGAAATTCCGTTCTTGCGCCAAAAAATCAAGTTTTCCAAACGAAAGGATGAGTTCGTTGGCCAGCACATCGTAGCTCATTGAAATTAGTCAAACTTATCAGGGATCTAGGTACCCCCCCCCCCCCCCCCCAGAGGTGCAATGGTGCCTAAATCCTCGATAAAAAGGTAGAGGAGGTAAACAGTATCCCGTCAGAGAGATATCACTCCTACTATATAGCTTTTAATGAGCCATGTTCGGAGTAGATTGGTTTTCCAGGGATCTGGATCGCCCATCCAACGCCAAACTCAGCTTCTAGAAAACACGAGAAAGGCAGCGCCGCCCGTTGTTTCACCAACGGGACGACGACAGCGCTATCTCTGAAGCCCTGCCGGGACCTCGATGACGGTAACTCTGTTACAAACTTCAAAAAATGTACTAAAAAAATCACTAAAAATGGCTAAAAATCGTTAAATTTATATTGTTTGGCAGAATATTGCATAAATAAAGTTTATTAACTATTGAATAGAACATTCAAAAATTTAATACAAAATTATGCTGAAAAATGTACTTAAAATTCATAAATATTTGCTAAAAAGTCCATAAAAACTGCAAAAAAGCTTAAAATTCAAAACCTCTATTTCAATAGGATATTATTATTTAGAATACCTACGTTTTTTGAAGAAAAAATTAATAGTTAAAAATTTCCTTGCTCTCAAAAAGCTCAAATTTCAGAACAATTTAACATTAAACAATACAATAATTCACGAAAATTCGCTCATATCATGCTGCATGACTGGAACTTTTTTCTATTTATCGTATGTAAGGCATTGCATCCTTCGTAGATCAGCTTGTGAGAGTCTTCAATTGTTCGATAAAATGTTTACAAAAATACTTCATAACGATTATTTTATTCGCTCTTTTATTTATTTTCCTCACAACGACGCATTCGGGCGCCTACTGGAGTATATTCCAATATTATCCCTTAACTTCCAATATTGACTTTTGTATCTTAAATGTGTCTTCAGTTGAAGATATCAACATTTCACACTACGATTCCCTGGAATGAATTTGTTTTGAACTAAATGACTCGCGACGAAGTTGTGGAAACCTATTTCAATGAAAAACGGAAGTTAAAGAACAACGTTGACTAATTCCACGAAAATGAAGAGTTACAATGTTGAATTGGTTTAGACGGTTAGGTCATAAACAAACTGTAAGCTGAAAGTACTCGTACGTATTGCAGGCAGCCGCCTACAAGGTCCCCAGCTTACAGGATTGCCAGGTGAGTTGGGGGAAAAACCGGACAAAGTTGGTAAGCATATTGAAAAACTCATTAAAAATTATGCAAAAATTAATTCCACGAATAGTTATTGATACGCATTTCTTACATGATTTTTCTATCATATAGAAATTCTCTATACAATCCATTAAATTATATTTTCGTCACTTTATGTATGTTTTGTTTAAATTATAATTATGTGATTTTTTTAAAATATATTTTTGTGCACCGATGATTTCCATCAGTAGGAACTTTCATTCATTATTAAAGATAATAGTGAACTCATTACGTAAAGCCAGAAGATTGAATAATAATTACCAACTACATAGTAATTGATATCCGTCATCTGGATACGACTAAAGGCCTTCAAATGATTTGAGATTAAATAATAATTGAATAATAGTTTAGGTTGGTGCTTAATTAAACAATCAAAAGCTCAAATACCTAATCATTTTTGGGGTTTTCAAAAAACTAATTAGTGTAGGTATTTTAATAACTTTTATAAAATGAGATTTATGTAATTAATATACAAGGTAGTCAGGAAACATGAAAATCAGTAAATACCTGGAAACTTGGAATTCCGTGACTAAATTTCGATATTATCTACGTCTAGAACTATTAACTTGAGATTATCTCTAACATTTCAAGATTTTTTACCTTAATCTAAAACTGAATGAGAGAATGCACAAGTGATGGCTAACAGAAGAGATGCATGAGTTCCTTCTCACAATAAAAGGGACAACGCTCAATGATTTTTGAGTTTTAGATAGCTTTCTTACGTCCATTACCAAATAAAAGATGTAGGTAGGTTCTCCAGAAGTCACTGTTGATTTTGTAGGATTGCAACCTACCATAGGAGCTATGAAAACCGGTCAATTGCCTCAATATCTGAGAAAACCGGACATCTGCCACATTATCTGCCAAAAACCGGACATTTGAAGTTAGGTAATATTAGCAAGGCTTCGAATATTATAAAAGGACGCCCTATTAAAATTGAAGACCGTGAGGTCATGGAGTTGTCCGTGAAAATGAAAATGTCCTGTTAATCATTATTAAATGATAAAAAAAAAAAAAATGTATTTGGCGATAAATTAGTATAAAAATGAGAAAATTCATCTTTATGGGTTGTATTCGCGTAATTGCCAACAGACGAATACTATTACACGAATACGATTGGATACAAAATTTTCGACTTCTTGTACTTTACCTTGTAATGAGAAGGCCAGATCCATCATTATTATTTCGACAGATTTCAAGATGTAAAAGTTATGCGAAGTTATGCTGGTAATCATACCTCCTCCCGATGTAAGATTTTAGAATCAAATTTTGTAAACTTTGGTCCAGGAATCACGATGAAAAGATGGACGGAATTTCGTTTTGAAATCTATGTATCTTGAAATATAAGCTTACGAATTTTAAAGGAGCGTAAAAATTTCGTTTCTTGCTCGATTAAAAAGGTTCGTCATTTAAAATATTTAAACTATACGCTAAAATACAGGTCTTTTTCGTTATACGACCGCATATACGGTCTTTTCTGTTGTACAACCGCGAAGCAATTTTTTTTGGAAACAGAAAAGCTTGATAATTGTTCTAAAAACTGTTCCCTAATTATTTTTACGTCCACTGTGGTAAAATAGACCAGAATGCTGGGTATAGTTTGGTAGTCTGGATGCTCGCAATCCCGCATCTCAAAAATACATAACATCAAGTAGTCAATCCCTTAGTAAAAATACGGATTAGTTGGACATGTAGGTCAAAATGATATGTATAGGGTGGTCTGGATGCTCGCAAGCTCGCATCTCAAAAATACATAACATCAAGTTGTCAATATACGGATTAGTTGGACATACAGGTCAGAATGAATGAATGGTAGTGAATTGACGGAAAAAGTCCTTTTTTTAAACAAATAAGTACAAGTTTTTATTTTATGAATAATTTCATCAATTCCAGAAAAAAGACTCGGTTCTGTTTCTATAGATATAGTGTTTCTGCCACCTGAATATTGCTATATGTCAATACCAGGTTAGTGCACAATTTTTTCGAAACCTGAGTATTGCTATGATGTCAATTACCAGGTTAGTGCGCCATTTAAGTCCCCATAGTTGGGCAATCTAATTTCTATATTTATTTTGATTTCCTAAGGTATAAGTCTCCATAGTTGAGCATCCGTTTTGTCCCGATTGTTCAATGAATACACTTCTTATGAAGGTTCATTGACAATCCTGTTTTAATTTCTATTCTCCCATCCTCAAAACGCCCATGCAGCTATTTATGATTGAATGAGCATCAGTTCTCAGCTATTCCACCCAGTTAACATACTTGATCTTCAATCAAGTATGTCTTTAAGGGAAGGAGTGTAACAGAGTTACCTCCTGAGAGGTCCATCAAGCTCCCGTCAGAGCACCAGAGATAGCGCCGTCAGCGTTCCGTTGATGAAACAATGGGCACCGCGGTTTGTTCGTGATCTTATTGACAGCTGAGTTTGGCGTTGGATGGAATCCCAGGCGACTGGGAAACGAATCTACTCCGAACATGGCTCATTAAAAGCTCATTAGTAGGAGTGGTATCTCTCTGACGGGATGCTGTTACTCTCCTCTACCTTTTTATGAGGATTTAGGCCCCCATTGCACCTCTGGGGGGGGGGGGGGGGTGGGGACCTAAATTCCTTATATAAGCAATTAAGTTATGTTTTTTCTTTTGTTCAAACTTGAAGCTTACATCTATTCCTACATCAGGATGTCCTCAATTTTCGGTATTGAAAAAATCACTAATTCAAGCCACAAAACATCATAAATACGTTTTTTGAAATCAATTTTTTGACCCAGTATTTGACAGCAACATTTTTTGATGCACCTGTGATTGACGCCCTATGATTGCCACAGCAGTTCTTCTGCAATGAGTGATTCCTTGTGTCTACAAAACATTTTATTTCAACATTTTACAAATAAATTGAGCATCTGAACTTAGTTGTATTAATCTAAATATAAAATTAATATGAATATTCGTAAAGGAAAAGTTGAAAATATCACCAGATGTTTCATCAAAAAATAGGTACAATGTTTTCTCAATATCGTAGGCACAATACGCTTCTAATTTTAAACTAGCAGCTTGTGAGTGGCTATCTATTCATGTAAATATAAAGAACAAATGACAAGAACAAATAGAGATCCATATTGACAGCACTGTTATAATCACTGAGGGTAGCATCAGATTGGTGTCTAGTAGTTGACATTTGCATTTTCACATGTTATCTTTGATCATTTGCAAAGAACGATCGCATAAATGCAAGCTACACAAAAAAATGATTGAGAAAAACTATGGAAACAATCGAATTTGAAAATGTGGAGGACATGGTGGAGCAGAATAAAACGCTTACCTCCTTAGCAAAATCACAAGAAACAATACCATAGAAATTGCAACACGAGGATCTGTTGGGTAACTTTCTCCAGATTTTATAAAAACCCGCCTGAAACCTATTCCCGCCTCTATCTTTACTGAGAAGGTATTTTGCCTCAAAATTCAAATGGATCAAGCCCGTAAAACACTTTTAACAAGTTGAGTGCCATGTTTATCTGTGATTTACACCATTAACTGTCCCCGCGTGCCAGGTGTATCTGGGTGATACACAATCCTGGTTCGCTTCAAAAGCTCGTGTATCTACCAGATTCACACTTTAGGCGTTTCTCTCTTCTTCTTTGACCTTGAGAAACCCTTCGGAAAGGTGGAACAGTGTTGGCCACAACAAATTAACCGACACACATTAGGTACAAACGGAAGAAGAATAAGTTTTGTCAGAGGTCACTTTTATCATTTCAGCTATCTGGCACTTCATTTTCTTACTAGTTTTCGTTAGCAACGCAATAGTGTTTTTTTTTTTACTCACGTATACAGGCGTGAGAAAAATCGTCAAGAAGTTCGAATAGGGATGTATCAGAGTGGTACTCCATTTTCTGTTCGACCACTTGACGTCCCAAATCGCCGCTCACATTCCACGTGCATCACACATATACACGCGGTTTTTTCTATGAAAATAGGTGAAATACCACTAAAATAACTCTTTTATGGAAAATACCAGTGGGGGAAAATGCTTTTTATGGAAAATAATTTTTATGGAAAATACCAGTGGGGAAAATCGTCAAGACGTTCGAATATGGGTGTATCAGAGTGATACACAATTTTTTGTTCCACCACTTGAAAGCCCAAATCATCACTCACAGGCCACGTGTATCACGCGTATACACGCGGTTTTTTCAATTAAAATATGTGAAATACCACTAAATAACTCTTTTACCATCAAAAGC
This sequence comes from Adelphocoris suturalis, assembly GCA_030762985.1. NCBI lineage: Eukaryota > Metazoa > Arthropoda > Insecta > Hemiptera > Miridae > Adelphocoris > Adelphocoris suturalis. The sequence continues at coordinate 71,954,054 of CM061045.1, read as the reverse complement.
CAGGTCTTCTGAAGCGAAAAAAATAGAAAAGCACGCTTGGCATCTGAGGACATTTTTTTTTTTTTTGGTTGATAGCGGACAGCTGTGGCACTCAACTTGTTAAATGTCTTATTATTAAAACTTCTTGGTGAGATGTCAATCACTGGTCCCCCCACCCTATGCGGTCGTATAACGGAAAAGACCTTAAAATAGTTTAAACTTATCAAAATTGTTTTGTTATGTGAAGGAGATTCGTTTGTTATGTGAATGTTTGTTATTGGTTTGTTATGTGAAATTGGTTTGTTATGTGATGGAGATTGGTAGCTTCAGAATGATGGAGGGGTGGGGGGTGAGGTGGTGGAAGTGGGGTGGAGTAGAGGTGGGGAGGTTCAGTTTGATTTCAACAGGCACCGCAGGAGAGGGATCTGCTTCATTATAGAGAGTACGGAATCGGGAGCAACTTTTCTTTATTAATTACGAGGCCGGCGCAGGTAACATAATCCAGGGGAGGTGAGGCGGCCTACTGTTGTGCCTGCGCCGTCGTCACTGCCTCCTCCTCCGGCGACTGTGCTGGGAAATCATTGCGACGCCCCCCCCCTGAGGGGTGCACGTGCGGCGGCCGCTGATGCTTTCTTTGTTATTTCCCTCCCTCGCCGGTGCGTTCCGTCGTTAATGCACCTCCCCGCGGCGGTGGGCCGCCACCGGCAACAGTGAGGATCTTCGCAGGCTCCCACCTGTGGGAAGGCAGGGGGGGGCCCCTCTTGAAGCACCCATCACTCTACCCATCACGCTACTTATAAACGAGCCCATCAACCGACCCATCGACTTACCCATCAATCCAGCTATCGCCCAACCATTAGACTGCCTAAAATAATCACATAACCGTCTGCCTAATAATAATGACAAAACTTCATTTGACCACAACGTTAGAAATTTCACAAAATGAAGGAAATTTTAGAGAGTCCGATAAGAAATGAGGAGCTGACATGGAAAAGCAGTTGAGTCCAAAAATCGAAAGAACATTTTTTTTCCGTCGAAGTGCAAGTAAACAGTCACGCCAAAGGCCTTAGGTCCTCCCGTCCTTGCTAGATCGCACCCTGAATAAATGTGTGACATTTGCATGGAGGAGAGATTATGTCAAAAAAAAAAAAAAAAAAATTGATAAGAGTTCAGAGGGAGTTCCTATGAAATTTGATTTTTGGGCCTAACTGCTTTTCCATGTCAGCTCCTCAAAAGATCCAGACTGCATCTTTACCTCTACAGCAGGGGTGCTCAAACGGTCGATCGCGATCGACCAGTCCATCGCGAGTGCTTTTCGAGTAGATCTCGAGAAGAAAAAAATTTTTAATAAGTAGGTAACTAAACTACAAAAATTTATTACGTAATAACACTGCTTGCAAAAATTGTGAATTCCATCCGTGCACGTGGCTCTTTAAGTTGCAGTTGGAAGATAGGGAGTCAGCTGAACACACTGATCTAGTTCTTCACACGGACGTCAGGTGGTTGAGTCGCGGAAAATTCCTAGAAAGGTTCCAAGAATTATTGCCCGAAATAACAGCTTTTCTAGACGAAAGAGGTGATGACACTGAGATGTTGAAAAACGAAAAATGGCTGACTGATTTGGCATTTTTGACTGACATCACAATGCACTTAAACACCATTAACTTGGAGCTTCAAGGTAAAGGAAAAACTATTATTGAGATGATTAGCGCAGTAAACGCATTCAAAAGTAAATTGCAACTGAAAAGAAAGGATCTGAAACATTTTCCGTCTTTGAAAGCAAGGATTCCTCAGTTGAATTATGATACGTATGAGGCTGAATTATCAAATATTTTGGGACAATTCGAAATGCGTTTTTATGATTGCAGTAAATTGGCAAATATAGCATCATTTATGAGTTATCCTTTTTCATGTAAAAACATTGAGGAATTAGCTACTGAAGTAGCAAGTCAGTTTAATATGAACTCATGTTCTGTTGAAAATGAGTTGGTGCAGATTATATCAGATATACATCTCAAAGCTACAGCATCTGATACAAATTTCTGGTATTTTATATCTGAAGATAAATATCCGAATCTAAGGCAAATCGCCCTTCAACTGACGGCAATGTTTGGGTCAACTTACTTGTGCGAGTCTGCATTTTCTGAAATGAAGATAATTAAGTCAAAATATCGCAATCGACTAACTGACGAACATATGTCATCATGCTTGCGATTGGCACTCAGTGGTTACGCACCGTCTTATGAAAAGTATGCTGAGGACATGCAGTGCCACGCTTCAACATCCAAAGTCACTCCTTAGTTGAGTTTAACACCATATGTAACTCTTTTGTTTTGTAACAACGAATAAACTCGCAATTTTGAATAACTAGGAGTTTTTTCATTGATATTGTAGAGAAGAACTTAAGTAAACCTAACCCAAACCTTGACTGAAATAATGTAAATTGTGCGGAAAGCTAATATCTATATATGCTACGGTACACCCTACCTAGGTAGGTAGGGTGTATCGTGTATGTACGACAACCCTGCACCACACATACTTGCAGCCTCTCAGAGTCGATCGTAAGTAGTCTAAAAATATTGAGGTAGATCGCCAGCAGTTCAAGTTTGAGCACCCCTGCTTTAGGGTATCAATCCTTCTGTCTCTACTATTTATTTTTATCCCCATCGTGTCATCTTGTACCAGTCCTTAGTAAAAATGAAGATTAGTTGGGCATGTAGATCAGAATGATGTGTATTGTTTGGTGGTCTGGATGCTCGCAAGCTCGCAACTCAAAAATACATAACATAAAGTGGACATCCCCTAGTGAAAATTCAAATTACTTGGACATGTGCTGGTCAGAATAACGTTTAGAAGTATATTTTGGGAGTTGTACGAGCAAATATAGATATGACCAGTCAACAGTATTTGAACCCACGACCTTCGTCTCAAGAGACCGTTGTCCTAACCTATTAACTACGACTCAACTATCGTAAGAGGAGACAATCACAATACTTCACTATTCAGTAAGAAATGCGGAGCGGGAGGTAGAAGTTTCTCATTATAACCGCTAGGAAGCGCTGGTATCATGGGACGTACCGGGCAAGGTCCTCCTATTGCTTGTGTCAATCGATATTAGTTACGCGCAAGCGCAATGGTTATTACTCTATCAATCGCTTTATAATTTATAGGGAATTTTTCTCGAACATATAGCATTTTCAGACCAGATACAACCTTTTCCAGACCAAATTAAACGTTTTCCAAACCAAATTAAACTTTTTCCAAACCAAATTAAACTTTTCCCTAACCAAATTAGGTTTGGAAAAAGTTTACTTTGGTTTGGAAAGAGTTTACTTTGGTTTGGAAAGAGTTTATTAGGTTTGGGAAGGGAAAAATTTGGTTTGGAAAAAGTTTAGTTTGGTTTGGAAAAGGATTAATTTAGTTTCGAAAAAGTTAAATTTGGTCAGGAAATGCTATATAGCCAATTATGATAAATTAACGTTTGCGCGCGGGCTACTTTTGATTCAACGGCATTGAAAATTATAGAGGACCGTCTAGGAGCTAACCCGCACAATCCCTGAAAATTTCATCGGAAATGGACTGCAACTTGGTATAGTTTTGGGCGTGACAAGGATTTACTACTGACAGACATCGGACATTTAGACAGACACCGAACTAAAATTGATCAGCAAGCTCTGATTTTGAGGCCAAAAACCAGGAACTTTTGAGGACAACAATTTTTTCGACTTCAATCACGGACATAAAGCTTTTCTACCTTTGGTAGTGGGGAAGCAAAAGTGTTGAAATCCGGTAATCGTTTCAGAATGTCTCAAAACGAATTTCTGTAAGGCAAAGTCGTATTTTAAAATGTATTGAAGCCATTGCAGTCACTTATTTCTCACAAAAACTCGCTAAAATTGTGGGTGTGTGTCTGTGGCTGTTATATAAGTTGATTGGAAGTAGGTGGGGGAGCTCGGAATTGATCCAGTTGAGTCATCCGCGCTGTCTCAGCCGCTCATCTCAGGCAAACGTTTCCTGCTCGCACTTCCGGCTTCCGGGGTCGCGAACCCTTACAAGGGCTGAAGCTGGAGCCCTTCGCGCGGGAAGCCCTCTGTTATGTTTGCCGAGGTCGTGGCCCTTGGCTCTGGATCTTGCGTAATGCCCCAGCCTAAATCCTTCTCTAAATCTTTTGCGAGAGTTTTTGAAATGAAATGATCAAAACCTTCATTACCCCAAACAAATAATCACTACATAAATACCTAAGAGGGAATTGCCCACGGTAGAAAGATGAATCGAATTTAACTACTCATGGTTAAAGTGGCAAACAAAAATTGAAAAAACACGCAGTCAGCTGGAGCACAGGGTGGAGCCCATCATTGCATTCGTCCCGTGATGTCCTAGAGAGGCTCCCCATCAAATTTCGTTGTAATCAGACGGACGACATAACTTTTAGGACACTCAGCTGATCAGAAGGCTGTAAGGCCATTTGTATCTTGTTGTCCCAGAAAGGCTCCCTATCAATTTTCAACGTCCTACGATGAACAAGAGAGATTTTAGCTCATCAGCTGATCAGGATGGCGCCCCTCACTTCGCTCGTCTTTTGTTGTTCCAGAGAGGCTCCCTATCAAATGTCGAAGTTGAACGGTGATATTACGGCTCGAGATCAGCGAATCCTTACCAAAGTCAGCGAGGCACAAGTTCCGAATTGGTAATACAACATATCAAAATTTGACCCAAATCGGACTAGCGGTTTAGGAGTAGTGAGCACAAAAATTTTGTCCATATATATAACAATATGTTGAGTTCTCGACCACTTTTTCTTAAAAACAAGGTATTAAGGTTCGTGAGGGTTGGTCAATGAATCAGGTTTCCTTACGCCGACGTTTCGTCTAATTTATTAGACATCTTTAGGGCTACAAACAATAAAATAGGTATCCACTAGGAAGTAGAGTCTAAACCTTATCATCAACATATAATAGCACAAAGAGTGTGATTCCGAAATCACGAAGATGTGATGTTTACGAAATCACTTGCCAAGAATGTCCTCAAAAATATGTAGGCCAAACAAAACAATGGGTCAAAAATCGGTTTGCTCTGCACAGATCAGATATTAATCTGAAAAATGTAAATAGATGTGAACTAGCCAAACATGCCATTCTGACAAAACATAGTTTTGATTTTGAGAATTTTAAAATACTGGACAATGAGGCCCACCAAAAGAAAAGAGAAGTGAAAGAAATGATTCACATTCACTAAACATCTAATACTTGTAATTTAAGAAAAGATGTTGCTCAACTCAGTGGAGTTTATACAAACCTTATTAGGAAATCCCATGCCCATCACCCTACTTGAGTGCCTTTAATTTTCAATGACTAGGTATCCCGCCAATTAGTCATTTTTCCATAGTGATAGTCCATAATTTTTTACTCTGACAATAGTTTTAAGTATTCGTTATACACATACAGAATTCACTATTATAATGAATAACATATTAGGAAAATGTAGATTAGAGAAGGAAAGTTAGGGATAGAGACAACAACAAGTGAGCTCCATGTGATACCATAAACATTGATAAGTTTACTGATAGTAAAATAAGAATCTTGCCCTCAGCATATTGTTTGTTTCCATATTTTTATAGTTTCACACCTTATTAACTATCTAATACTCGTACTACAAAATGATTTACTAATAGAATGAAATAGGACAATAACATCCATAAGGTATGTAAAAAAACCAGTTTATAAAATGAATCACTCTCTTTGTGCTATTATAATGTTGATGATAAGATTTAAACTCTACTTCCTAGTGGATACCTATTGTATTGTTTGTAGCCCTGAAGATGTCTAATAAATTAGACGAAACGTCGGCGTAAGGAAACAACCTGATTCATTGACCAACCCTCAAGAACCTTAATACTTGTTTATATATATATATATATATATGAACTTTGAACTTATATACATATATTGTTAGGGAAACACCAGTATACTTGTTATTGTTTACGTTGATAAGTTAGAAAACCCGGTTGCTAATTAGGAGTTCAGTTTGTGATTTGGTTCTGTGGTTGATTGTAATACAAAAAGAGTTTTTCGTAATAAAATCAAGTTCCCAAATTGGATTGTGTTCATCTGTGTTCCTAACAAGTGGTGTCAGAAGTGGGATCTATAGGACTGTGCAGGACAGTGATGAACGATCAAGAGGAATTTCAAGATGCGGAGGGGTTCACACTACGTAGTGGAAGAGTGGTGCCTGCACCAGTTCCACATGCGCCAACATCAGTGGAGGAGGACGTTCAACAATCTGATGTACCTCATGAGGCTACATCATTGCCTACTGCTGAAGGTTTTCTATCAGGCCAGCCAGATATATTGCAGGAAACGGTACGAGTATTTAGGGAAGAATTGGAAAAACAGCAGGCTCGTGTTAACTACCAGTTGCGAGAGTTCAGTGAAGAAGTCTTCAAAGAACTACAGGCTCTACGGCTGGAAAGAACTCAAACTAATATGGTCACTACACCAGAACGAGAAAATCAACATGAACAGACTAGATTGTCTGATTCTGTAGATAGAAGAGACCAGTTTCGTACTCAGCTTTTTGATGGTTCAGTGCCATGGGAGGATTACCAGAGCCATTTTGAGGTAGTCGCTCTAGCCAATGGTTGGAGTTACAGAAAAAAAGGGCTAGCTTTGGCTGCTTCATTAACTGGGCCTGCCATACCAGCATTGTGTGATACTATGGATAAGACTGACTATAATGAATTGTCACACGTGTTGGCAGATCAGTTTGGTATTGGGAATCAAGCACAGTTGTATCTTACCCAGCTGCGAACACGACGTCAAAGAACAGGGGAGGATATCCGTACATTCGTTCGAGAAGTAGGGATGCTAGCACGTAGGGCTACACCCGAAAACAACAAGGAATTTCGAGAGGCAATGGCAGTTTCACAGGTTGTGGATGGGTTATCCAATGACCGTGTGAGAGAGTTAGTCATGCTAGCGAACCCTAGATCTTTGCCAGCTGCCTTGGCTGTTGCCCTCCAGAGCGAAGCGGCCGTGTTCCGAGCTGAGAGCCAATAAAAAACCAAGCCAGCCAAAATAGTTCGAGAGATAATGGAGGAGAGGTCCTCTGAAGGAGTGTGTAGAGTCAGACACGGTCCTAATGCTGAATTTCATGCTTCAGTAACATGCTACCGGTGTGACAAGAAAGGGCATCTTGCTCGTAATTGTCCTTCTAGGAAGTGTCCACTTTGTCATGATACTGGACATGGAGGAGATTCCTGTCCCTCAAGAAACCAAACGGAAAACGAAAAGCGGTCATAGGGGAGGGGCACCCTGTGGCACGCAAGTGGAGGAGACCCCACACAACCACCGCCAAGAAAAAGGAAGGAGACATCTCACCTGTTGTGTATCGAGTTAGTTCATCAGCCTCCATCATTATTAAAGGATCTATTGATGGCAAGCCTTGTACATTGGTTGTTGATACTGGAGCCATGGTTACCATAGTGAGGCGGGGAATCGTTCAGATCGGAGAGTGGGCCACAAAAAGAGGTCGGCCGACAATTTTGCGAACTGTTACAGGAGCCAAGATCCCGGTGGATGGACAGGTGGAAGTACAAGTGGGACTGGAGGATGCAAGAATTAAGAAACATACAGTGTTTGTGGCCGACATAAGGGATGACTGCATTCTAGGGATGGATTTCCTTGTGGCAGCAGGATGCAAGATTGATGCCGCTAGTGGGGAAGTAACAATGAAATATCCTGGAGAAACATCTACTAAAGGGCAGGATGTCGAAGAAGAATTGTGCATTCGTGAAGTGGACTTACCAGATGCAGGAGGAAGAGGGTATGAGGGTTTGTCAGAGCTTAAGGGGGAGGCAAGAGATCAAAGCTATGTGCATGTGGAAGGTCTAATTAAGCGTGCCTCTGTGGGCTTGTCAGAAGAGCAACAGATCAAAGTGGCTACTCTCATACAAGAATTTGCAGATGTTTTTGCTGCTGGGAAAAACGAGTTGGGTGTAATTGATGGAGTCGAACATGAAATAGTTGTTGAACCAGACATGCCAATACGACAAAGTCCACGAAGACTGCCACCAGATAAATTGGCTGAAGTTGATTCATTGGTGGAGGAAATGGAGAAAATGGGAGTTATTGAGCCATCTAGTAGCCCTTGGGCATCCCCTATAGTACTAGTAAAGAAGAAAGACGGTTTAACAAGGTTCTGCATCGATTATCGGCGTCTCAACAATGTCACGAGAAAAGACGCATACCCTCTTCCAAACATTAATGACCTGCTTCTTGCTATGCAAGGTAGCTCTTGGTTTTCATCCCTTGATCTCCAGAGTGGTTATTGGCAGGTAAAAATGAAAAGAGAGGACCGCATTAAAACTGCATTTTGCACACCCAGGGGGTTATGGCAGTTTTTGGTCATGCCCTTTGGGCTATGCAATGCCCCTGCCACGTTCCAGCGTGCAATGAATCGTCTTCTTCATGATCTCATACGACAAGGGCGTGTTCGAGTCTACCTTGATGATGTGAGAGTGGATGCAGTGACATTTGAAGAGATGGTTGAATTACTCAGAGAAATCCTCTTGTTGTTTAGGCGATATGGACTACGCTTAAATGCTAATAAGTGTGACCTTTTTCGTAGAAGCATCACTTACCTGGGCTACGTTGTGTCTGGTGATGGAGTCCATACAGAACCAGGAAAAACAGAAAAGGTAAAGACTTGGCCAACACCACAATCATCTAAGGAAGTGCGTAGCTTTGTTGGCTTCTGCTCTTATTATCGTCCATTTGTCCCAAATTTCTCTCAACGTGCAGCTCCATTGTACAAGTTGGAAGCCAGCAAAGCAGAATTTCGATGGACAGAAGAGTGTGAAACAGCCTTCAATGACCTGAAACAGGCATTGACTGAGGCCCCTGTCCTGGTCCATGCAAAGCCCAATTTGCCATTTCTCCTGGATGTAGATGCAAGTGGACGTGCTCTTGGTGCTGTGTTGTCACAGAGGCATGAAGAAGAAGAGAAAGTTATTGCATATTTCAGTCGATGCTTAAGCCATGCTGAGCGAAACTATTGTGTTACCAGGAAAGAACTCCTGGGTATAAAGGTCGCACTCGAGCACTTTCGTCACTATGGATTGAGCAGTGGGGTTCCTATTACTGTGAGGACAGACCATGCTTCCCTTCAATGGTTAAGGAATTTCAAACATCCAGATGGGCAGCTGGCTCGATGGCTTGACACACTGGCAGCTTTCAACATACACATTGAGCATCGTAAAGGGCCTTTGCATGGCAATGCAGATGGACTTTCTCGGAGACCCTGTCTTCCTCAAGGATGCCGTTATTGTGCTCGCCAAGAAGAGAATGATGTACAGCGAGTAATTGATGTACGAGGGACAGAATTAGTTCCACCAATTAGATGGGAGGATGAACAGCAGAAAGATCCTGAACTAGCCAGAGTAAAGGAATGGGTCAAGGATGGAAGGCGACCAAAATGGCCGGAGATTGCGCCATATAGTGCAGCAGAAAAGGCTCTGTGGGCCATGGGCGAGTCACTCAGTCTAAAGCAAGGAGTGCTAGTACGCTGCTGGGAAAATGACTCCGGTACTCAGAAAGTAAACCAGATCCTTGTCCCTCGAGAATGTAGGATTATGCTCCTAGACTCAACGCACAGACTAAGGCACTTTGGAACAAGACGCATGGTAAAATCACTGCGACAGAATTACTACTGGGTCGGAATGCACCGTGATGTGAGAGTGTTTGGCAAGAGCTGCCAAGAATGCAACACCCGAGGGAAGGGTAGGAAAACTAAAGCCCCCTTGCAAACATACACTGTGGGTGTGCCCTTTGATCGTGTAGCCATAGATCTGCTTGGACCCCTTCCAAAATCGAGGAAAGGGAACGTCCACATAGTAATTGTCCAGGATTATTTCACCAAATGGCCAGAGGCATTTCCAGTACCAGACAAACGAGCTGAGACTGTAGCTCAAGGGTTGGTGGACCACGTAGTGTCTCGTTTTGGTGTTCCTCGGGAGATCCACAGCGACCAGGGGAGAAACTTTGAGGCAGAAGTGTTTGCCGAAACGATGAGAATTGTGGGGGCCAATAAAACACGGACCACAGCTCTGAGACCGCAAAGTGACGGGATGGTCGAACGCTTCAACCGTACCCTTTGGGATATGTTGTCCAAGGTTACCGAGAGTCATCAAAGGAACTGGGACGACAAGCTGTCTTTGGTACTGCTAGCTTACCGAACTTCAGTACATAAATCCACTGGTTTCTCACCTGCAATGTTGATGTTCGGTAGAGACCTTACAGTACCACTCGACCTACTAACAGGGATACCGCCACATACATTGACAACCACAGACTATGCGAGGCAGCTGGAGCAGACGTTAGATGAAGCTCATAATATCGCTCGAGAGTCGATGGGTAAGGTAGCTCAAGAGTCAAAGCGACGTTACGACGTTCGAGCAGAGAAACCTAGGTTTAAGGAACAAGATACGGTCTGGATGTACAATCCCATGCGAAAAAAAGGTCTAAACCCCAAGTTACAGCGCTTCTGGCTCGGACCATGTATCATCAAGAAAAGGCTCTCAGACGTGGTTTTTCGGATTCAACTTCCCAATAAGAAGAAACGAGTTGTTCATGCGGATCGCCTTCGCCCTTGCTTCGAATACCTAAGAAAAGAGGGGGAATAATGTTAGGGAAACACCTGTGTATTTATTATTGTTTACGTTGATAAGTCAGAAAACCCGGTTGCTAATTAGGAGTTCAGTTTGTGATTTGGTTCTGTGGTTGATTGTAATACAAAAAGAGTTTTTCGTAATTAAATCAAGTTCCCAAATTGGATTGTGTTCATCAGTGTTCCTAACAATATATATATATTTATATATATAAACAAGTCGTAGTGTAAGTTATGTCGTCCGTCTGATTATGTTTATTATTTATATATAATGAAATCTTAAAATGAATGACTATTGTAAACATGTTCTGCACCTTCTGAAACCCAAAGAAAGAACATCACCACCCCCAAGTGCCGCCGTGCCGACTGCTTTAATACCCAATTTTCCACGAAAAGTTGGGTAGAAGTTCGCTGATAATGACAATAGTGTGGCCTCCCAAGGTTCTGGTTATAATACCTTACTCCACTCAGGTTTACCGGCATATTGAGCACTTGCACCAAGATTATCTCGAATTATAGTTGGGGCGCCCAGCAAAATGCCTCTCAAGGATGTTCCGTACAGTGGTGCGATCACGCATTGATTATGGGTTGCAGCTCGTGGCCCAGCAAGAAAGTATTTGTTGCGCGGTCTAGAACCTATATTTAACAAGGGTCTTCTTCTGGCTACTTGGGCCTTCCTTACTACCCCTTCAGCGTCCCTCCAGGTGCTTCAGCATAGACACGTCCCCCCCCCCCCCCCCCATGGATGAGACATATTCTAGGCTTCAAATACGAACTCGCCCATGATAGCTTGGAAAGATACCTTCTGGTCCCATATGAAGTGCCCCTGCTCCATCTTGGACCTTATTAATTTATTTATTTATAAGTACGGCTTTCGCCAATTACATAGGGAGTAGAGTACAAATTATTTTAGGAAAAAAAACTTCAAACTTGGAATGGAATGAAAAAATACAGAACTGAAAAAATAGAAATAAATGCATAATTTGTATGCAGTACAAATATAATCTAAATCCTCAAAATGGAGTTCCATGAGTTCAGTCCATCATAGTCTAGCTTGTGAACACAACCAAGAATAAGTCAGAAATCCGGTAAAATAACAAAAATATGTTCAGTTGATTCAGATGGGAAATAGGGTACAGATTTTGTGTCCTTCGAGATCGCAATCAGAACGCCATCACCATGTGCCTTAACCTTATTATTAACTGGAGACCGATCGATTCAATAAACATTGTAGTTCAATAAACCAAGTTCGTTGGAATTTACCATTGAAGAGAGCCAGGTTTCGGTCAAAAAATAATATCGTATGTAAAATGAGAGGTCTGATGAGAACAGTAGACAATTTCGTATTTAGTCCCCGGACGTTTTGACAGAAACTCGCTAGAGGTTTCCCTACTAAAGCGCAGAATTAGGAAGAGAGATCTTATCCACTATAGTTGGTATACCCGAGACATAACGAATTGTAAGATTGGGTGATCTTATCAGGGATGCAGGGTGACCTTTGCATCAGGGTCGGGGGCAATACACCCCCACATATCCTCAGATGCCGCTCAAAGCTGGACACATTTCAGAGGACATAACTTCTACAGTCATCTTCTAATTTCGATCATAATTTTTATTTTGCAGCAGAAACTACTCACACACACTGTCGTTATTTGTAGGTACGCAGAATAATTTATTCGACTTTTCTAGTCGTTCACACTTTTTACAGTGATTAAAACTAAAGTTTTCAAGTTACCATATTGGAAATGTTTAGGAACATAAAATAATTAATTAGATGAACAAACAATAAAAATGGTAACGAATTAAATAAATAAAACTTCCAAATTTTTGTGATTGAACGGATCTTATTTTAAGATTGCTTAAAACACTTCAATGATCTACATTCATGTATCTGATTCGAGGAAGCTATTCGTATGTGTTACACCCAACTTGGCAGACGTTTTGTGATGGTTTCGACCCCCATACCTACTGGTCACGCTAATAGTGCTCTGCCAATAACTGCTTCTTGTCCTCCCATTTCTTGACCTGTTGTGTTATAAACTCTTTGTGCGAGTTGGGGCTCAGCGCCAATCGGGCAGGGCACTGGCCCTCTTTTTGCGAGTTGATCAGCTTCATTACCCTCATACTCCGGCACCCATAGAAACGTCAATTTGTTGCCATGGACCGCAGCTCTAGAAGATTTGAGGTGACTCCAGATCACTTTTGAGGTACATAACTGAAAGGGTAGATATTTCCTTTAGTGCTGCCTTGTTGCCTGACATATATGTTGATTCTCGCAATTTTGAGTTGTTTCCAGGCAATCCCTCGTACACACAGTTCGATTGCATGGGTTTCCGCCTATTAAATGGCAGCCGCTTGTCCACGGGGTTTGAATATCCAGTGGCGCCATTCATCACGGGCCGTCCCTGTACCAAACTAGAGTACCTGGCTCAAATTTAGGCAAGCAGTTTTTCATGAGTTTACGATCAGATCACCATAAAGGGTTCGTTAGGAAAATGTAGATAATTTTTCCTCACATGATTTCAGAAACTGATATAGTCACCGGTTCTATTTTGGTATTTTCCAGTATTTCCAAGAAACTACCTCCGAATTGCAGCACTCTAATGGCCTCCAGCATGGTTGTCCTCTGCATATAAATGTGCAAAGTGGTGAGGTCTAAGAGAACTGATCGTGCTGCTGAGAGAACGTATCAAAGACTCCATTTAGTTATCACCTTTGGACAAATGATTTACAAACAAAGGGCAATCTAATACAAAAACATAAACCGTTAACTAATTATTAATAATTTATCGCATTATTGATAATTTGCAGCATTTCAAATACTATAATTAGAATGTAGGTACGTTGGCATCTGTAAACGTAAACAACTAAATGTTGAGGTGGGGTCTAATTTTATTTCATGGACAATAAATTGTTAGATGGGTTCATTATTGAGAATGATTAACCAAAATACCCGATTGATGCCCGCGCCACCCCCATTAAACCATAAAAATCTGATTCCAGTATTTTGGAGACTATCTTTTATGCCATCATATACATTATTAGTTTTTAAAACTTTATTCAATAAATACTCCGCACTGATAGACGAAGGTTACAATTTCATCCCATTTGCAGTAGAGACGCTGGGACCTTGGACAAAAGAGGCATGTGATTTTATTGATGAGCTGGGGAAAACAATTGAACATGCCACAGGTGAGGGAAGGTCAACCTCTTAACTGAAACAAAGGGTCAGTGTGGTCATTCAAAGAGGAAATGCAGCCAGTGTGATGGGAACGCTACCATTCTCTATTCAAATGCAGGAAATATTTTACTTTCTTTGATAACTCAACCATTTTGTATCACACCATCCATATCTCACACTAGTAAGTTTATGTTGTTGAACATTTTTGAGTAAAGTGAAAGAACGACCCTTCAGTCGTTGTCGAACTGGTTGAGGTTTCTACCTTCTAGATTAGTTGCGGGTGAAACGTGATCAGATCCGAAATCTTAGACGGAAAAAAGAGCGACGCGTGAAGGGGGAGCTGTCGGAGGGTCAGTGCACCTCCCTCAGCTGACTCGTGTGTTTCGGATGCAGGTTCCCTATTTAGAGGGATATATTTAGATCCTGCCTTACCAACAATAATACGCCCGAGGTCTCCCAAACTCCGGTCCAACTCCCGTCGACGTCGCGACGCCTCGCAGAAATTCGCCGGGGGTTTTTGGGATAGAGACAGGATCCGCCGGTTGGCCGCGCAGCGATCGCTCCGGAAATCCAGGCACTGTGACGATCTGGGGGCCTTTTTCATAAAACAAGTTATAAGTGCAATCCGTTCTCGTCGCAGCGACGTAGGGCAGCATCAGAGGCGTTATGGCCGTTTCTGAACATGTAATAGTGTGGAGTGTGGATGAAAAATGGTCCCAGAGCGAGGCTCGGTGAAGGTTTCTTTCTGGTCTATGAAAACCAAATTTATCCTTTGAACCGTACAGCTCTTCAAGCAACGTAAACTGTACACTCCTGTATTTTTTACGTGGGTCTTATTTTTCTTCTAAAGCGCTCATTTTCTGTTTTTTTTTTTTTTTTTTTCTATTTTAGCTTCGAATATTAAAATGCTTTATGTAATAAATAATTTCATAACTTTATGTACTCATTTCACCACTGCGACGTAAAAATAATATTAATTGCACACCACTTTCTTATACTTGGGTATTGTCTTAGATTCTAATATGAAGTGGGAAAGCCAAATTAATTTAGTCTGCAAGAGATTGAGAAAGCTTAATCATGTATACTCCTACTTAAGAACTTATTTAACTCCTAAGTTCATGCGTGTAATGTATTTTTCATTGGCTCAGTCAGTTTTGCTTTATGGTTTGCCAGTTTGGGGAGGAGCTTACTCCTCTACCTTAAATCCAGTATATATTTGCCAGAAAATTCTAATTCGAGTTATAACGAAAAGTAAATTCTTAGAACACACTGGTGTACTGTTTCGTAAACTCAAAATTCTAAAATTATGTTACCTTAGAGATCTCAATAATATAAAACAAGTTCTGAAAGAGAAGCGGTTTGCTTATCCCATCCATGAAATAAAAACAAGGTTTCAATCGCAAGGCAAATTTTATGTACCACTTGTGCACACAACTGCCTCATTCAATTCATATTTTTTAGCTGGAATCAGAGCATTTAACAATCTGCCTTCTATCGTTAAAAATAAGTTAATAGATCAACCTAATCAAGTGAATGAAATTTTGAAAAATTGTTTCCTCAAAACACAAGATAATGATTAATAATACTATAATTAATAATACTATAATGATTAATAATACTATAATATAATAATGATAGTAAATAATGAAATATCATCTAGATTGTACTATTTATCCTTATGTAATGGCACTTTATTGATTTCTCCAACATGATATAATTATTTTTGTATTAAGAATTTAAAAAATGTAATATTTAAGAACCTACAGGCTCATTGTAACAACTCGTTTTCCCTGTCGCGGGTATCACCCATTAGGGAGACTATATTTCTTTCATTTATTGTAGGTGAATTGTTTTTGTCATATTTTTTAGAAATAAATACATTTTCATTTCATTTCATTTCACTTTCAGAGTACACTGCGGTAGATTTTACCGGGGAAAGAGAGAAACATTCAATGTACACCCCTGTATTTCATAGCTACGCTGCAAGGTTAGGCTTTATGAACAAAGGGCAGAAAAACACTGGTACTCACACTACATTCCTTGCTGAAAACCTGGAGTGTACTGAGGAGAAGAACACTCCGAATTATGGTGGTGGGGAGAAGAGGGGTAGAGAAAGCGGGAACCCCGGTTTTATTTACCGGTGTACGGCTCAAAGGTTAAAAAATGATTTTGAAACCCATTTGTTCACTCTATTATTGTTTTTAAGAAAAAGGTCATAAATGAAAAATTAAAACTTAGTTATTTTACACCTAAATATACAACAAAACTTGGGAAAGAATCAATTTTCTTGTATATTATCAAAAAGTAACAATTAAAAGTTTGTTAAATTACGTATTGAAGCGTGGATGAAACCTAGGTATATAGATTCATAGACACGATGCACCGCAATAGGCCATGTATATATTTTATGGTAAACTTGTTCCAGGGGCCTATTTCATAAAAAAACAAGTTACAAGTGTACAAGTTAACAAGTACAGGTACTTGTAATGCACGGTAAACTAGAACAAGTGTTTCACCAAAACAAAGAGTACAAGTGTGGAAAAGTTACACTTGTAGAAGCTAAGTTTAGAAGAGTAGCAGAAAAGAAAAATGGTATGTTGGGACAAACGAAATGAACAACGTCAAGCGGGATGCCGAAATTGAAGTTTCGTCAGCGAATCATGATATAAAAACGGTATTAAGTACACGATAGGATGTTTATCGTACATGACAAGGTGTAATGATAGGAAGACAGACAAATTATAAACTGAAAAGTGGAGAAAGTGTGTATTTGATTTCAACTTATTCTGATGGTTGGTATAATCGGATTTTTCTCCTTCATTCAGCGGAAATGATTAATCAGTTCATCAAGTCTTGATGCTGCTGGGTTAGGAATGTCATCTGTAACTTCGAGATGATCTTCACACTTCACTTTGTTCTTCAATGATGGGGAGATCCTCAATACCCGATCAGGAAAAATTGCACAGGGTTACGCACCATTTGAATCTTTCAAGGGTCACGGAAGTCATCCTATATCTCTCGTTAAACTCAAAAATACCCACGAAATGAGCGTTTATTCGTGGCGGAAAAAATCTTTGGGGTCAGACGGTTGTCAGACGGTGTTGATTTCAATGGTTAGGTCATCATCAGTAACAAACAATAACTGATGATTGACTATAGCAACCTAACGCTCTTCTTTAACTTCCGTTTTTTATGTTAATGGGTTTCCCCAACTTCGTCGCGAGTTATTTAGTTCGTTTTAGTTCGTAACTTTTCTGTGTTGAAAAAAAGGACACTAGCTAATAGCTCTCTATATATCAAAATTGTGAATTTTTAAGGTTTTTTCTGGACAAAAAAGTTAAGGATCAATTTTAGGTGCAGAAACACGGGGTATATCTGCAGTACGTGTCAGATTTCCTACAAGATAAACTTTTAAAAGAATTGTGGACCCTTAAGCCCTCAGTTTGTTCTACTGCGCATCCCAACTGAAGAGTTAAAACCTCTCTGAGATCTTAGTTGCACGACTGTTATCATATCACGGTTATTTATGTACGGGATCTCTAGTTGTATTCAAGAGAGCTCCTCATGAATTTTTACTAAATATATCACATAATGACAATTTTACACCGAGACTGAAAGGTTTTCAGTTACTTTAAAACGACATCCTATTTGTTTACTACTTTTGATTCTGTCTTCAATTCAATTTTTTAATATTACTATTATTGTTTTATTGTACAAAAGCATCCCCTTCCATTTTTTCTGGTATCATCATTTGTCTTTATTATTTCAGATAAATATAGTGTAGTTAATTGTGCTCAGCACTGTATGGATTTCTATTATCCTCTCGAGCTGTTCAATTGATAATCCCCTTGCGACCTGACTCCTGAGTTTGTTCTCTTGGTTTCTGGACAGCTTAGGCTTTAGGAACTAATATATTGACTTCATTTTTATTTCCATTATTTCACCAGTCTATTCTCATAACTTTTCTTTGTTAACTTAACAATTCAAAAATTTGGTTTACCTATAATACTAAGTATAATTTACTTTTATTAATAGTCGAGAAGTTGCGTTTTATGTTATTGTAACTCTCATTTTTGTTGGCTGGTACCGATTACTTTGTCCTTTTGTCAATAAAGGGCGAAGTAACTTACTTACTTTTGATTCCAGACGCAAAGGATTGACTCAAATTCATCCCTCCATCATTCTGAATCGAGCAGTCTCCTAAAATCGTGGGAGGGTGCGAGATTAGTGGTATCTATACGAACTAAATCACTCGCGACGAAGTTGTGGAAATCCAATTCAAAACAGAAGCTATGAAGTTAGGTTATTGTTTGTAACTTTTGATGGCCTAACCGTCGAAATCGATTCAACATTGTAACTCGTTATTTTTTCGTGGAAATAGACAACGTTTTTCACTAACTTCTGTTATGGTATCTATTCCCATTGACCCAGAAACAAAAGTAGAGGGTTTAAAGACCCCGCAGTGGAGTACGGAGGTGAGGTTGTTCGGTTGTCGTTTGACAAATAACATCGGAGAGCGCTCTACTGTCTCTCTCCTGTGATGAAGTGTTGGAGATATCATCTCTGGCGGTGAGTCACATTTTCTCACTGTCGGAGCGAGGAGGCGTCGGTGGGCTCAGCCCTGCCCGGTCCTCACACCTTCAATCCAACATTTACTCGTGAACATCACCTCGTAAGATCAGATGAACAGATGTTCGAGCCTCCATGCCAGCCGAAAGTTAATAAAAGTACTTTTTTTGCTTCCTCAGTACCGAAGGCAGGGAAACTATGTGTTGGTGATTGAAGTCGAAAAAATGCGTGTCCTCCAAAATCAAAATTTCCAATTGCTTTTTGCATTTCAGAGCTTGCTGATCAATTTTGGTTCCGTGTCTGTTAATCCTTGTCACGCCAAAAGCTATATCAGTGATTGTTCGGGTTAGCTCCTAGGGGGTCCCCTATAATTGTCAATACCATCGAATCAACAGCACCCTGTGCGAATGCGCAACTATGAATTTCTTATAACGTCGGCTCTTACTTTGTTCTTCACCTGATTATATACATCCATGTTACAATATGTGAGAAGCTATACTGCCCACCCAATTTGGCAGACGTTTTTTTTTAACATACTTTGGGTCGTATTTAATACACCGTAAACCAGGGGGACAATGTGACTTACTGGGTTATTATGGTACCTACAATCATGTTTGAGCGAATATTGTTTTTAAGACTGACATAAATTGGTTTTGTTGGTTTTGTGTCTTCATATTTATGATCTAGTGAGGTTGTGGAGGAGGGAGCAATGAAGTAATGAATGTTTTTCCGACGAACTCGGTATGGAGTATACAGGGTGATTCCCTCGCAGATGCAAAAAAAGGTTTGGGTGAAACTACATCAAAAATGGAGTAAAATGCCGCCAACTGCATATTTTTATCTCAATCCGTTCTCGAGATATGATTTTTTAAAGGTTTTTTCAGGAAAACCGTGTTTTTTTCCTTTTAAACTCAACTTTCTCCACTTTACTTCATTCAATTTTAACTTTTGACCACATTTTCGGAATTAGCACTAAATTTACTATAAGAATAGTGTACTTGGGTTCTTGAAAAGTACCATCCAAAGGCCCTCACATCAGCTCAAACATTGACGATTTTGAAAAAATAATATTTCTGAAAATCTTTAAAACTTTACTACTCTTTTAAAAAGAATCCTGGAAACTGGCAAATCTCATGAAAACTGCTTCATCTAACATTCTTTCCAACGGTATTATCAATTTTACTTTTATTTTGTTATTTAGGGGATAAAATGATATTTTAATGTGAAAAAATGTGGGTTTTTCAATGAAATTGTTGGTTTTCTCGAAAGATGACCCTCCATGAACCAACGAGTATGGGATCGTTTTCTGTTTTTTTTTTTTTTTTCTCGCTGGATCGAATGGAAACTCTTGCAGATCTCTCAACTACGTTATAATCGAGTTTTACACTTTAATTAACTAGTTTTACCCCATAACACACATACATTTAATCGTAACAAACAAACTAAACATTTGCGATTTTAAGTGTAAAACTCGGTTATAACGGAGTTGGAGAGATCTACAAATGTTACCATTCGATACAGCGTGAAAAAATACATAGAAACCGACCCCATACTCGTTGGTTCATGGAGGGTCATCTTTCGAGAAAACCAACAATTTCATTGAAAAACCCACATTTTTTAACATTAAAATATTATTTTCTCCACTAAATAACAAAATAAAAGTAAAATTGATAATACCGTTGGAAAGCATATTAGATGGAACAGTTTTCATGAGATTTGCCAGTTTCCAGGATTCTTTTTAAAAGAGTAGTAAAGTTTTAAAGATTTTCAGAAATATTATTTTTTCAAAATCGTCAATGTTTGAGCTGATGTGAGGGCCTTTGGATGGTACTTTTTAAGAACCCAAGTACACTATTCTTATAGTAAATTTAGTGCTAATTCCGAAAATGTGGTCAAAAGTTAAAATGAAATGAAGTAAAGTGGAGAAAGTTGAGTTTAAAAGAAAAAAAAACACGGTTTTCCTGAAAAAACCTTTAAAAAATCATATCTCGAGAACGGATTGAGATAAAAATATGCAGTTGGCGGCATTTTACTCCATTTTTGATGTAGTTTCACCTAAATTTTTTTTTTGCATCTGCGAGGGAATCACCCTGTATATCCCATAGCATCTTTACATCTCACAGAGAGCGAGCGCATCTACACATTTGAAATCACCCTTAATGATCCACCGTTTCCAAACATACTACATGTCCCACTCAAAATTAAGACCATCGGAGCTATACATCCATACCGAGCGAGCGAGAAAACTGGGCCAGTAACTAATAAACTTGGTCAGGTTTTCGGCCTTAGTCTCCTGGGCTACGCTGTTCTTTTCCGGTTCAGACAGACAAACTAGCAACGCTCAATTGGTCTCCAGACATACATAACTTTCTTGTAACCCCTAGCAGTGTTGGGAATGCATAAGTACAGTTTTATCTATTCATGAGAACATCTTATTACCAGTTTAGTAGGTGCGTCTTGTCCTGAGTGAGGTGGACATGAAGGAAATCGGTTAATAATAGTTCCGCGTCGTTTCAGAAAGGAAACAGGTGATCTTTTGAGGGTTGGAACAAAACGACAGGTCCAGAGAAGGCGAACAATGGGGCGTGACAATGGGGTAGATGGGCGTGACAATGAGTCCCCCCTCAATACCAAAAGCACGCACCCACCCCTGTGTTTTAGGCAAAGTAGCGCATTGTTGAGGGGTTTGTGTTCAGAAAAACCTACTATGGCTTATCAATTCTTGACAATCATCGACCAACGACAGCGGGGAAAAATTATATAAATTACATAACATGGAGGGGATGCACCACCGCAAATGTAGGTACCTACTTTGTGTGCTTCATGAAGAAGAGATGTTATTGTTCTATTCACTATACCAAGTTGTTCGATTGAAAACTTCAAGGACCGATAACAATTTTTGACTCTTCCCTTTTTCAATAACGAACCTTAGTAACCGACCAGGAAAAAACTCCGCTATAAATCACACAACGCTTGGTTACTTTCATTTTAGGATGACCATTCTGAGCAGAATATCAGACTATATACTGGGTGTCCGTTACAGAAAAAGAGAGTTATAGAAAAATCAAGTAGAACTATATAGAAAATGGAGCAGAATCTGCCAACTGCTCAGTCCTAGATTGATCTGTCGCCAAGTTATAATTTTAAATTTTTTTTGTATTTCTATTTTGCTCGAAAAAGCCTAGTTTTTTCCATAAAACCCACATTGCTCCCCTTTTCCCAACTTTTAACCACATTTTTGGAATCGGCGCTAAATTTTTATTGAGAACAGATGATTTTCAAATTCATTTAACACCATTCAGACTCATTTATTGGAAAACCAACGTCAATTCTTTCAGAAATCGGGAATTTTAAAAATCGTTTAAAAATTATCGACTCTCTCAAAATTACTCTTACAGACTTCCACAAAAACCGCTTCATGATTTTGATACTGCATAATTAATTTTACTTTCACTTTGCTAAATAGGAGAGGTACGTTAGTACCTGCTGCTCATGTGCTAGTGTGAGATGTTTGTAACCAGCCTGATTCCTACAGTTTTTATCTGATTTCGATGAAATTTTCAGGGAATGTGGGGGTTAGGGAGTAGATCCCCCCCTTATCGTTACCCATATCAGTTTCAATGTTGTCAAATCAACAACAATAGGTACTTCTCTATCCATTCCATCAAACCCTATTTCCTCAAGCCCTAGTCGTCCAATCTCGGTAAAATTTGGAGGATAATTGTGAAAAGACGATTTAATCATTCCCTATAAATTTCAACGTGATTGTATCATTCTTAGCTGCTACGCATGTGCAACTGTGTAATTTTAGCATCAAGCTAAATTTCCACTGTTATATTCAACTAGCGAATTTCCGTAGAAAATGAAGCTCGGAAAATTTTAAAATCAAAATTTTTGCGAAATAATAATTCATATTTTCTTTGCACTCAAAAAACTCAACTTTCATAACAATTTAACATAATGTAGTACGATAACTTAAGAAAATTCGTTCATACGATCATGCTGCATGAATCGAATTTTTTTATTGCAGATTCGAATTCTAGTGAAATTTCATAGAGAAATGACTCATCAGTCATTACATACTGAGTTTTTGAAGATATTCAATTGCCACGTGTAATACATGATTTTGGAGTATTTTTTCGTGCTAACCGCGTAATGATGTTAATTTATTGATACTTGCAACACCAACTTGGGAAAACACCGGAAAACCTACATTTTAGTACGCTTTGTACTTTGTGGAAATGTGTTAGGAAAAATGCAATTCTGGTCCATTTTTCGGTATTTTCCCAAGTTGTTGTTGAAAATAACAATAAATGATTAACGCAAACGAGCGCAATTCTACTCTAAAAGTCCGATTACTGAGTTTTTGAAGATGCTCATTTGCCACATGCAATACATGATTTTGGAGTATTTTTTCGAGCTGAACCTCGTGTGCATTTTCTCGAGCTGACCTTGTGTGCATTTATTGATATGTGCAACACCAACTTGGGATAACACTTAACAATTGAACAGAATTGCACTTTTTCAACACATTATTTCCACAAAGCACAAAACGTACTAATGAACTATGTAGTTTTTTGGTATTTTCCCATGTTGGTGTTGCAAGTATCAATAAATGGACATCATGCGAGGTGCAGCTCGAAAAATTACTCCAAAATCATGTATTTTATGAGGCAATTGACTATCTTCAGAAAATCAGTTATTGCACTTTTAGAGTGGAAATGCGCCAGTTTGCGCGCACCTAAAAAATCGAGTGATGAGTCATTCCTTCATGAAATTTCACGTAGGATTAAAATCTGCAATTAAAAATGGGGGTTCTCATTTAAAGTAACGAAGTTGATGTCAATTTCGCAAGTGCGCAATGCTTAATTTTGTTATTTTTGAGATCCTTACAAAAAAAAAAAAAAAAAAAAAAAAAAAAAGAGCACATTAGATTGGTAATATTAAAAAAAAAGCATTAAAAACCACTAAAATAGCTCAAATAGGCCAAAAATCGTTAAATTCATAATTTTCAAAATAATTTCAGTCAAAATAAAAATACCAACGAATAACTGCGACACTAAAAAAATTTTAAACAAAATTTTGCTGAAAAACGTACTTAAACTTCATTTATATTTGCTGAAAAATCTATAAAAACTGCAAAAAAAAAAACCCTATAAAAATCCAAAATCTTTTTTGAATTACCGAGTTTTATTTATTTTATTTTTTTCTTCCCTTTTATTTGGCATTTTAAACAAATACAGCCATGAGCTGTACATCACATGAAATTAAAACTTTAAAAAAAAAAAAAAAAAAAAAAAGTTTAAATTAAAACTTCAAATTGCGAGAAATAATGAAAATAAATAATTCTTCATAAATTACAGGATTTTGTAATATATAACGGTAATTGCATAGTGTTTCAGTTTTCAAATAAATTGAATAAAATAATTTTTTCTTTGTTCAGCAAAGAAATCGCACTCCATAATCGAGTTTTATTTAGTCTGAGTTTAATGCCATAAAATTGGTTTTCAACAATTTGTTTAAACTGAAAATGCTCAAACATTATTACAATTTAGCGTATTATAATACGCTAATTACTTTAAAAAAGTTCGCTCATACGATCATGCTGCATGACTGGATTTTTTAAAAATGTGTTTACTGTGAGCCGGAAAACCTTTGGAAAACAGCGCACTGGAATTTATAACCTCTAGGAAACTCTCTTCAGAATATCAGTTCTATCATTATTGCCTGAAACAGAGAGACTCACCAGGAGAAGACCACGAAGGAACTCAAGAAACATACCTGGAACAGAAAAAATAAATCAGTAGTCAGATGATATCAGAAGACGAGGCAGGGGATTGATAATCACGAACCACAATTATTTAATATCGACATTTGCGACTATGTAGGTAAGTACGACTAAAAGTTTTAAGTAACCAGATTTTTGTATTACTGTTCTTGCTAAGATAGTAGTGATTTTATTTAATTTATGTTTATCTCTTGTAACATCTATCAAAAACTGTTACGGTGATCCGTTCAATGGAACGGCGTGCTCGTTGGTACCCCAACATGCACGGGTCCTCTTGCTCTTAATCATTGTTCAACCTTCAGAACGGTGAGTTTACCTCTCTCTTCCATTTGCGTTAATAGCAATAATATTAAATAAACTCCCATTGTTTATACTAATATTCAATCCATTGCTATCCCGCATTCCTCTCTCTCCCCTGCGGTATTTCTTTCATCTTAAAAGAATTGAATATAACAAACTAATCAACCGAAGGGCTATACAGAAAAAACCCCTCCTGATTACCTTTCTTTTGGAGCGACATAAAGAAAAGCGTAATAAATTATCCCAGTGATTGAAATCTTGTTCTACTTATTTCACCTGAGTTCCAAAATGACATCAAAAGATTGAAATATACAACCACCAGATTTTTTGTCTTTTTGGTTTATTATTTTCAATAAAATAATTTTATTTTTTTACTTCGGTGTACCAGATTGAAAATAAACGTACTGACATTGATGATACGAACTAAATCACTCGCGACGAAGTTGTGGAAACCCATTTCAGAACGGAAGTTAGTGAAAAACGTTGTCTATTTCCACGAAAAATAAAGAGTTACAATGTTAAATCGATTTCGACGGTTAGGCCATCATCAGTAACAAACAATAACTGAAGACACATAAGAAAGGACACAGCTTTTATAGTCACAGGTGAAGGGAGATTGAATCCCATTGGTCAAGAGAAAGGAAAGGGGCGGGAGGTACAACCAATTAAGTGCAAACAAAGTGACGGGGGATTATAGCTAATTGTATGAAGTGAAAGGGGAAAAAAAATAACTAAATATGGTTCCAACACTGAGATGGGATAATTCCAAGCTTTATAAAAATGGAACTACCAGTGGTGAAATATATTGAGGTATATCCTCATTTAAACATTTACCAGATCTGTCACTTTTGATAATTTCGAATTTTTCAAGTACATTCAACATACCTCACTTTGGACAAAAATGAAGAAATTCTACAAACTGTCTATCTGTCAAATCAAAATTGTAACTATGATTGGATTCCTTAAGATGTTTTGCAAATGTAGACTTACCCTTATTTTCCCTGGAATCCTCCTGATGCTCGTCTATTTTTTCCCTGAATTTCCTACCAGTTTGACCGCAATATTCGTAGCCACAAGAACATTTTAGTTTATAAACCCCACTTTTATCCTGAACATTGACTTTTGTCCTTAACGGATCCTAGTAATGCTTTAGGACTATTTTTAGTTTTAAAACCTACTTTGTAACCTTTCGATGATTAGAATTTTGCCGATTTCTATCAGAACTTTTCCCATAATAAGGTATACTTATCCATTGCTTTTCTTCTAAATTTACATCTTCCCTAGCCAGATTGGAAACTTTTTCCCTACTCTTTTTCCTAAGAACCTTATCCCATATGGTATCAACGAGATCTCCTCCATATCCGTTACTAGTCGCTATGCTTTTGATAATGGATTTTTCTTTTGATAAATTTTGTTCACTCATTGGAATAGATAGTGCTCGGTTGATCATACTATGGAAGGCTGCATGCTTATGGACTAAAGGGTGATTTGAAGTACTATGGATAGTTATATCGCTATATGTATATTTTCTATAAATTGAAAAATCATGCTTTTCGTTTACCAAAGAGATGGACAGATCTAAAAAATTGAGTTAAAAAAAAAAAAAAGTATAGTACAGAAGCGCGAAAATTACTTGGACGTCTCTGACCCTTACCTGGGCGGTCACCCATCCAAGTACTCACCACGCTCGACGTTGCTTAACTTCGCCATTCGCATGAGAAACGGTTCATTGCAACGCCTAACACGTAAATTATTTCCGCCGAATTCGAGGGTAAATTTGATAAAGGGATCTAATTTATTGATTTTTTTAATGAAAAGAATTTAGTTGTCTTTCTGTGCCCTTCCATAGTTTGAAATATTAAAAAATCGAGAGCTCGTTAACTTTCAAGTGAACAGTAATATTTTGTTGGGTCTCATTTATAGTCATCTTCCCAAAAATGGGATGGAACCACCCAGGTTAAGTACGTAAGTACATCTAACAAATTATAACTGGTGGAACATAGCAAAAATCGCCTTGTAACTACGACGCTCGTATTAGCTGATATAATTCCAATGGAATTTTCACTTCACGAAATCGGGTTTATTATAACTGTTGTCAAATGTAGACTTTTTTGAATCGCAGAATGTTATTTAGAACGAGTTTTGTTGCCGTAAAATTAGTAGTTAACTATTTTTTAGCCCCCAAAGTGCTCAAATTTCAAAACTATATTACATAATATAATACAATAATTTAACGAAAATTCCCTCTACGATCCTGCTGAATGACTGGAACTGAAAGTTTAAGATATAGTAGAGTTTTTCCGTGGACAAAACGTTGCATTTAGAAAGAATTGCGCTCAAGCTCCAAGCCCGTGGGCAAGAAACCAAAAATTGGAAGAGATTTATGGCTGAGTAATGCAAATTTGATTTGATGAACCTCCGTGAAATTTATGAAAATATAGGCTTTCCCTAACATGTGGTCGGCTGTTAAAGTTTCCATGCGTAATAGGGTGCCCGCTATTTTGAGAAAGGTGGAATTTTTATGACCTCCACTCGAAATTTGGTTTAAAATGTCAAAAAAAGACCACTGAATTTTTTCGGATTTTTTGCATAACAAAACCTACTCCAGTAGCTCGATTTTGGTTTTTGAAATACGCTTTTTTTGCCAATATCAGACTTTTGAATATAACTTTTACAAACTTCTTTGTAAAAATGTGAAACTTCTTATACTTGAATTTTTGGGGTCGCCGAACTCAAATATGCAGTCAAAACCAGTCGACAGCAACAACCTTTGACCGGTTGGAATCTCAAAATCGTCAAAAAATGACAATTTTTCAAAATTCATAGTAAAATTATGGAAGTTCTTATTCTTATGTTTTTGAGTTGCTGAACTCAAATTTGCTTTTGTTGTTGAATTTAATGAAAATTCTAACAAAAATACATAAAAATACGAATTTTCTTAATTTTACAATGAATTTTGAAAAATTGTCTATATTTGTCGGTTATTTGAAAAATTGTCGGATTTTTTGCATAACAAAACCTACGCCGGTAGCTCGATTTTGGTTTTTGAAATACGCTTTTTTTTCAATATCAGGTTTTTGAATATAACTTTTACATACTTCTTCGTAAAATTGTGAAACTTCTCATACTTACATTTTTGGGGTCGCCGAACTCGAACATGCAGTCAAAACGAGTCGACAGCAACAATTTTTGACAGTTTGGAATCTCAAAATATGTCAAAAAATGACAATTTTTCAAAATTCATAGTAAAATTATGGAAGTTCTTATTCTTATGTTTTTGAGTTGCTGAACTCAAATTTGCTTTTGTTGTTGAATTTAATGAAAATTCTAACAAAAATACATAAAAATACGAATTTTCTTAATTTTACAATGAATTTTGAAAAATTGTCATTTTTTGACATGATTTTGACGATTTTGAGATTCCAAACTATCAAAAGTTGTTGTTGTCAACTTGTATTGACTGCATATTCGAGTTCAGTGACCCCAAAAACGTGAGTATACGAAGTTTCACAAAAAGAAGTTTGTAAAAGTTATATTAAAAAGTCTGATATTGGCCAAAAAGGCGTATTTCAAAAACCAAAATCGAGCTACGACCTACAAGAAAGAGACTTTTTTAAAAAGATACAACGCTAAATTTCGACTATATCTACTAACTACATCTAAAACTATGAATTATATACTATAACTAAATAAATCTACAATTATAAATATAAATCTAATGTGAAATTTAATTTGAAACTTGGCCGCTTATGTCCTACACAATTATTATTTTTTTTAAATGTGAAAATCAGGCTACTCGTAGGTCTAGAGTTAAATTGAAGACTAATTTTGCATAAAATTCTTGGAGGTTCCTACCGAGATAGCAGTGAAGTGCCCATCTATAGAGAAATTCACGATAAATTGTTTAATTTCGAATCTTTTCATAATTTACTATTAATATTATTATTAAAATCAGTTTCTACATTGCAATTTAATTGCAAATCTGGAACTTTAAATTGAAGCTCTTTTCATTTCATTTTCCACTCATGAAGTAGTAAACTACCTGGCGAGGAGTCACAGATTGTCTTCCGCTCCCTCTGGATATGCTAACAAAACTTTATTTTCCTCATTTTCAATAGACAAATAAACTAAGGATATTGTGAGTTGTGTTTGTTGTAATGGCTTCTGCAATGTCTATGGTGATTTCTGTTCGCTTCACTGAGTCCAATCGAAGCTACAGAACCCGTAACGTGAGACACCCTAGGAGTCGGGTCGCTCTGCATTGTGCGGCCTCGGCAATAAACAATACTGAGGGGTCCATATGCGCAGTGGCTCTGGATGTGGAGTACACTAACTGTGCTGCTCCTGCTACCTAGCTGTGAGTTGGACGAGTTGGATAGACAATGACTGGGGCAGATGGGATGGGGTGGGTCAAGTTGCCGAACCGGCGACCCTCGACAAACACGCGGGCGTGAGATTCCGCGGAGATCCCTCAACGAGTGAGACGCAGTCATAAGCTCCGTTTTAGCGAATTTTTGAAGAAAATTAAGCTATTGCTATCGCCTCAAAATTTGTAGAATGTGAATTTTTGAAAAAAAATTATGCAGAAATCCGTTTCAGGCTATTCTGAATCATATTCTGAAGTTTAACGCATTTTTTTATGTATGTATGTATGTATATATGTATATATGTATATATGTATATATGTATGTGTCATTCCAGACGATAACTGTCCGTAGAATTGTGCTAGAAACTTCAAACAAATTTTAAAATGTTAAGGGCACAAAACAAAAGTTCAAGTTCGTTGGCCAGCATGATCGGATTACATCTTCGGGTTGAAATTTTCAAAAATGTAGTCAAAAATTTCAAAATAGCCTGTTTTTTGCGATTTGTTGTGCGAAATAATTTTTTCAGCATACTAACATGTGGTATATTCGGAATCAGCGTAAAATTTCCTATAAGAATATGTATCAAGTTTTCAAAAATTTCAAAGTTGAAAAATCAGTCAAAAATCGAAATAATGCCGTTCGCTGGTTGTAAAAATCGGTAATATTCTTCAAAAATTCGCTCATGGGGTCATGCTGCATGACTGGACTTTTTAGTGTGCGTTCTACCAGTTCGGAACGGTTCTGGGCAAACGCAGTCAATTATTTTCGTTCACAGTGCCAGAAAGTACAGTTCCGGAACGCTAAGAACGCCGAGTTCGGCGTTCGCAGTGTTTTGCGAACCCAGTTCCAAACGGTTTTGACAGACCCCCTTTTTTTTCTTTTTTTTCGGAACTCGAACGCAAGGACGAAGTTAACGCATGCGCATTTCTCAATTTTGCGGACCTCGTGGAGTGAACAACTCTCTTCTTCTTAATCGAAATCATACATAATCATAATCTAGTCTCTATACGTTAGTATAAGTTCGTATTCTATGATCGAAATGCCAACTATCTCAAGTTCGGAAAGCGATAGTTTTGACGATGGTGTTTCATGGTTAGGACGAGAGTGGAGTTATAGTTGGATCTCGAGTCCATCCACGAAACTCAAATTTTTTCGAATATACTTCCTCAGTCATCGAGGAATTTTTTTTTTTTTTAAATTTTTTTATTGCCATGGGGTAATAGTTTAGTAATATTCACGGGCATAATATGTAATAAAAATATTCACGGGCACTAAAATATTCTGAAAAGGAGCACTAGAAGGTAACACGAGTTGAGTGAGGTTACAAACAACAACACAGTTTATTCGACTCCCAAGTTCTGAAATCGTTCGCAGTGCAGAACGCAGTTCCACGAGTTCCGGAACGCCCCGGGGTTTCCCGTCCCAGTTCTGATGAGTTCGAGAACTGTCAGAACGCGCACTGAGAACGAAGCTATAATATTCACTAGATAGTTACCACATTTTTTGAGTTGCGTGGAATGACAAATGTCAGCAGCGTGTCACCAGTGAAAATGAAATACGTTAGAGCAGTGAATCAGTAGAGAAAGCAAGAGATACTTGTGGAATCCCACATTTCCCGCATACAGAATTAAACTCGGCACTGTACGCCTCACCAGTGGGCTAGCTGCTAGTAGGTACCCCGGTTAGTACTACTTGAACTTAAGACCTAACAGCTAAAAGAACTTAAGAAATAATAATAAAAAAAGGAACATGCCTTAAATTTGAATGGAAATGAATTTAAGTATGAACGAATTTTTGAAAAATGTCATTACTGAAATCCGTTTTGAGACATTCTGAAACAAATCCTAGAGTGTAACGCATTTTCATATATATATATATATATATATATATATATATATATATATATATATATATATATAAAATTCTCGTGTCACAGTTTTTGTTGCCATACTCCTCCGAAACGGCTTGACCGATTTTGATGAAATTTTTTGTGCTTATCCGGTATCTATGGGAATCGGCCAACATCTATTTTTCATCCCCCTAAATGTTAGGGGTAGTCCACCCCTAAATTTTTTTAATTTTATTTTTGACCGATTTTGATGAAATTTTTTGTGGTTATCCGGTATCTATGAGAATCGGCCAACATCTATTTTTCATCCCCCTAAATGTTAGGGGTAGTCCACCCCTAAATTTTTTTAATTTTATTTTTGACCGATTTTGATGAAATTTTTTGTGCTTATCCGGTATCTATGAGAATCGGCCAACATCTATTTTTCATCCCCCTAAATGTTAGGGGTAGTCCACCCCTAAATTTTTTTAATTTTATTTTTGACCGATTTTGATGAAATTTTTTGTGCTTATCCGGTATCTATGAGAATCGGCCAACATCTATTTTTCATCCCCCTAAATGTTAGGGGTAGTCCACTACTAAATTTTTTTAATTTTATTTTTGACCGATTTTGATGAAATTTTTTGTGCTTATCCGGTATCTATGAGAATCGGCCAACATCTATTTTTCATCCCCCTAAATGTTAGGGGTAGTCCACCCCTAAATTTTTTTAATTTTATTTTTGACCGATTTTGATGAAATTTTTTGTGCTTATCCGGTATCTATGAGAATCGGCCAACATCTATTTTTCATCCCCCTAAATTTTAGGGGTAGTCCACTCCTAAATTTTTTTAATTTTATTTTTGACCGATTTTGATGAAATTTTTCGTGCTCATCCGGTATCTATGAGAATCGGCCAACATCTATTTTTCATGCCCCTAAATGTTAGGGGTAGTCCACCCCTAAATTTTATTTTTTTATTTTTTAGACAAAATTGTTAATTTCTATTTTAATTAACGTCTGCCAAGTTGGGCGGGCAGTATAACTTTCTCAAGCGAGCGAAGCGAGCAGCATTCCCCACAGCAGTTAAACCTACCCTTAGAGATCTACATATATCCCCTACATGTTTCAATTGTAATACATTCCATGTATACAGCCACACTTTGCGAGCGAAGCGAGCAACATTCCCTACATACCACACTTTGCGAGCGAAGCGAGCAACATTCCCTATATGCCACACTTTGCGAGCGAAGCGAGCAATTTAATGGGGGGTCCGGGGGGCTTGCCCCCGGCTGGACGTGGAGGCGAGCGGAGCGAGCCGGAGCGGCTAGTATATATATATATATATATATATATATATTATATATATTTATATATATATATATATATATATATATATATATATATATATCTTGTTGAATGGCTCCAGAAGGATTTTTATTTTCAGTAAGAAAAGAAAACAGAAAATAACAACAGAAAAAAGTTCCAGTCATGCAGCATGATCGTATGAGCGTATACAGCATATGGGAATTCAGGTATACATTCTTGCACACTTTATAATAGTTATTGAGTACGATGATACTCATGTTCGGTTATAATAGGAGATGTATATCCAGTAAAATCACGATCTATTCGCTATTACGACCAAAATCATATACAACCCAGACATAGGAACGCCCCTGTGATGCATGCATAACTTACTAATATGGGTTTTTTTTTATTTTTTTAATTTTAATGAGGCCTTCACACATGATCTTCGAACTATAGGCGGTGATGCTTTTGTTGTTAAGAGGTTAGTGCGTATTGCAACCAGGATTACCAGGTGTTATGGGGTAAAAAACCGGACACAATGAGAAAACACCATATAAACATAGATAGGTAGTTGATTTCAATGCATGTAGACATAGAAAATGTTATGCATTATAGAATAGAATAATGTTATAACTATTATTATTATTAACTAATAATAAAAATAACTATTATTAATAACTATTGCTAAATACTATAACTATTATTGTTTGTTACTGATGATGGCCTAACCGTCGAAATCAATTGAACATGACAACTCTTTATTTTTCGTGGAAATAGAAAACGTTTTTTCACTAACTTCCGTTTTGAAATGGGTTTCCACAGCTTCGTCGCGAGTGATTTAGTTCGTACCCAGTCAAAATGGTGTGTACCTATGTGGAAACTTTTTTCCTCCTCATGTAAGCAATTTTTAAACGTGTATTTTATGAGATGTTGAAATACTTTGTTTGTGGGCTAATAATTAAGTAGGAACTTACGACGATAATGGTAGTGTATATAATAATTTATTGCAATCTATCGTTTGGGAACCCCCAAGGCGTAGAGCTATGATTATTACTATTTAGGTAAAGGAAAGGCAAGAACATGAGGTGAAATTTATGCTCGTGCCATCCTTCAACATCATTTCACCTATATCCATAAAAATTGCAAATTCGATTTAGCGATTATTCACGTTCGTCCAAAACTGAAAGAGAATGGTCAACTAACGGCTTAAAGAAGAGATAGAGAGTTTCATGCTAAGAAAAAATGTGACAAAATTACAAATGGTCATGATTTTGGATATTCAGATCGTCTAAAGGTAACACAGCCTTGAAGTAGTTGGCTTAGATGTCGCGGCAGCACGTCGGTGGACTGAGTTCACATGGCAGCGCCTGTTGTGTGCAAAAATATCGTAGATGCCTAACATCAAATTGTTTTCATTTCAGTAATTTATTTGGAACATGTCATACAAAAATTAAGGTGTGGAGGCTATACAGTTGGTACTTGATGAGATTGGGCATCGAGTACAAATGAAGGCTCATTGGCAAATTTAAAGAAAAAAATGGTCCTCAAACATTGAAGGTTGCAACCAAAGGAACGATCTTATATTTGAAAAGGGCAGCTAATTATTTACGGTAACAATTGTCAAGTTGTCAAAATTTTTTGTTGTTTGAAAAACAAAAAAGACTTCCAGTTAGGTAGCCGAGCCGAGCGCACGTGTTTTTTGCTAGCTCCGAATTAAGTATTGATTTAGCAGGGTTGTATTGTGAATATCGTTTCAGTTTTTGTCTTTTGTGGTCGCTTTTTGATTAACTCTCAGCAATAAAAATTGTCATAAATTTTTAACGGGTAGATTTCTGGAAAAAGGTCATTTTTGCGGGTTTGGTTGTTTATCGAAGAGAAAGGACTATCCACTCGACCGAATACCGCATTCCATAGTCAGCAGCGCTCGAAGACCCGCCAGGTGTCGCGTCTAATAATAGCAACTACGAGAATGTCGACTCCCGAGATACATCAGGTAATTCAATGCCTTGACGTAATCACAACCAAACTTCAAAACTGCGACTGCATTTTGAAGGAACATACAAATGTTTTGAATACACAGGTGCATGCTTTGTCACAAGAAATTGCTAACAGCCAAGAAAATATCTTGCTCATAAAAGAAAAAAAATAATAATAAGAGAATTGACAGTATAGAAGAAAATCTAGCATTATCTGAAAAAATAATACGAAACAGAACCGGCACACGGGCAACAGAAACGATCTTATTCTTCATAACGTTCTAGAAGGGAAAGAAAACATGAATACTTTCAAGAGGAAGGTGATGGACATTTTTAGAATGGAATTAAATTGCGTTCTTGAGAATTATGAAGTTGTAGGTGTTAATTTAGGCACTATCGAACCATCTAAAGTAGACCAGTTCACATTCATTTCGCCAATAATTTCTCTAAATCTAAAGTACGCCAGAACATTTACAAGTTCAAGGGATCCGAGTTCTACGACAGACAAACACGGGAATTTAGGAACCATCTCTTGCCCAAGTTGTTTCAAGCAAGAAAAGACGGGAAGCATGCCGTTTTGATTGAAGATAACCTACTGGTTGATGGAAAAAAAACTTATCACTCACAATGGACGAATACGTTGGAGGATTCTACATCTGCTGGGTCAGAAGTGGAGATTAATATGCATACTTCTTCTCCGTCCTCTCCCAATATTTTCAGAAAACAGGTCAAGAAGAAGATGAAAATCTACAGGAGATAGAACGAACATCAACACCGCTTTGGAAATTTTGGCAATGACTCGGGATTATTATTGAAATTTGGCAGTCGAGTGTAGGCATTATCGATTGTGATCTGTGTTAACTATGCAGTGCTCATTTATTATACGTAAATTATGTATATAGACCTATATAAGTAATTATTTGATCCATCAAACGTAAAAGTCTTACATTGTTGAGGCAGAAATGAAGGCAAGATATCATGTGCTATTTTTTAATATGTGTTTAAGGAACTTCTTGTAATACCTATGGGTTATAAAATAAAATTGAAATGAATTGAATTGAAAACCAAAAACCGGACATTTGGCGTCCAGAGCAGCTTTTAATTTTGGCCGGACAGTCCGGGTTTTCTCTAAGCTGTCCTGGCCAAAATCGGACACCTGGCAACCTTGATTGCAACTATCTATTCCAACGAGTGAACAAAATTTATCAAAAGCATAGCGGATAGTAACGGATATGGAGGAGTACTCGTTGATACCATATGGGATAAGGTTCTTAGGAGAAAGAGTAGGGAAAAAGATTCCAATCTGGCTAGGGAAGATGTAAATTTAGGAGAAAAGCAATGGATAAGTATACCTTATTATGGGAAAATTTCTGATAAAATCGGCAGAATTCTATCATCGAGAGGTTACAAAGTAGGTTTTAAAACTAAAAATAGTCTTAAAGCATTACTAGGATCCGTTAAGGACAAAATCGATGTTCAGGATAAAAGTTGGGTTTATAAACCAAAATGTTCTTGCAGCTTCGAATATTGCAGTCAAACTGGTAGGAAATTCAGGGAAAGAATAGAAGAGTATCAGGAGGATTTTAGGGAAAATAAGGGTAGGTCTACATTTGCAAAACATCTTAAGGAATCCAATCATACTTACAATTTTGATTTTACAGATAGACAGTGTAGAATTTCTTCATTTTTGTCCGAAGGGAGGTATGTTGAATGTACTTGAAAAATTCGAAATTATCAAAAGTGACAGATCTGGTACATGTTTAAATGAGGATATCTCTCAATATATTTCACCTCTGATAAATCCATTAAATTTCTATAAAGCTTGGAATTATCCCTTCAAATTGTTGAAACCAGTAATTCTTCCTCTCCTTTCACTTCATCTGATTTGCTATAATCTCCCTTCACTTTGCTTGCATTTAACTGGTTGTAACTCCAGCCCCCTTTCCTTTGTTACTGATGATGGCCTAACCGTCGAAGTCGGTTTAACATTGTAACTCTTTATTTTTTCGTGGAAAAAGACTACGTTTTTTACTAACTTCCGTTTTTAGTTGTTAGAATTTTCCATTATCGAAGACACGTTGTTTGAAAAACAAAAAACCGGACATTTGGCGTCCAGAGCAGCTTTTAATTTTGGCCCGGACAGTCCGGTTTTTCTCAAAGCTGTCCGGGCCAAAACCGGACACCTGGCAACCTTGATTGCAACCGTCAATAGCAGCGTTTATCAGGTTTGCAGAATTGTTCGAGCTCAATCATTTTGAAGAGCGTTCCGGTGTATTAAAACAGCCTCCTGCAACCTCATTAGTGAGTATAGACATCATAGCAGCAGCGGACCCCCAGCCGCGAAACACGATATATGACTAGGATGATAATAGGCTTTTAAAAACCTATTTAAATCTATTGACAATGAGAGGAGAGTGAAGAGAACGGTTGGGCATATAATGGGAGGATGTATGGCGGGAAAGGGGACTTATCTCTGGTGTAACTTGATACGCCCTTCGGGGCCCCAACCCGTCCCCCCCTACCACTCGTCACCACCTTACCGCTCCTTCCACACCCGGTCCTGCCTTACCGTCTCTCCTACCTTACCGCCTCTCCTGCCTTACCGCCTCTCTCCACATCTCCGTCATCACCGTTCATTTTTCCGTCTTATTCGCCGGACAATGAAAAGATGAGAGCAACCACCAACCATCCTCACCTTTTGTTCCCCCTCCTGGCTCATATCACGCTCCGCCAGCCCTCATCATGACGTTTCCACGGCAACGACCAAAGTTATCGTTTACGACTGGGCTGACTTCTCTTTTTCAAGGACCCCCCCCAAAGCGAGGCTAAATCCTGAAAACTTTCCATCTACAAGTAGTTGGGTTGTTTTGAACTTTATCCTGGCGATATAGAAAATAGAATTCAAATTAGGGCTGCAATTCATGTTTGCATGTGCGGAAATTATCTAAAGCAGGGGTGCTCAAACGGTCGATCGCGAGTGCTTTTTGAGTAAGTAGATCTCGAGAAGAAAAAAATGTTTAATAAGTAGGTAACTAAACTACAAAAATGTATTACGTACTCGTAATACTGCTTGCTAAAATTGTAAATTCCATCCGTGCACGTAGCTTGCAACGGCGGCTCTTTAAGTTGCAGTTGGAAGATAGGGAGTCAGCTGAACACACTGATTTAGTTCTTCAGACGGACGTCAGGTGGTTGAGTCGCGGAAAATTCCTAGAAAGGTTTCAAGAATTATTGCCCAAAATAACAGCTTTTCCAGACGAAAGAGGTGATGACAGTGAGATGTTGAAAAACGAAAAATGGCTGACTGATTTGGCATTTTTGACTGACATCACAATGCACTTAAACACCATTAACTTGGAGCTTCAAGGTAAAGGAAAAACTATTATTGAGATGATTAGCGCAGTAAACGCATTCAAAAGTAAATTGCAACTTATGATAGATCAACTGAAAAGAAAGGATCTGAAACATTTTCCGTCTTTGAAAGCAAGGATTCCTCAGTTGAATTATGATACGTATGAGGCTAACTGACGATCATATGTCATCATGCTTGCGATTGGCACTCAGTAGTTACGCACCATCTTATGAAAAGTATGCTGAGGACATGCAGTGCCACGCTTCAACATCCAAAGTCACTCCTTAGTTGAGTTTAACACCACATGTAACTCTGTTGTTTTGCAACAACGAATAAACTCGCAATTTTGAATAACTAGAAGTTTTTTCATTGATATTGTACAGAAGACCTTAAGTAAACCTAACCCCAACCTTGACTAAAATAATGTAAATTGTGCGGAAAGCTAATATCTATATATGCTACGGTACACCCTACCTAGGTGGGTGGGGTGTATCGTGTATGTACGACAACCCTGCATCACACATACTTGCAGCCTCTCAGAGTCGATCGTAAGTAGTCTAAAAATATTGAGGTAGATCGCCAGCAGTTCAAGTTTGAGCACCCCTGATCTAAAGGCTAACCCACACAATAATTAATGAGATTTTCATCGAAATCGATTCATTATTCTCGGAGAGGCATCCATATATTAGTTTTGCGCTGTGTTGATGAGCATAACCTTATCGTCAGATACGAATACGATTGTAATCGCGATAATTATTTGTTGATTCTGAGTAAACTGCGATTATATTCGTATTCGTGTAATCGTATTCGTCTGTCGGTGATTAAACGAATACAACCCATAAATACACTGCCAAGGAAATGGCACATGAGCTTCCTCGTGACCTTCACAGTACGTCACCATTAAATTCCAGAAAACTAGAAACGACCGGTTCTGGAATCAGGGAATTACTAAGGTGGGAAATCGGAAGCTGAATGGTACATATAATAAATTAAATTAATAAGGAAAATTTTGATTTTAATATGGGACCAATCAGGATGTAGTCCGCATTTTCCCTGAAAATTTCGTCTAAATCGGATCAAAACTGAAGGAGTTTTTAATTGATTTACAGGATTTCATTAACTTTCATTACTATTACCAGGCCTAAAGTTTTCTTGAAACGAACAACTTTAGAAGTTGCCATGAATTCATACAACCCTGTGATTCTCAACATTTTGGGATCAAATATTGATATTCAGTTTGTTTTAGACCCTTACAGTTGTGCCTCCTACATGCTAAACTATGTTACGAAAATTGATGCTGGCCTGTCCAAACTATTGCATGAAACAGCAACGGATATCGAAGAAGGGAATACCTCCATAAGAGAAAGACTCCGTAAAGTTGGCAACATTTTTATCAATAGTCATGTGATGGCAGCGCAAGAGGCTGTGTATCATGTTCTTGGCTTACCACTCACCAAATGTTCCCGATCGTCCATTTTCATCAGCACGTTCCCGTTAGAACTGAAAACCCGTATGCTAAAATCCAAATCATCATCCCTGAAAATCTGACCGAAATCCGTTCACTCACGTTAGCGCCTGCGCAGAAGCTCCCGTTGATTCGATTTTGATGAAGTTAATATGGGACCATCTAGAGCTTAACCCACACGATCCCTGAAAATTTGGTTAAAATCGGATCAAAATTGTGGAAGTTATGGCTGTTACAAGGAAATGTGGACGGACAGACAGACAGACACGGAACCAAATTTGTTCAGGAGGCTCTGAAACGCAAAATGCGAGTGAAAATTTTGATTTTGGAGCAAAATATTTTTTTTCATTTCGAAAGTGAAAACAAAGCTTCCGCTGCCTTGCAGTCTCGGAAGCAAAATGCGTCACGGTCATCAATTTCAATGGGGCGTCCATCCTATAATATGCAAAGCCTTGCTAATATTACCTAGCTTCAGAGGGACGTCCTTAAAGCGAATTCAACGATTGGAGCCCAGCCTATTTATTTGTCTCAAATCTATTTCAATAGGACGTCCCTCTGAAGCTAGGTAATATTAGCTAGGCTTCACATATTATAGGAGGGACGAACTATTGAAATTGATGACCGTGACACACTTATATGGGTTGTATTCGTGAAATCGCCGACACGAATACGATGACACGAATACGATTATATTCGCAATTGGCTCAGAACCAACGAATAATTATCGCGATTACAATCGTATTCGTATTTGACGATAAGATTATACCCAACACTGGTTTTCCGTACGCGCAATAGTTCCCTACTATTCAAGCAAATGTGATAAAATGCAAAAGGCATCATCATGAACCCAACAACGTCTCGAGTTTGAACAAAATCGGACCAATGGATGAGAATAAATTGACGTTACAAGAAATTAACGTTTGCGCATGCGTACAGACTACTATTTATCCAACTGCGTTGAAATTTATAGGGAACCGTTTAAGAGCTAACTCGCACAGTCCCTGAAATCGTCATCAAAATCGTTACATTAAACTCGGTATTTTGCCTGTGTCAATCGATATTAGTTTTGCGCACGGTTGTAATCGCGATACTATTTATACGGCATTTGCCTAGCGTATAATCCAACTTCTTACCGAATTTGAACGAAATCGGACCAACAGATGAT
Organism: Adelphocoris suturalis; assembly: GCA_030762985.1. Classification (NCBI taxonomy): domain Eukaryota; kingdom Metazoa; phylum Arthropoda; class Insecta; order Hemiptera; family Miridae; genus Adelphocoris; species Adelphocoris suturalis. The sequence goes on along the minus strand of CM061045.1, from coordinate 71,914,111 downwards.
GAGAAATCGAAGATATGAGATATTCACGTAACACCAAGACTACCGTTGATTCGACGGCATTGAAAATATTATAGGGGACCGTCTTTGAGCTAACCTGCACAATCCCTGGGAATTTCATCGAAACCGAACTGAAACTTGGTAGAGTTTTGTGTGTGACAAGGATTTACCACAGACAGACAAAAAATTGTTGTCCTCCAAAATCAAAATTTCCACTAGCGTATTGCGTTTCAGAGCTTGCTGATCAATTTTGGTTTCGTGCCTGTCTTTTTGATGTCTGTCTGTCCAAAACTACACCAAGTTTTAGTACGATTTCGATGAATTTTCATGGATTGTGCTGAGTTGTGTAACAGAGTTACCTCCAGAGAGGTCCTTCAAGCTCCCGTCGAGCACCAGAGATAGCGCCGTCGGCGTTCCGTTGGTGAAACAATGGGCGCCGCGGTCTGTTCTCGATCTTATTGACAGCTGAGTTTGGCGTTGGATGGAATCCCAGGCGACTGGGAAACTAACCTTCCCCGAACATGGCTCATGAAAAGCTATTAGTAGGGGTGGTATCTCTCTGACGGGATGCTGTTACTCTCCTCTACCTTTTTATGAGGATTTAGGCCCCCATTGCACCTCTGGGGGGGGGGGGGGGGGCACCTAAATTCCTTATAGTTGCTCCTAGACAATTCCCTATATTTTTCAATGCTATCAGTAGTAGCTTGCACGCATACGCAAACGTGTATTTCTTATACCGTCAATTTATCAGCATCTGTTGGTCCGATTTCATTCAAACTTGATAGGTAGTAGGGTATAATGTTCAGAATGGTTTACAAATTATATCGCAATTGGTTGAGTGATAACTACTGAGCATGCGCAAGACTAATATCAATTGACACAGGCTTATAACAATTGTCCGAGTTAGCTTCTAGACGGTATCCTACAACTTTTATTGCCATCGCATAGATATCAGTTTGTGCACATGCGTAAACGTTAATTTCATATACTGTCGATACCTTATCATCTATTGGTCCGATTTCGTAAAGACTCGGGGAGTAGATGGGTACATGTCTAATGGAAAGTCCCTATGAATTATATTGCGATTTGTAATGATTCTCTTAGTTTGGTAGCAACAGTGAGTATGAATGTTAGTTCCTTACTAACAAGTACATATCTAACAGTATAATGCACGCTTAATTAATATGAATGTGAAGCTTTATTCTTCGATGATAATGTCTACTTATAATAGTAGAAACTTGAAAACTTGACTTTTCTTGGCACAAATTGGTAAGAGACTTCTCGGCTCGTCACTTCGAGACTTCAAGGCAGGATTTCACTTTCCGGTCGAGGTCAGGTTCACGATCAGGGTGATGTCAAAAAAACTCGTACTTCTTCACTCTGTTCGATACGTAGGTACAATTTGCAGGATCTCCGCTCTTGTTTTCGTGTGATATCTTAATTCTTCGATTTTTAATCACCAACCAACATTCGCCTCCTTGTCCTCCAAACCACTCTCTCTTGTTTTCTATTTCCCTGGCTGCTTCATGGGGTTAAAGCAATAGTATAGTGAAGGCGTGGTTGACGTAGATGGTCGATGCTTTTTTCATCCTGAAGCTAATCCACCTAGTTACCTATTAGATTAATTGATAGTATTTCACTCCGTCATACTCACCCTTATTGACCATACCATTGAAAAACCGTTACAGATTGGTGGAGTAATAACAATATTGCATGCGCAAAACTAAAATTGATTGACACAGACAAAACTTCGTGACAAATGGATCGATTCTTATGAAATTTTCAGGGAATGTGCGGTTTAGCTCCTAGATTGTCCCCCGTAAATCGCACTGCCGTTGGATTTATAGTAGTCTGTGCGCATGCGCAAACGTTAATTTCTTATGATGTCATTTTCTTATCATCTATTTTATTCAAAATCGAGAGGTTGCTGGGTTCAGGATGATGTATCTTATCGCATTCGCTTGAATAATAGGTAACTATTGCGCATACGCAAAACTAACATTGGATGACACTCCGAGAATAATGGATCGATTTTGATGACATTTTCAATTTTTTTTTTTTTCAATATCCGAACATGCAAACATGAATTATAGCTCTATTTCGCATTCTAGTATGTATACACATGTATTAAATTCTGCTATATTTTACATTCAATCATTTTGACTCGACTTTAGTTTTTCAATTAATTCTATTCGCCCATGTTACAATATGTGAGGAAGCTCTACTGCCCACCCAACTTGGTAGGCGTTTTTAATTCATATAGCTGAGTTCATTATACGAGAATACTGCATATTATTGTAATGCAAGTACATAATCTTGTAGATATAATAGTCCCTGGTACCTAACTATCGTTCTTCTGTAAGGGATCACGCAGGACCACCAAGCTAACAAGAAAGTGAATCGTTCGTACACGCCCCTCAATCGTAAAGAAATATTTTCAGACCCATTTCATATTGTATCGGGCGAGTTACAGAAGCACTCAGAAAGAGAATGATCGCCGAAAGCGTGAAAGGTTGGAGCGAAGGTGCGCAATGTTATTGGGCAAATAATCCACAACGCGATAATAGAAAAGTCGTGTTTAGGCAAATCTTAAACAGTTAATCAGTTATATGTACACGAATATTTAGAACGTATGCGCAGAAAAATGAACATTAATTTTACAGATTCTAAACTGAATGAAGCGGAAATCTGGAGAGGATTTGTTCTGTAAATGAAATAAGTTGGTCTGGGAAGAACTAGGAGCAAAGGACCTCGAAACATGCAGATGTGAACCTCAAAAGACGGAGGGAGAGTACTTTGTAAAAAGTAGTAGAAAGTAATATGTAAGCTGCGCAACGAAAGAAGGTACCCAACATTCTGCAACCACATGAGGAAGATATGAAACAATTAAAGAATCTCAACCTCTCTGTTTCTGTTCATGCTGACTGGTTGTAGGAATCGCTTTTGAATGGCTCTCAGTGCTCCATTTTTCATTATATGGTATTGACTTATCTCTTTACCAGTTTCTGGGTGAACGTTATCATACTGCGGGTTCGGAGAACAAATGAGTATGAAGCAGGCGTAGGATTTCAAACACGGTGTGCACGTAACGCCATGATATGGCTTCCTATGCCGAGGTGGCAATGGCTAGCTTGAGGTGGAGGAGTTGACATAGAACCCAGTTTTAGAGAAAACGCTGAAAGTTTTCTCGGGCTGGTAGCTGACGTTTGTGTCCAGGGTAGTAGCAGTTTTTGGTTAATTGCATTCTTAGTTCTGATTGCATTCTATACTTATCCCAATTATGGGCAGACATCGCGCAGCACGAGACAAACATTTTAAAAATGATCAAGCTGCCAAAGACTTACGAGCAGTCTCACCATTAATTTGCAACAAGAAGTCCTACATCAAGAATTTCTGCATTCCAATAGAGGCTGAGAAACACACTTTCCGAAAAATGGAAACAGGTCAGCAGTAGCCGGATGGGATTGCGAACCCCAATTCGGAGTTCAACAAAGAACATAAGATACCCAGGATTCCGCGGCTGAGAGAGTGGAATGTTAGTACTACTAACAAGCCAAATCAATCACTTGGATAAAATCTCCAAACGTGTACCTCTGCTCTGGGTGAAACGGAAGGACGTGTTTTCCAGCCTTAGGAGACTGAGACCCCTAGTTTAGTTACGCAGATTAATTGTGTAACTGCGGAAAAAAGCGATAGGTGATCTAATTGTTTGCTACTGCAGCTGTATTTGCTCAATTCCACTACTTTTGCTCCGAAGTGTTTGCCCGAACCCCATTGCGTTATTTCCCCAAAGATACTAAACATTCTTGTGATTTCCCCAAAACCATTATTTCCAATTTTCAGATGGTTCTTACAACTCAGATCCTTAAGAGTTGTCAAGAAAATAAAATTGCCACCCATATCGCATGGTGAGTGTGAGAGGGGATTGATGGAAGTAATGGAGGAGGCAGTGACAAGAGCTTATGATAATTGAGGCGGAGATGAAAAGCTGTTTGTGTTGTGAATGTGGGGTCCCTCGGGAGGGAGGAGACTATCGCGTCAAATCATCGGTGTATTTCGGTGGTAATCTAATTGTGAGAAGCGGCTCCGACCCCTGCTAAGCCGCTAAGCTGATCAGTGAGCGGAGGCCGCCATAAAAACTTCCCGTCAGCCGCCTTCCCTCTCAAGTGTGTTGTTCTGTGAGCTGCAGCTCTGAAATCCTACACTCGGCCTCGTTCATCCTCTTGTGGCAGACACCTCATACTAGTTGACTCTCCGAGGATCTTTCACCATTTGACTTAACCGTCGGTTAGCAGACACGCGACATTATGTCCAGGGTAATGACGTTAAACGCCAAACTGTGATGGAAATCACATTCCGAAAAGAAAAAATCTGACCCAGTAATTAAATAATGGAAAATTTACTAGCTTATGAGAAGACGTTTGAGACTGTTCGTCCACAGTAAGCTTTTATCTAGCGGGACGCCACTCTTGCATTACCAAGCCTTGAAAAACCCGACTAGCCGCCACTGCATAGACGAGACGCGCCGAGATAAGCAACAAAGTGGAACTACGGCCCAACATTGACGACCTCACCGTGACGGCTCAAACTCAATTTTCTTTGCATACCCTGATAGCGGCATGCCCACTGGCTTTCCTGATGTTAAGTATGCCACTGTAGATCGATTCTAAATAGGCTAAAAACGAAGTGTCAAAATGCATGTTTTCGAACTATCTTATTTATTATTATTATGTTTTTTTTTTTTTCATTTCTCGTCTTACCTGATTCTTTACCCACCCACTTCTACCAGTTCTTCTCAGCCAATTTTGATTAAATTTGAAATGTAGGCTACATTTGACCTGGAAATGTGCCTTTTAGGGTTTTGGAGCCGCTACAACTAAGCGGTGGGGGTTGTAATGGAGAGGCTAAATATGAAATAGCAATCTCGTGTAGCGTGTACATTCCAACCTTCTCCTTCTAGACTACCAAAAATGTGTGATATCTCCCTGAAAAGACGCTCCGCGTACAAAAGACGCCAAGCCACAAAATATCATCCAATTTGTGCCAAGGCAGTAATAAAATTGCCTCCATCTAGTGGCTCACATGTCGTAGAAGACTCTCTCCAAGTCTCTTTCACCAATTGACATAACCATTGGCTAGCAGAAACGCGGCATTATGTCCAGGAAAATGACTTTAGACGTCAAACTGAGATGAAAATCACACTTAAAAAATAAAACTCTTAGTAGACTGACAACGAAAAAAACGAAAGTTCGATTTTTTGAGGTGCTCAAAGCTCAGATGATTGCATCAGATGCGAGGAACAACTCCTGAAAATTTCAGTCCGAACCGATAACCCTTTGAGGTCTCCTAAACCCGTTTTTTGATAATTGAATTATCGATTTTAGAACACTAGACGCTTAGGACAAAAATACGGTTAGGACATGAAAGACCCATGCGTCTGGACACTTTTTATACTCTATTCCTATGTTTTCGATGTCGCGGAACACGATGCCGCCATTATTGGAAGCGCAGAAGCTGTATTTCTTTTGATATTCAAGAAATCAGTCCAAATTAGTAATGGAAAAAAGGCATTTTTTGCCGTTTTTATCTAGTTTTGACTGGGAAAAAAATTGTTTGCCGGTCTTTTCTGCTTCGAACCTTGTTTCCTGGCTTGTTCTGAATGTAACAAGACCAATTTCGTCCTATAATATATTGTCCTTTCGGAAATATCTGCTCAAGAGCCGAGTTAGCTTTTTTAATGGTAACCGCTCTATACTTACCAGTAGCTACGAAATCAAAATTTAACGCCCTGAGGCCCTTTTTATCCCTTTATTTTATGTTTTTGGGCTCGTTGAACATTACGTGCTAGTAGTCTTCGGTTAATAATCAAGAGCTAGATATCAAAAATCGGTGAATAGCGTGGATTTTTCTTGATGTTCAAAAAATCAGTTGACAAAATTCCAATCGTTGTCAAATAGACTCAACACTGCATATTATACTTTGTTTCTATTAACACCGGTTTTCTGGAATTTATTTTGTACACCCGTATTTCACTTATTTAAAATATTCTCACTGAACCTTTGATCTATGACCGACGTCAGTGAAAGGCAGAAGTATTCTACACTTAAATTGGTTATGTTTCATTAGAGTGAATTAAGAAACAAATCTGCGCCGGGGGAAAATTTGGGAAATTAATTTCACCTTGTGCAAAAAATCCGACGAAAAATATGAAAAAATCCACTCTATTTACCGATTGTAGACACCCATCTCGGAAATATCAATCCGAATACGGGGTTTACGGCTAGAATATTAGAAACAACATGTTCAGCGATCCTGAAACCACGAGACAGAAGAAAAAGGGTTACGCCGCGTGAAATTTTCATTTTTTAGCCACTATTGAATATAGAACGGTTACCATTAAATAAGTCAACTTGGCTCTTGAGCTGATATTTCCAAAAGGAGAATATATTATAGGACGAAATTAGTCTTGTTACATTCGGAACAAGCCAGGAAACAAGGTCCGAAGCAGAAAAGACCTGCAAACAATTTTTTTCCCACTCAAAACTAGATAAAAACGGCAAAAAATGTATTTTTTCCATCACTAATTTGGACTGATTTCTTGAATATCAAAAGAAATACAGCTTCTGCGCTTGCAATAATGGCGGCATCGTGTTCCGCGACACCGAAAACATAGGAATAGAGTATAAAAAGTGTCCAGACGCATGGATCTTTCATGTCCTAACCGTCTTTTTGTCCTAAGCGTCTAGTGTTCTAAAATCGATAATTCAATTATCAAAAAACGGGTTTAGGAGACCTCAAAGGGTTATCGGTTCGGACTGAAATTTTCAGGAGTTGTTCCTCGCATCTGATGCAATCATCTGAGCTTTGAGCACCTCAAAAAATCGAACTTTCGTTTTTTTCGTTGTCAGTCTAACTCTTAGGTTGTAATTGAAGACAGAAACAGTTTACTGGCTTACGAGAAGACGTTTGAAACTGGCCGTCCACAATAAGCTAATATTGTACTCGCAAATCCTCAAACCTGGATAGACTTTTGGTGCCAACTGTGGGTGTGCACCGCACGCAGTATTGTTCAGCGTTTTCAGAATGATGTTCTGTGTAGCTGCGTCGACGCAAACGGTATTTTAGAAACAACAGATTACACCGTACAAGCTTTCAACCACTTTTTGAGGCTCCACAATCATGTCAACAAGAATGTTTGGCCTGCATTTTTGATTCTGTGAGTGTAAGTACACAACTATGTAAGTTACTACATGTAATAGGGCAACTATCAGTGTATATTTAATAAAATGTCGATCACATTTTCAGGGATTGCACGGTTTAGGCTGTTGATGGTTCCCAGTAAAATTCACTGCTCCCGATCCACCGGCAGCATGAGAGCATGCGCAAACGTAACAGCTGTCAAGCATCTCCTCATTGCCTATCCGGCTGATTTTGACGCTTCATTTTTATCAACTATTTCATCTAATCATAGGAATCCGCTGTGCAATATTTTGAGACTATTCAAAACATTTTAATGACCTATACATTTAAGTTACGGTTAAGAGGAAGCTGTTTGCCTCTCCCAACTTGGCAGAAGTTTAGCTTCCGAGTTTATTTAAAGGTAGCGGAAACATTGTTTTCACTTTCGGGAGAGAAAAAAAAAATTGTTGGTCTCCAAAATCCAAATATCTACGCATTTTACATTTTAGACCATTCTGAACAACTTTGATTCCATGTCTGTCTGTCTGTCTGTGTATCTGTGTGTCCGATCTCGCTGAAATTTTAATGATAGTTGGGGTATGATGATTTGATCATTCTATATCAAATATCAACATGACTGTATCATTAATAGCTACTGCGCATGCGCGTATTTGAAACCTTGTAAACAGCTTATTTTTCACAGTTTTTATCCGATCTGGATGAAATTTTCAGGGAATGTTTGGGCTAGGGCTTAGACGGTTCCCTGTCAGCTTCATTGTTGCCAAATCAATGCTTCACTCTGCGCATGCGCAAACGTAAATTCCATTTTTGGATTCCACTCAAATTTGGATGATAGTTGGGGGATGACGATTTGATCATCCCATATGAATTTCAACATGATTGTATCATTAATAGCTACTGCGCATGCGCCTATGTGAAATCCTTGTAACAACCTTAATTCCCACGGTTTTCATCCGATTTTGATGAAATTGTCAGCCCTATGCGCGGTATAGGTTGTAGATGGTCCCGTACCTATTTCATTGTTTTCAACTCATTAGTTCATTCTGCTCTTGGATAAACGTTAATTACATTGAGTATCATTTTTTCGTTTCTTAATTGACCAATTATGACATTTCACGCTACTTCTTGATTTACTCTTTTCCGCTATGGAATTTTTCAAGATCATTTAAAACTATTCAATGATCTATACATTCATGATAGGTAAACGGATTTAAAACTATTAAATGATCTATACATTCATGATAGGTAAACGAGACCACACCCAACTGGCAGATGTTTTTTTTTTTTTTTTTTTTTATTTATTTATTTTTTTAATGCCCTAACGATGTTTTGTGAAACCAAGTCACAACTATCAGGAGCGGGTCACGTTTTAGTTTGTGATCCGAATCTCGGGGACGCGACACAATGGCGGGGCGCTAAAAGTAGAAGCAGCTGGTGAGATAGTCCTGCGGCGACTTCCTCTCCTCACTTCCCGAAAGCGAAATTCCATAACGAGCAAAGTCACAACTTTCCGACAGCAGGGTTCGTGTTTTTTACTTTAAAAAAAAAAAAAAGTTCCAGTCAAGCAGCATGATCGTATGAGCGAATTTTCGTAAATTATCGTATTGCATAATGTTAAATGGTTTTGAAATCTGATGACAGTGTGAACACATATTCGTAGATGACGTCTGTAGCTATCGACAGTTGGAAAAAAGAATATCTTTGGAATAAAGGAATTTATAGTCGAAAATACACTGCAATTATACGAAAGCGGGGTTTTACGGTAATATATCAGTTCAAAAAAATTGATCAGACATCAGGGATACAACAAAGCATGTCAACAAAGAAGACGATGATGAGAAGCGCTGATGTGAATTTCTCAATTCGACGTCTTCAAACGGAGTTGAGATGTAGTGATATAAACATCAGGATTGACACGTATTGATTCCTATTGAAAAAATGACTATTTCATTTCGCGCCAACAGGTGACGTTGAGATTTAGCGTGTAGCGAGTTGAGGTTATGTGCACACAGGCGCCACAAATCAGCTTCGGATATCAAGTGTTTGGGGTACAGTGTTCTCTAAGCTAGAATATTGGTTAATTAATTCTATGATAAACCTTTTTAAATATTTTAATAGCAAATCAAAGTTAATTATTTGTACCACACAGATTGGAGCTCAAATATCGTTATTTCGACAATAAGGAGAACTATGTAGCTTACTAAATATTTATTTTTCTTGTAAATAAAAATTATTTATTTACTAATTATTTTATTTAAATTACCTAGATATATGGAACATGATTTGTAATTTTAGATCAGATTAGTTCATATTAATATAGTAAATTTTTATGACGATTAATGGAGTTCATTTCATATGGATTAATGGAGTTGGTTTTCCCTGTTTTATCACATAATGACAAGATTCCCATCTTTGCTGACAATTTTAACGTGTTTTCTCGAGCTTTAACTTCTTCTGATTGTCTGATTGTTTTCTGCTCAAACAATGCGTCAATTCCATTATGGACTGCTGCTCTTCCTGCTGTCTCATCCTGAATAAAACTACGCACAAATGAATAAAAGCACTGTGACCTCTTCTGATAAAATCTCAATATCCAATAACGATCCCTTATCGAATAAATGGTCTTCCCCTGGCAAGATTGGTACGTACTCGGGATTTCGGGGTGATGCTGAACTTGAAAATTTCATTCAGCAAACACATAGACTCCATGCTTTCAGGGCTTTGAGGACAATGGGCATCACCTGCTGCCATTATGTCATTTCCAAGTCGCTGGTGTGACCAGTCTTAGTGTACGCTGGCTCCATCTGGTCACTGTTTTACAAGGTGGATCTGGAAAGTGCAGCATAGGTTTTTGAGGTACTTCGCTTGTAAGCTACATGTATGGATGAACTATAGAAATCATCCAACACTTTCTGTGACACAAAACCTTTCCGAATCGGAAGATCGGGCCTTGATACCAATGTGGTGTTTTTTCCTATATTGGCCAACGGCAGCTACCAGTGTCCCTCTCTGCTCTCCCAAGTGAATTCAAATGTCCGTAGTTATAAAAACTGACACAGCCAGATGCATTATCCTCCTCATTGTATAGTCCGCAGGGTTGTTGCACTAATCCAGGACCATAAATTTGACTTCTTTAATTGTTTGCCTTGTCTGAAGCGTCAATTAAAAACCTAACTTCAATTGTAGCACCAATGTGAAATCATGCTTGTCTCAATTTCGTATCTTTTCGGTTTTACATTTGATTAATAGTATTTCTATATTTTATTCTTACCAGAGTGAACTAGGTGGATTATGTTTCCTTTCTACTTTCTTAATATCAATTATAGCTGATTCATTCTGATTATTTCCGTTTTTATTGTTAAACGATAGCTATTATGTATTGTTAAACAATAACTATTATAATGCTAAACAATAATTGTTTTTATTGATGAACAGTAACTATTATAGTTGGGCAGAGTTTGTGTCTCCATGACTGGATGTAAACGATTTAGGAAGAGTAAGCTTCAGTTCCAGTCTTGGTTAAAAGTTTTTTATTGGCGACGTTTCGGCTTCTGACTGTAGGCCCTATTCATGCCTATAACAACAAGAGTTTACATCGTATACTTATAATACAGTGGGCGTGGTCTAGTATTATCTAGGTAGTTTTTAACCAAGGTTTTTAACCAACTTGATTAATATCTACCTAGATAATACCAGACCACGCCCACTATATTATAAGTATAATATTTAAACTCTAGTTGTTATATGTTGTTATAGGCATTTACCAAGGCCGGTACTAGTGCTTAATCTTCCTGCATAACTATTATGGCTGGCGAATGCCACAAAAAGAAGAAAATTGGGCGTCGGTGGGAGGAGGGGGGGGGGGGGGGGGCACCACCAGCTGCTCCTCACATAATCCACATCTGGAAAGTTTGCAGGGTTGGCTCCCTATGGATTGGCTGTGCTATGACGGAACGCTGTTCCAATATACTAGTGCAGGACAGTCTTATGAAACATATCGCACCCATCCTAGAATAAGGGTACAACTCAAAAATTGTCATTTTCGGCAAATCGCATTCAAAGTTTTCCTTCCACACCATTGGCTACCCGTTCTTTGGAACACGATTAACATAATTTATCTTTGCGAAACTTGTTTCCTACATTATTGCTCTAACACCCTATAGTGAGTAAATAGTTTTTTGCCATTGGAAAGGGAGTGGGGAGAACGGTTTTGTTGATTTTTTAAAGAATTTTTGAGTTGTTCAAACTCAAACACTGAAATCTCACCAGTCAGGATCCAAAATGTTCAGAAAAGGAAGATACAAGTTAAAATTATACCGACATTGTCCACACAAAAAGAGAATAACTCAAAACGAGACACAGACTGCGTGAACTCAACTGAGTTGGGTCTTTCTTCTTAGGACGGGAATCGGTTACTCCCTCCATAGAAGAAAGACACACGCACTCTCTAGCGGAATTAGAGTGCCCTACACTAATCTCCACCTTCTACAGACAAACTAGACCGTTTCTACTTCTCAAAACCACAACTAACTCAAAAATCGCGATTTTTGAGTTGTACCCTTATTCTAGGACGGGTGCGATATGTTGAGGAGGGGGGGGGGGGGGTACTAGTAGGAATCATCTCCTGGACCAGGGTCCGTAATATCCTGTTTAGCCTACAGGAACTCACAATGAGTCCCCCCCCCAACACAGGAACCTACTATCGACAGCAGACAAGTACGTTTTCCTGGTTCGAATTCCACATTAGTACATACCAATTATGGACGACTCAATGCTTTAGTCGGATTCGGTATAAACCATTTAGTTAGGCCCAGAAAGAGTTTTTAAGACTGTCAACGTCGTTTTCGTATGAGTTATTGTAAGACCAACATTAATTACCGATGAAAATTCCAAGTAGTTGAAATTGAAGGGGATGAGGCGGGTGTGAGGGGTTGACCCAGTTGGCCGTCAGTTTTTGTTGGCACGGAGACCACCATCACGCCGCACAGCCGGTCGCGACGGATCAAAAGTAGAAATTGCATTTAATTTTAGGAGCGGATTCCTAAGTCTGTCCAAGACCAAGTACAACGAGCCGAACAGTTGTAGTGCCAGTGGTTCTGCAGGGTAGTGCCACCATTCCCAAATAATAGCAGTAAAATAGTAACACCAAATCAATGACCCGAATTTAAGGGGCGTGCTCTAAAAATTGCCATCGTGGCATTCACCTTATTAGCTAGCCATAGACGAGTGGGATTTCTGACGGTTTGTCGGTTTTCGGTGGAAAGCAGCAGGTTTGGAATCTACGTTAGTGGAGGAGAACACTTGTAGTCCAAAACTTACAGTTCAAGTTCAACGGTTAAACAAAGAGGATAAATTCGTAAAAGAAGGATGCATGAAGATGATAAAGGAAGATATGAGAATACCCTTGAATGGTGTCTAACTTTATTGTAGATGAGCCATGATGCGCAATTGGCAAGATGAATATCACAGGACTTCCGTCGACAGGGGACATTTCATTACGAAATACAACCCACATTGTCAATGAAACCTCGGTTTTTTAAATGCAAGATGAAAAAGAGAGAGATATGTACTATGATAAGAGTAAAAACGGGGCACGGAGCAATAAACCGTACAATATATCTCTATAAGTACGCAACATCTCAGTGAGGTTCCAGAGGATGTCGAACACGTCATCACTTCATGTTCTATATACGAGGAAATCCCGACGTTATTCCCAAAATTTCCACCGGCAACTCTTACCACAGAACTTCTGAAACCAACGAAACTAGAAACTTATCGTTGTAAACTTATCGTTGTTGGAAATTTATCGTCGATATTAAACTTCATGGACTCAGCTGAAATAAAAATATACCTATAAGAAAAAAAGTGAACTAAAAATTTCAAATTGACAATGTTATTTTGAACATATTTATTTAAACTTATATTTTCACATGTTATATTCAATGTAATATGTGTATTACATTATTTTAATATGTACCTATTTAAGAAATAATGTAAAAAGTGTATTGGCAAGATAGTTGTATAACCTAAGCCATAAAGGCGTTCCCATCCACCGCTTTTTGGTTCAAATGTCTGGGAAGTTCAATTCTTGAAAATTACATGGAAAACGTCATCTTACATTGACCAAATTCAAACTAAAACTAATGTACACACATCAAAAAAAGTTTTGCATCACCCTTATTCAGTCAAAAATATGCACGGAAAAAATTTGGGTTATGGATTTTTGAAAATTGCCTCTTGTTACAAAATAGAAACAACAGAAAAAACTTTATTTCGATAAATTTTTCCATCTGAAATTTCTTTTTGTTGAAAACGACAAAAAACTGAAAAATTCACTTTTTTAAAAATTGTCAAAAAAACATAGAAAATCACTTTAGTAGTCTGTACTACCTCCTCTGGCTGTAATTAAAGCTCGCATGCGAACAGGCATGCGCAATATGAGGTGATTAATTGCGTCTAGGTCAGAGTTGTGCCATTGTTGAACAGATCCCTTTGATTCTTGAACCCTGATTTCCTGGACGGTCGTAGGAACATTTGGTCGACTTTGAACTGCTCAGTGGAGCATATCCCAAACATGTTCAATGGGATTCATATCCGGAGAGAACGGTGGTCAGTCCATTCTATTGATATCCACGGTCTGTAGGTAGTCTTGGACGCCTGTGAGGGCGGCCGATGGCTAAAGCAGACTTTTCTCCATAATGTTCGGCCGTTGGTGTCACTGTAGGCTGGAGATATCCCTACGGTACGAATTTGCATTTATTGTTCCTTTTATGGGCACTAGCTTGGTACTACCGTCGTGCATTATACTAGCCCAAAACATGACAGAACTACCATGTTGCTGAGCGCGGCTTGTGGGGTATCTCAAGCGACTTGGCCTCCATGGAACTCTACAAACTCTCAGTCTGTGGTTTTCTGGTACAAAACAAGGCGAGTTTCGTCAGAAAATAAGCAATTTCTCCATTCAGGGAGTAGCCAGTTTTCTGAGTCAGAGTGAGAGTTTGGAGAACTCCAGGGAGGCCAAGTCGCTTGAGATACCTCACAAGCCGCGATCAGCAGCATGGTAGTTCTGTCATGTTTTGGGCAGGTGTAAAACGGCTGAAATCGTTAAATTTGCATTTTTTAGCTGAATTTTAGTCAAAATAAGTTTATCAACTATAAACTAGACCATTAAAAATGTATGCACAAAATTATGCTGAAAAATGTTCTTTAATGTCATTAATATTTGCTGAAAAACTGATAAAAACTGCAAAAGAGGGAAGAATCCAAAGTTTATTTTAAATAACAGAATTTCACGTGGAATGACTTTTTTGCCATCAAGTTTGTAGTTAACAATTTAATAAGAAGGTATCATAATGTAATTATACGATTCTTTACGACAGCTCGCTCATACGATCGTTCTGAATGAATAGCACTTTTTCTATCTCGGTAAAAGAAACATAATATGCATTTTCAGTATGAAAACAAACCATTGTTCAATTATTACTCAACACATTGTTTCAGCGTATTACCGTTTCATGACTGGATTTCAATGAAAGAGGCGTGTTGGAATAAGATGACTACAGTGGTTGTGGTGTGGAGGGCGGGGCTATTCATCACGCTAGGCTCGCCCTGTCCATCGATCCCCAGGCGAACAATGGACGAGCAGCAGGAAACTCAATATCGAAAACCCGACTTCAACTTGACAGTCATTGTAAACACCGATAATCACCGCGGCTATACCAACCCTCCCACCATATTACCGACTCATCTACTAGTTTTCTATCTAGGCTCCCTATTAGTGATAAATTAATATGATTTACATAGTGAATTATGTATGTCAGTAGTAGAGTCCTTACCATACAATAGCCAAATGAGAAACACGTGAGATTTCACCAACGTTCAAGCCACAGCTTATACAGGGTGGGGCATAATAGACTCCCCTATTTCGTGGATTTGTCGCAGGCACATAGGGAAATCAGGCAGTTTCGAAAGTGCCTAGGCAGATAGGGAAATATTTTGAAGAATCCGATGTTTCACCATCTGCCTGGGCACTTTTGAAAATGTCTAGGCACATTCCAATATGTCTAGGCACATTCCAATATGCCTAGGCACTTTTGAAAGAGCCTGACGAGGTTCAGGCAGATGAATGAATTGACGCGTTTAAGAGAACTAACGAAGTTGTATTGAGAAAAAAAGAAGTGGGCACATTTTCCACAGACCAATCAACAATGGAAAAAAAAAAAAAAAATCTCAAAAAAGAAGACAGCCACATATCTCATCAGTTCAGAATTTACTTGTTGAAGCAAGGGCTTGAACCATGACACTTGGACGATCATTTCACCTTTTTTTTTTTTAACAAATACACTTGGCAGTTTAACATTTGTTAACGCTTATGCAGTTGCATTTACTGTAATCCTGGCCATCGAACATTGAAAAAATGCAACTGCTTCCCGGATTGAGACGGTTTTATCTGCTGGTACATCACAGACCGACAACTCTCAAAACTCCAGCTGCCGTACCAACTTTTAACAAAATTTCTTTAATTTCAAGAACGGTCCCTCTAATGTTACGAGCGTCCAACGGTCCCCGATCAACTTTTGGCACTGAAACTATAACGTTATCTCCAACTTCGATGGCTTCATACATCTTCGTTAGTTCTCTACAACGCATCAATTTATTCATCTGCCTAAACCTCATCAGGCACTTTCAAAAGTGCCAAGGCATTTTCAAAAATGCTTAGGCAGATGGTGAAACATCGGATTCTTCAAAATATCTCCATATCTGCCTAGGCACTTTCGAAACTACCTAATTTCCCTATGTGTCCGCGACAGATATATTGTTAAAAAAGAGCGGTTGAAGATAAATGAAAAACCAATTTATTATTAAAAACTGTACTTAATGCCACTTTTTTAAAATAAGTTTTAAAAATTACATCGTTCAAGTGGCGGCCTTGGCGAGCAATACACATGTTTAGGCGTTCAAAGAAGTTTTCGTAAACTCTTATCAGCTTATCAGCATATTTTGTGGTATTGCAGCGATCTCGTCCTCTTGTGCCTCCTTTAGGTCTTCTATGAATTGGGGCGACTTTTAAAGTCCTCAGCCTTTACATATCTCTATAGGGAGCCATTGAACATCCCCTCGTAAGGAGATCAGGCAATTCTTGCAACAATTCTTGCTAAATTCCTCTTGAACGGCAGGTATGGGCTATCGCTCCATCCTGTTGGAACCAAAATCATTCATTGTCAAACTCCTCTATTCTGGGGCATGAAAAATTCCCCAGCATCTCACAATAGCGTACTGAGGGTAACAGCTGAGCCTTCGGATTCAAAAAATAACGCCAGATAATGTCAATAGAGGACATAGCTGGTCTTTGAAGAGTGGCAGATCCTGTAGCTCTTACACTACTAATCCATTTCCAAGTGGTTTTCGAATCTGGAGCGTATCCGTAACGAGTTGCCGTAAACCGCCTACGCCCTTTGCGTATTCACCACACTTTTACCGTTTTTGAAAAAAGAAGGAGAAAAAAAAAGAAAGAAAAAGCTGAATAACGAACCCTCGATGTTCACTTGACCGAGGTATGTTATCTACTGAAAATCGCATGGCTCCCTCAATCTAATAGGACCTGGCGCCCCATCCTCCCCCATCACTCTACCTCAGTGGATTTTTGAAACTGGGAGTCCATTATGCCCCACCTTTTATAAATTAATAATTATATATATATATCCTTACTTCTCCCGAGATTAGAGTATAGTTCGGTTGTTTCGTCGAAAATTTATGAGATCAATAAGTCCCATTGTGTTCATTATCATACCTACAAACAGTGAATCGTGCCCGGGATGCCTCTAATGAAACCAGACGTGAAGCTATAGGCATCGCGCATAGTTCGAAAGACAATCGCAGTATCGGCGAAACTAGAGATGCCCATGTGCTCTCTGTGCGATTTGGGAGAAAGGGAGGATTTGTATAATATCTTTGAAGTGTGTCTGATACTGGGCGAATACAGGAGAAAACTCTATCCAAAAAATACTCTCAGCCTTGAGGAGATTTTGTACACAGGGACGGAAAAGTTACAACCCCCTTCATTTCCCCTGAAGTAAACGTAAAAAGTGGAAGAGTTCAGAAAGTACCTACTGTCTCTTGCAGTCAGGCGCTTTTGTACCCTGCTACTCCCGAAGGTTACCCCAGCCGCCACCGTCAGCGCTAGAATCGATAAGCAAGAGGCCTATACCACGAATACTTCGATTGGAAAAGCTGATTTGGTGTTCCTCCATCAATATTAGGGCTCTATATTAGTACTAATAAGTGCTCAGATCACTTTTCCATCTCCAGTACAGACCGAACATACCTACGTGATTGATGTAATTGCTCTGCCTGGTTGCTCACAGGTGAGGAACCTTGGAGTATTTTTGTATGCTTGTTCAGCTTTCTCCGATAACACCAGGAGGATCAGCTCAAAGGCTATGCGAGTCGTCAGATTTTTAAGAGAAACACCAGAGAGTTCAGAGACCCTGTTGTGCTGGGTCTCCTCAATATTTCATGGGTCCGGCAATGCATGGAGTTCGCTTATATGGTATAGTCTAATGGAATTTTACTTAATAATAGTTCAGTTCTTTTTTACGTTGGAGTGGGTCTATAGCCTCACAATACCTCTCCTTCAGGGAAGACCATAATAAGGAGGACTTAGATAATATAGTGAATAATCCAATACAACCCAGTATCCCCACATGACATCAAATTACAAACAATTGTACTGTTAGCATTGTAACAATGCAACAGCTCATGAAATCATTGCACATCTTTCATTCTGTAATTCTATATATAACACTACATTGTACATATAAGTGACAATTATAACAAGTTTAAACGAGTTGATATTTAAGTATAAATTAAAAGACTGACCTGATGTAATAATTACAATTATTTTAAGGTTACCACCAGATATGTGACTCTCACGAAGATAAATCATCTTATCTAAACATAGTCGTAGTTAGGAAAGTTTTTATTCAGACCAACCTTCACAAAACCAAAAATCTGTTTAATCTCAAGTGGCCAAGAAATCAACCATCCTTTTTATACAGAAACATGTAAAACACATGGCAGAGTTTCATTGCCACGTGCTATGTAGAACACGTGACTCTCGGAGCTGTAGTGCGAGGTGCAATTCGATGTTTACGTGATGTCCTCAAGCCATTGGTTGGAGGTGTCGGAGACTGCAGAGGACTCGGAGTTTAATCTTGTTTTTATCTCGAGGACGACTTGTTTTATTAGGTGTTTTGCGAAGGAATGTGTTTTATTAGGTGTCTTATTTATAATTGAAGTTGGGTGCCGGGGAGGCCCGTCGGGTGACGGGTGGACCTCCCACATTACCGACTGCGTTCCTATCAGGTCGCAATCTAGATTGTCCCTTTACCGCCTCGCGGGTGCTTCATCTCCTATCCGAGGTGCTCTACCTCAGATGTCACACACGACCCTAAGACCCCCTTGTCGACAACAAACCTCCCCACTACCACCACACATCATTATATAGCCTCATTTTACGATCCCGCGCGACAATGTTTGAGAGATGCTCCAAAGTGAAAATCATAACATTTTAATGTCCCAGTCGTATCTTGGTCCGATCACACACGTAGTAAATCAGGGGATGTACTTATGTATTTCCAACCCACATACAGCAGTTAAGAAATTTAAATGATGCGTTAGGAGGTTCTTATGAGCTTGTTGTTCTTGTGCACCATCTGTTGTGAATCACGAACTAAATCACTCGCGACGAAGTTTTGGAAACCCATTTTAAAACGGAAGTTAGTGAAAAACATTATTTATTTCCACGAAAAAATAAAGAGTTACAATGTTGAATCGATTTCGACGGTTAGGCCATCATCAGTAACAAACAATAACTTGTTGTTGAGTTATTGTTTGGTACTGATGATGGCCTAACCGTCGAAATCTATTTAATATTGTAACTCTTTATTTTTTCGTGGAAATAGACAACGTTTTCCACTAACTTCCGTTTTGTTGTGAATCATAGTCCACCTGACAAAAAATGTTATATTTTTGGAGTGCAGTTCTTTCGCCCCTCACGAAAACGAATATAAAATGTAATAGGTAACATTATTAGCTAGTTACCTAATGTGGTGTCTCAAACTAACATACTTGAGTGCTTATTGATCGCAAAAAAGGGGAATTAATCTTCCATATTCGCATTTAGCTCGAGGTGGAAGACGATCTCAGTTTCGGTTGGCCTGGTTAAACAATTTGAGTGAGCCTCATTTTCGTGACAAGGACGTATAGAATTAGTTGAAGAACAAATTACGAGTTAAAATTTACGTTACCGCAATCACCATATAAGGCATATAGGGGTTCAACTAGGAGTTAACCACATGATCCCTGACTATTTGTGTTTACTAGTTTTCGTTACACGGAATCGACTAAAACCACTTTAAAAGCTAAGCTGTAACCAAAGTTGTTGACGACAAGACGACGTATTGTCAAATAAATAAAAATCGAGTTGGGATCGTTTTCAATAGTTTTCGTCACATTGAACCGAATTTAGAAGAACTAAAATGTAACCATCAATCAAGAGCACTCAAGACGTGTCGAAAAACGAAAGAAATCTTAAAAACTAAATAACTCGAATACAAAGCGTAAAAAAAAAAAAAAAAAAAATCTCTAAGAGAAACTTTCGACCAGAAATTAGTTGAACAATCGACCTTAGGAGGTCCTGGACTAAAATTATATTAGATCGACAAGTATCTATCAATAAGGAAGGACCTTTGCGTATAGGTCTGTCTGTCTAGGCGGTTGTGCACAAATCCTTCATGAGAATGCATCCGCCTGTCTCCGTCAGTACGCGCATATTTTCATCGATTTTTCAGATATTCTGCGACTATTGTTCCACCCGTTCCCATAAGTATTCACTTGGACAATAATTTTCGGTAGCCTCTAACATTTTGCGAAGATGATTCTTTGACCATTCTCATAATTCGATAATACTTTAGGTGATTTCAATAAGATTTTCTGCCTGATTGTTTCCCACTAGTTTCTTTGTACTTAGATACTTGTTTATCTCAACACATATTCAAAACATCCAATCCTTGAAGCACGCATACCCAACTCCCCCAATTTTCAGCCGGTTATAATGGAAATTACATTAGTGATCCACTGAAAAATTCATATCGTATTTGTGGTCAGATATTGTCTGGATAGATACGTACATAAATATAATGCAATTACATATATGTGTATGAAAATTCGGCATGTACACATCAATTTAGTCCACGAAAACCACGTCATTTTACCTACCAACTACCAACTTGAAAGGCATGTCTTCTAAATGCCTCAAACCGGATTTCCACGAAGACATTTTCGAGCCATTGCGATAGCGTCATTTTCTACGACAATTCATTAAAATCCCATTTAGCATTGCCAATACCCTGGGACATTCTGTAAATAATGTTCTCACGAAGAGATTAGGGGGTTGGGTTAGGTTCTGCTCAGCCAAGGTTTATCCTTCCCTTCTAGAGACGCCCAACCTCTCCGCTGACGTCAGCGAATCAGCTGTTCACTCCTAGCAGGCCACTCTGCTTTCAGTCGTTACCCGCGCTGAGCCGACTCTCGCTCGTCTGATCTGAACGGCCTACTCAACAGTACACTTTACATCTCTACTCAGCTTAACGTTTACATCAACATGATTGTCCTAATCATGATGCTGCTTACAGTTGCTAGCTGCCAGGTCGAGTTCATGGGCCCTGTGGATGGTATGCTTATTATATTTCCAAAATAATGAAAGAATGAAACACATTCAACATTCTCCACATGATTTATTTAACTACTCTCAGTGGGTATCTATTGTTAACATAACACACTTGCTGAAACTCTTTTTACTTTGTTTTTCTCTATTACTTCGTTTTCTAACGATGATGGACGATTTTTGTTTCTATATTGAAGATCAAATCTTTTTCCCACCACTTTTCATCCATTTAACTACCTTTTAGATCCAAAGGAGTATGAAGACAATCGTTGTATCAGAGTCGATAGGTTGTAAGGCAGCAATTCGCTCACACACACGCACATATTCAAAACATCCAATCCTTGAAGCACGCATACCCAACTCCCGCAATTTTCAGCCGGTTATAATGGAAATTACATTAGTGATCCACTGAAAAGTTCATATCGTATTCGTGGTCAGATAATGTCTGGATAGATACGTACATACATATAATGCAATTCCATATATGTAAATGAAAGTATGCATGTACACATCAATTTAGTCCATGAAAACCACGTCATTATACATACCAACTTGAAAGGCATTTCTTCTGAATGCCTCAAAACGGATTTCCATGAAGGCATTTTCGAGCCATTGCGATAGCTTCATTTTCTACGACAATTCACTAAAATCCTGTTAGGTTCTGCTCGGCCGAGGTTTATCCTTCCCTTCTAGAGACGCCCAACCTCTCCGCTGACGTCAGCGAATCAGCTGTTCACTCCTAGCAGGCCACTCTGCTTCCAGTCTTTACCCACGCTGAACCGACTCTCGTTCGCCTGATCTGAACGGCGTTCTCAACAGTACACTTGACATCTCTACTCAGCTTAACGTTCAACATGATTGTCCTAATCATGATGCTGCTTATAGTTGCTAGCTGCCAGGTCGAGGTCATGGGCCCTGTGGATGGTATACTTATTATATTTCCTAAATAATGAAAGAATGAAATACACTCAACATTCTCCATATGATTCCTTTAACTACTCTCAGTAGGTATCTACTGTTAACATAACACACTTGCTGAAACTCTGTTTACTTTGTTTTTCTCTATCACTTCGTTTTCTAACGATGATGGACGATTTTTGTTTCTATATGAAGATCAAATCTTTTTTCTATCACTTTTCATCCTAAGTACCTTTTAGATGCAAAATATTTCTTCATGTATTTTAGTACTAGCAGCACATATAATTGTCTTTAGGTTAAATTGTCGATGTAATTCTGGAAGAATGTTTCCAAATAAGGTGTGCCGCGCACTGCTTAACATTCCACATTCTATGACGATATGTTCCAAAGTTTCCTCAGTTGTATTACAGAATCTGCACTTCTCGTCTTCTTCATTCATAACTACGCCGATTTTCTTCAAACAGATCCGAGTTAAGGAATGGTTTGAGCGGATTCTACTGATAGTCCTATAATATGCACGCGTGTTAGGCGGTTCTCTCTTGTGCCACGGTGTTGCGGAGATGTTTGGAAACATTTCAGCATAATTCTGGCCAAATGGGTACTCGCTATGACCTTCTTGCCATTCCCGATTGGCCGTACGTTAGTGGACGTACAAATCTGTATATGGGAAGTGAGGTCCCTTTTCGACTTGTTCCAAATTCAAAGCCTTTCTAGATGCTTCGTCAGCCTTTTCATTTCCATTTACTGTGGCCCCTTACCCATACGAAACGGAGGTTTTTCCCAATGTTTTTGAATCGTACGGAGGCTACTAATATATCAGATTCAAGGGGATTTAGCTTCAACTTTTGACGTCTTCAGAAGTTTTTTGATGCCGCTAAAATCCCTAATATTCATTTCTTCACTTGTCAGGTTTATTCCAATGATTTTTTAAAAAATTTCTCGTTTAGTTGTTAGGATCTTCTTATCACAAACAACTGTTCCATTACCGAAATTTTCATGGGGTTAAATCAGGTTCGCCTTTAATTACCAAATGTACATGATTTTCAGTCTGGAGCATAGTTGGACCAGTATAGTGCCTAGTGCCGTGAAGAAGTGCTATTTAATAGAAAATCCTCCGAATAGTACTAGGCTTCTTATCACTTCCCAAACATACAGTTTTCAACTGTTTTCGAGTGCCCATTTTGAAGGATGACATAAATACATACCATGCCAATTAAAATAAATAACTCACCTTAATTTTATCAAATGTTGGAGTCGTTTGAGAAAAAAGTAAAAAGTCATGTTTTCTCAAATTTTCATGTTTTGGAACCATTTGATTACGGATCTCAACAGTTGATTGTTTAACCGTGATAGTCACATATGAATACTATATGTGTCAGTTTCATTCTACGAAATCGCATTCTTGGAGGCATCCGACAGCTTCGCTCTCACATAAACTTCCCTGAAGCCAGCAGAGATAAGGAGTAATAATCAGATAATAATGATAATCACTTCTGTTTGGAAGTTTTTACGACATGTTGATTATCTGGTATGCATTTTGCTGTGTCACGTACATTCATCTTTATTTACTGATACGGGCTCCACAAATGTATCTCCTTTTGTGGCAATTGCATTACCGTAGTTCATTTGTATCTCTATGCCAGATATTGTTGCGTATGTTTGATTATTTATATTTTAACCTACCTTAAGTTAGATGCTACATTGAAACAATTCTGCGAAGACGTTATGTCACATACTTTTCATATTCTTAGCATGATTAGCGTGAATTAATACTAATATGAGTGTGACAATCTAATCATCGGCTACTACTGTTTGTGCTACCATCAACAACAAGAAACACAAACTCATACTTCATCATGCAATGAAGTTTTTGTTTTTGTTGATTATTAACGTTATGTAGGTTTCAAAAATTGCGTCAAAAACATTAAAATCTTGTAAAATAGTGAAGAAAATGGATTTCATTGTGTTAAATCTGTTTTTTCTTAAAAAAAAAAAAAAAAATTCCTCAAATAATTTACGATGTTGGAACGTCACATTTCAGTACTGTATTCAGTTTGAAGTGGTTTCGCGAATTTTTGCCCTCCCTACTCTTTTTTTGTTGCGTGAATACATGATTTTCTTGCCAAGAGTAGTAATGAAAAGGAAATAACACAATAGCATTGCGAATATAGATAAAGAAAATCCGATTCTTCCAGAAAGAAACGTAATGAATATGACCCTTAGCAAATATTCTACATTCACGAAATCGACCAATAAAATACATTTATCTTTTCTTTTAGGGGATCCCGATGGTGAAGTACATATAGTGAAAGTTTCCGCCTTTGACAAGATGGACAACAACACTCTGGGTAAGGACTCAGTGCATTTCTTCACCAAATGTCCTAGAATTCGTTTTATATAACAAATGACCATTTATGCTAGTTTCATGAAAAAGTTATAATGGTGAATCGGGAAAAACCTATATATATGTATGTATATGTATATATATGTATATGTATATATGTATACATTTTGACGAGCTCTACGTGTAGCTATGTATGCGGCTAGTATCGGTTTAAGCATAGGTCAAAAAGTGACCGGTAGAGAGCAGGATAAACCAGTATGATTCTGGTAAAAGTCTTCATCTAGCGTCGGGGAAAGGTCGGTCTATGTCAGTAATGTTCCAGCTGTCAACGAACGAAGATGGGAAATTCGGTGTTAATAGTGGTTCATCCCGACATAAATCAATATCGATGCGACAAACCAGGTATATATATATATATTTATTTATATGTATATGTATATATTGAACCAAGGAATATCAAGTTCTTCGTGTTTTCACTGTATTTTGCAATGCACCACTATTCGCCCAAAAGATTAGTAGTCGTACTGAGGCTACCTGGTGATTAATTCGCGATGGACCAATATTGTACGAAGGAAAAAATCAAGGTTTGTTGTGTTTTACCGTGTTATAGGTACATCTTAAGATTTTTATAATTATAATTATGTTAATCAAAAACAGAAAGGTGGAGAAGCTAATTAGAAGTAGGGCAGTATAGGTAGATGGTATATGCATGACACAGACAAAAAGAACCGAGAAAATATGAATGGTGTGTTGTTGTAGTACGCCAACAAAGTCATAAAAAATCTTTAATGCGATTCCCTATGTATGTATGTGTCATTCCAGACGAAAACTCTCCTTAGGATTGAGATAAAAATTCCGTTCTTGCGCCAAAAAATCAAGCTTTCCAAACGAAAGGATGAGTTCGTTGGCCAGCTTTTTTTGAGCACATTTAATTGGTCAAATTTCAAAAATAGTGCTGGAAAAATCACTAAAAATAGCAAAAAACGCGGCTAAAAATCGTCAAATTTATATTATTTAGCGAAATTTTAGTCCATAAAAGTTAATCAAGACCGAATTAGAACACAATTAAAGTTATGCAAAAAATTGTACTTGAATTGCATTAATATTTGCTGAAAAACGATTAAAAATCTGAAAAATTGCTGAACATTGAATATTTGTTTGTACTAGTTCATGTGCCATATAGTCGGTGGTTAAAAATTTTTTGCCATGAAAGTGCTGAAATGTTTAAACAATGTTACATAATATAATACTGTAATCTACAAAAATTCGCTCATACGATCATGCTGCATGACTGGAACTTTTAAAATGTTTTTCCCCCTAGAAAAACACGTTTTTCGACATAGAAACAAGACATTTTCTCCCCTTTAAATTTACTTTTCCCAACTTTTGACCACATTTTCGGTATCAGAATTGAACTACCTTTAAGAACAGATGGTTTTCATATTTATTCAACAACATTCAGACTCATTCATCAAGGAAAAAGGTTAATTCTTTTGATAATGGGGAAAAACGTGAAATGTTTAAAAATTAGCCACTCCCTCAAAATTAGTCTTAGTGACCATCAACTTCCATAAAAACTGCTTCATTTAATACTCCTTCATAATGTACTGTCTACTTTACTGTTACTTTGCTTAAAAAAATATTTATAAATTACTTCATGTATACATATATATATATATATATATATATATATATATATATATATGTGTGTGTGTGTGTGTGTGTGTGTGTGTGTGTGTGTGTGTGTGTGTGTGTTGTGTGTGTGTGTGTGTGTGTGTGTGTGTGTGTGTGTGTGTGTGTGTGTGTGTGTGTGTGTGTGTGTGTGTGTGTGTGTGTGTGTGTGTGTGTGTGTGTGTGTGTGTGTGTGTGTGTGTGTGTGTGTGTGTGTGTGTGTGTGTGTGTGTGTGTGTGTGTGTGTGTGTGTGTGTGTGTGTAGCGTATACAATCTTTAGTGGATATTCCATCTAAAAATCGATTAAATCGACTAATGATGCGTATTATCTTTGTCCCACTAGCGCACTCTAATACTGACTGCGAAATGAAGAAAATCTACACCTATGGCCTGATGGACAACAGTTTTGGTAAGCCGTCAGTACATTTAATCTTCACATGATCTGGAATTCATCGTGTTTAACAACAGACAATTTGCAACAATTTGTTGAAAGAAGTTGATATCTAAAGTAGATAAAAATAACCAAATCATTCCTAATGGGGCTCCGAACTAACAAGATCCACCACTAGGAGCGCTAAGGGGGCAGTGCCCTAAAGAAAATTTTCGTTGGCATAATTTTCCTCTTGTCCGTACCTTGCGTTGCCCCTTTTCGCTACAGATCTTTCCCCGCACACAAACCTCATCAATTCTTTATAAAAATGAAAATCGTGTTATTAATAAATGAATTATTTTAATAAAGAAACACACCAACAAACAAAAAAACCGAAAAAATAACAAAAACAACTGACTCCAGAAATTTTAAAATCAGAATTTAAGAAAATTTTCTTCATTGAAATCCGTTTTGAGGCATTCTGAAACGAATCCTGGAGTTTAACATTTAATTTCATATATATATATATATATATATATATATATATATATATATATATATATATGTGTACTGTACTATATATATATATATATATATATATATATATATATATATATATATATATATAAACATATATATATATGTCCTTCCAGACGACAACTCTCCTTAGAAATGAAATAAGACATTGCGCCAAAAAATCAATCTTTCCCAACGAAAGGACGAGTTTGTTGGCCAGCATTTTTTGAGCACATTAAATCGGTCAAACTTAGAAAAAAAGTGCTGAAAAAATTATTAAAAATAGCAAAAAACAGCAAATCTCGCTATATTTATAGTTTTAAGCAGAATATTGCAGAATATTTGTTGGCATAAAATATAAGCATAGTAAAATGTAACGTCTACTAATAAAACAACGAACACCAACCACCAACCAACTACCTACCTATCAACCAACCAACTACCTATGTCCACTAAGGCATATTCTAGCAACATTAAAGAATATACTCGTATTAACCTGACAGTGACAGTTTTATATTAAAACCGACGATATTGAAATGGAATTGATTTTATTTGTACTTCTCTAGGGAAGCCAAGCAGTGACTTTGTGACAAATGAAGTCTTCAACTACAGCCAGGTGGCCGACAACGCTCTGGGTATGAACTTTGCACATTTATTCTTTCACATTCACATTTATTCTTCAATTGTCCTAGTCTGGTTCATGATTATTCACTGACCACTTGCAAATATGTCGAAAGAAGTTATGATGAATCAGGAAAAACGTGACATCAGAGCATGAAGAAAATGTTGAAATGTGCCGCATGTGACCTTTTTCACCATTCCAAATATTGCTTTTAGTATGGTATTGGGTTGGATTGCGCTACCGAAATAGTCGCTTCGAATTAATTTCAAGTCATTTGGTTGTTCACCATTTGGGCCATTTGGATGCACCTATTTGGTGGTAATTATGGTCAGTTAACAATTTAATTCCAGCCAAATTAGAGTCACGTGCAAATCGCTTGAAACCACTCGAGGATTTTTCAACCGGCGACTGACTTTCCCAAACATGTAACGACTTACTTGCATTGCATTGCTGGTTGGTTGACTTGGCAAATACACATTGGATGAGAGCCAAATGGCTTGTAAGAGCCTTGCAAGCGCAAACGAATCTATTGTCAACTGAACCCCATAGGTAGGAAAGAAGCTTTGAAGTCACTATTTGTTGCTCAGAAGAGAAAAGTTGAAGCCCTCCTTAAAAGAATTTTAGGTACCGCCGAACCTTTTTTGAAGTCAATAGTGTTTGAGTTGATAGTGTCCATAAATCCATGATCCGTATATGATCGAGTTATAACAGTTTAAATTCATGATGATCTTCTCATTGGTTAGTAAAATGTTATAAAGTGCTCGGGCACGCATTAAAGTGCCCAAGTCTTCTTTAGGATTTCCTATCGTTTTAATTTTTGCAGTCAATGGAATTATTTTGTTCGTTGGGCTGTCGAAGCATCTTGGGGAGGTGAATAGCTTGAACGCTTTCCAGTCGAGGGGGTGTTCTGCAACTTTATTCGATGTGGAAAACGTAGCCACAGTAGAGAAATGCTGCCATGTTTGCCTTGGATTATTTCTCCAGGTGTTCTGGAAGTCCTCACTCTTCTCCACCCAAGAAAATTGTTTACCTCCTCTATAGGTGATCATAAGATTACAGGATGAGGATGAGTGTTTTTACATTGAGATTGTGGTGTTTCTTCTTCCTACATCACTCTGTAATTCATTGACTTATATACCTACATTTTTTACTATTTAAGTATTTAATATAAATTTAATCTATGAGCTTAGTGGTTCTTAATGTTGAAGTCAAAAAGTACGAAATTTGTATTCGTAGGCGGGGGCCTACAGTGGGCGGTTCCTAATTTTCATGAGGATCTTTTGGGACGCCGATTCACCTTGCATATTTATTTTGCCGCCATAAGAGTTGTCCACTAGCGGTTCTGGTGGTAATAACTGAAACCAAGAGCTCTCGGTTAGTTTACAACTGTTGCTTTGCATGTTTATCCAGTAGATAGTTAGCCCACTGTTGGTTTTATCTCGAAAAGTTAAGGACCATCCCCCCTCCCCCCCAGGTTTGAAGAACCATTATTTTACAAGCTAGCTCAACTTGATGAGCTGGTTATTGTCAACATCAACAGGTAAATATTAGTTTTCGAGTCTTTAGAAGTGACATTATTACATTATGGCTTAATTCCCACATTAATGGGTCCAATAATTGATTCCCAATGTCCTAGAAATTAAAAAGAAAACAGAAGTGTAGAAACTAAAATATCAATTTAAAATGAAGTAGTCTGCCAATTTGTAATTACATTATCATAATACTGTGACAGCCACTGCTATATCAGAGAAGTTTTTTGCAGTAGAGTAGCATAAACTGATACTTGATTCGTTCATATATCAAGCGTTCCGTCCAATAAGAATAACAAGGTCATCAGTTAGAACATAATTTGCCCAGTAGGGTGGGCAGTATAGTTTCCTGTTGATACTTGATCCTTCTAGAACTTAGTTCGAACAATGCCTAATGTTTCACTAACATCGGATCCACAATTTAGTATGGTACAATTATTATACCATAATAATTATGGTATACTGCTATTATAGCTGTATAGTATAGAATGGAACATAGACAGTACAAGTTAGAAAAAAGTGCTATCAAACGCGAAAAAAATAAAATGAAATATATGAATAAATAATAATAAAATGAGAGCATTTTGGTTTTAAAATAATACTTTTATGAAAATTTTAAAGGAATTATTCTATTCCTCATTTTAAAATTTTTTATCAGCAATGTTGTCCTCCTTCTTTATTGAGAAAGAAAAAACCGTATAAAGAAAAGTATAATTATAGGTATAATTAATATTGAGATACGCGTCTTGTAGAAAGAAATCATCTCTACCAACTACCAACGTTAGGGAAAATTACTAATATACATATAATATGTGTAATGTATTACGATTATACTTGATATTAATATGATATACCTCTTCAGATCTTCTCGGAGGGCCCGAAATCAAGATTCAAATAAAAAAACTCCTCAACCGCAGCCAGATGAACAGCAGCACGTCGGGTAAGCGCTATATATACATTTATCCTGTAGGGGTAATGTACCCGATTTAAGTGAGTAATTTTTCTCGCTACGACTTTCATCAAGAAACTGGACACAATTAGAGCGACCCCCGGGGCTCCTCCAATGTCATCCACTTTCGTGTTTGTTGGAACACTTCGGAGAGAGATTTGATAACAAACGTAGTAAAGAATGTGAAAACAGTTTAGAGAAGGTTACCTATGTAGTGGAACGCAATTGCGTCTAGCTCTGATGTGTTAGGGGGGCTGCTCCTCGGAGGGGGGGCGTCCTTCGTCCGTGTTGGAACACAGCTAGTGCATGCGCATTCCGAGGTCTGAATTGTTAACTACCATTTTCAAGGAAAAAAAAAAAAAAAAAAAAAAAAAAAATCGTTCTACTTATATAATATTTTGCGGTACAAAAAAGATTTAGAATTTATAGCATTTTTTGCCGTTTTTATCAATTTTTGATCAAATATTAATTAAATTCAAGTAATTTCTCTGCATAACTTTATGCATATTTTAACGTTCCAGTTCATAAACTTTTTCTTGTGTAATAGTTAAGTGAAAATATAAATATAACTATTTTCAGTGGTTTTAAGCTATTTATCTCAACATTTCTGGTTCAAAAATTTTGTGATGTGCTAGTTTTCATATGACGATGGATTAAAATTCTACGTTTCGGTGACCTGAAACGGATTTCCAAAGAGATAAATTTTGAAAATGTGAGCATGACCATATGAGCAATTTATTCGTAATCATTTTCATATGGATATGTTGAATTGATGGAAATTTGAGTACTTCGTGTGTACATAAATTGTCATCTATTAAATTTTATGATAAAAAAAAATAATTTTCTCAACAATATTCTGCAGTACTCACAAAAATTTTCATAATTGTTTGTATGTTTTAGATTTTCAGCACAATTTAATGATTTCAAGAACATTATTCAGCACAGTTTTGAGTGACAAAATCTTAATGTTCTAGTTCACAGATGATAAAATTTTTCTAAGTAATATCCTACCAAAAATATAATAAATGAGTTTTAACCATTTTTAGTGTTTTTAGCCATTTTTAGTGTTATTTTTTTATCACGGTTTAGGAAATTTGAGTAATTTATTGAGCTTGAAAAGTGTCGTCCAACGAACTCATCCTTTATTTTGAAAAGAGAAATTTGTTGATCTTAACCTTAAGGAGAGTCATCGTTTAGAATTATGGGTATATATAAAAAATAAACTTTTCAAATCCAGGAAACGTTTCAGAACGTCTCAAAACAGATTCGAATAAATGATGAAAATTTTCAAAATTTTCGTTTTCAAAATTTTTGGAGCCATTCCCATAGCTTGTTTTTTTCTGGAAAATCCCTATATTCAATAACGATATCATTTCGCTCCGAGTGCAGTGAGGTCGTGTCTCTCCTCACTTCGCTGCACTCAGCAGCGATTCCTATCGTCGTTATGATCAATAATCTATTCTTTCTGTGGGTAAAGTCATTGTTTCATTAATACCTATACCTCTTCTACTCTACAGGTGATGCTACCACGAAATCAACTTCAAAGATTAATGCAAATGCTGCGTCAAAGACTGAAATAAATCCTACTACATTGAAGACCAACACCAGCTTTACTCCAACGAGTAATATCTTAATAAAACTATAAATTTAACAATTTTTAGTTTTTTACTATTTTAGTAATTTTTAGCCTCATTTTTTTAAATTCAGGAAATTTATCATGCTCAAAAATTGCCTTCCAACGAAATCATAATTTCTCTTGGCTTGCTTGATTTTTTTCCTGGCGAATAAATAGATTTTTTGTCTCAATCCTAAGGAGAGTTCGCATTTATTTCTATGATGCTGCTTCTTAAAATTTGGAGCAATTGCTATAGCTTGATTTTCTACTAAAAGAGCTTCAATTACAACGTCAATTTTCTCTGGAAGTAGTTTCTCTTCTAACCTTGTGCTCTCCACCTTGCTGCACTCCTCAGCTGTTCCCATCGTCGTAATGATCATTAGTTTATAAAAGAAGGAAGAATGTTTTTTCTCAATCCTAAGGAGATTTATCGTCTCTAATTTCTTCGATGGACATTTTTGATTTATTTTTTTTTTTAATTTTGGAGCCATTGTAATTTTTTCAATTTTCTTCTAATATTTGCTTCAAGAGCCTTAAGAACACATCATTTTGCTCTGGAGGTAGTTTCTCTTCTAACCTTAAACTCTCAACTTTGCTGCACTCAGCGGCTATTCCTATCGTCGTAATGGCCCTATACTGTATGTCGAATTATTCATATAAATACTACCAACTAAATACTTTTTCTTTGCTATACAGGTGATACCACTACGACTTCATCTTTTAGGATCAACACTAATGCTACGTCAAAGACTGAGGTCCGCCCGTATCTTCTTGACAGCGTTGCAAACGCTGAGATCATTCCGTCCACTCCCAAGATCAATTCCAGCTCTAAACTAGCGACTAAGATCATGCATTCTACACCTAAGATCAATTCCCGCGTTTCACCCATGAATGAGATTGGGCAATTTCACAACGCCACTAATTGCAACCGCTTCAGATACCAATATAGGTACACATTGCACATCTTCTTTGTGCTTATTTTTTTGGTTGTGATTTACTTTTCCTACTTGTGCTATCGCGCCCTCCTTTAAACTCTTCCTACAGTCAAAAGGCATTGAGAAAATTGAAACTTCTAAAAACCATACTCAATCAGAACAATATCAGCGTTACACCAACGACTGAGATCATACCCGCTACACTAAAGTTCAATACCAACTTACTACCAAAGATTGAGATATGCCAGATCCACAACACCCATAATTGTGTCCACCAAATTTACAACTATAGGTATACCAGTCAAATCTTCGTAGGTAAGGCGGTTTATGCTGGTTATAATTTTTTATGCCGAGTTGACCTATTGCACCTCGCTTGTCTCTGCACCTCACTGCAGTCCACACGCAATGAGACGATTGAAACTTCTGAAAACCTCACTCGACACACTCACGATGGGGGGAGTGGATACCTATAATACTAATGCTTCGTCAATATCAATACAGCAATACCAGCGTTACACCAACGGCTGAAGTCATTCCATCATCATCTAAGATCAATACTCTTTTTTCACCAAAGACTAAAAAACACATCATTTTGCTCTGGAGGCTTCATTCAATACCAGTTTGCTACCAACGATTGGGATGTGGCAGTATCACAACACCTGCAAATTTATCCAGCAAATTCACAAATAGCACATCTGGCACATCATCACATGGGGCTTTTTTATTTTTTAAAATATTTTTTTTGTCTTGAGCTATCCTCAATTCCCTCTGTAGTCAACAGGCAATGAGACGGGCAAATTCATTTCAACTCTTTGCCGATATTTTTACACCCCTTTTAGAACAACAATTCAACTATTAGCAAATCCTTTCAAACTATTTACAAATATATTGAAACTCTTCACTAATAAAGTCTCATAAAGTCTCATTTGATCTCCGAGTTGTACCTGAAATTTATTAGCTAGTTTTGTAATGTAAAATAATTTAATAAAGTTTATTTCTATTGCCAATATATTTTAAATGCACCATAATCAAGACTTCGTTTTTCCCTTGTTATACGTCCTATATAAGGCCTTTCATTTTTTAACCATAGCTTACTAATAACAACATCCAGGGGTTTCATGTTATTTCATTTATTTTTCAAATGCATTTCTGCTGAATGAAATTGAGTTTCCAATCTTGATAACTCGAATTTGGTTGTTTAGTTACATATTGCACATGACTATCAATAATGATACAGCTTTATTTATTTATGTATGTTATTTATGCTTAAATATGTGACGTGCATTCGTGTCGACGCACAACCTTAATTTCAAACTTTCGTTATTAAGAGCTACTATATGGCTGCAAAATGATTTTAATTGTTGCATTATTTTCAGCCCGTAGCCGTTGGCGTTGAATGCATGGCCCATGTCATTCTTGTTGATGATATGGAAGAGATAGCCACCTTATTACGGTTAAAGCATAACCTCGATCTCCAACTCTTGTTGTTAAGTACTACATATATGGCGGCCAAATGATTTTATTTGTGTATTAGTTCCTGTCTATAGACGTTACCGTTGGATGCATTTTTGTAGATGATTGAGAGCTGGACACCTCATTAAGGTTTACGCATAACCTTAAACCCCAACTCTAGTTAGGTGCTACATATACGGCGGCAAATGATTTTAAA
The DNA here is from genome assembly GCA_030762985.1 of Adelphocoris suturalis. Taxonomy (NCBI): domain Eukaryota; kingdom Metazoa; phylum Arthropoda; class Insecta; order Hemiptera; family Miridae; genus Adelphocoris; species Adelphocoris suturalis. The sequence continues at coordinate 71,880,049 of CM061045.1, read as the reverse complement.
TGTTGTATATTTCCTGCCTATAGGTGTTACCGGTTAATATACAACCCATGTATGCATTCACCTTAGGTTAACTCACAACCTTTATCTCTAACTCTTGTTGAGTGCTACATGTAAGCGGCAAAATGCTTTTATTTGTTGTATTAGTTTCTGCCTGTAGGCGTTACCGTTGGATACATTTTTGTAGATGATTGAAGAGCAGGACACCTCATTTAGGTTTACGCACAACCTTAATCCCCAACTCTTGTTAAGTCCTACGTATAAGGCGGCAAATGATTTTAATTGTTGTATTATTTCCTGCCGATAGGCGTTACAGTTGAATATTCTACCCATGTGTGCATTCTTGTAGATGATAAGGAAGGGAGAGACACCTTATTAGGTTCAACCCACAACCGTAATCTCCATTTCCGTTATGTATTTCATATATGTCGACAAAATGCTTTCATTTCTTGTATTATGTTATACCTTCAGATTTGTTGTCGTTGTTTGTTGCCTTGGCGATACATGTGCTAACAGTAACAGCGTGCGTAACACTACGCAGAAATTGAAAGCTTCATCAAGTTAACTCACGTCATGTTGAGCATTGCTTGTCATGAAGATGATGTCAGATTGATTGATCAGTTTCGGAGTTTCGTACGAGAAAGCGACTACTTCAGAATTTCAAACAACGAACCTAGTAAGTAGTCAAAACTTCATTAATGGACAATAAGTTGACACTATTCCGCCTTTTGCCCATGAATTGATTTTTGGTTGGTTAAATAATAAAATATGGTTAGATACAGTGTCAACTTAAAATTGCCTGATTATTTGCTACAGTTAATGAAACGTTGGTGAATTAAGCATCTCGGTTAATGCACAACATGCATAGTTGAACAAATCTGAATACTTTTCTTCGTGATGCTACCCGTAGCTATCCTCTGCTTACATGCTTGACTCGGCAACGCAACGAAAATTCCCCAATGACAGAAAAAATATATTATTTGTAAAAATTCTGCTGCTATAAACGTAACGCTTACAAAACCTTGATATTAAGATTGTGTTGGCTAACACGGATCCCTATCACTCAAGTCTATCTTTTCAATCGACTGACCGAAGCATACCCCGTGATTGTTTTACTCTGTAAATTAGAGTAAGCGGGGAGTGATTTTTTTTTTAACGAGAATACATTCTTTGTCATACGAGTGATGAAAATTAGCTAAATAGATTTGCGCTCATAATTTATGCATATTTACAAATGATAAATTTTATGTGATAAGTGAGGGAGCGAAATTCCATAAGGAGCATTTATCGCTTTTGCAGTCTGTAGACTCTTGTTCAAATCGGCCCTTGTCGTTTTAAACTGGTAGCTCCCTGTGTCACGGTAATAAATAATTTAAAAAATACAATTTATTTAAACTCGGCCGCTGGTTGGTAGACACGTGTGAGGGAGATCGCAGTGTCACGGAGCATCACTTTTGTAGTTTGTACTAATAACTTGCCCCTGGTCATTGAGATCAAGGACCTTCAAATAAATGTGAAGATCGCTCAGTTTAGTCGCTACTTCCAAGATTACAACTTGAAAAATGGTTCAAGAGAGAATGTCTGTGCTAGCATCTAAAATCTCGAGAGAAAACTAATTATTGCGTCTATTTATATCTGTGCCATAATTTCATAGCCTTCAAAGACTGTTCTAGGAAGCTTTGAACTAGCTAAATGAAATAGCTGCACATCCAAGCCCATGAAGTAATGGGTATCCAAAATAGCTCCATAAAAACGCGAACGTACCAGTTGATATCCTTACTGAACAGCAGAAACGTCTCCTCACAGAATAAAATGGTGATTTATAAGATCTTAATACGGTCCATATGGACATATGCCGTCTCAATCTGGGGAACCTGCTTTCGCTCTCAGTTAAACGAATCAAGAAAAACCAAAACCGTACCGTTCAAAAGAACCATGCGCCTCCGTTTGTTCGAAACAGCGCTATCTATAACGGCTTTGCTCTGGAATCACCACTTGGATGCTTAATCCGGCATACATCCTTTGTTGAAAGAAATAGGGACCAATCCAACAACCTCGTCAACGACGGAGTCAACACCACAGTATTGGAGACTTAGACGCCCTTGACACGTTCTAGATTTGATCCTACGAACCTGAAAACAGAGCTACAGCAATTACATGACTAATGAACTAATATTAACCTAATCACCGAAAAAACAAACTAACTTTAAACCAAACTTTCTCGCATTACTACAGCTGCGTTCTGTAGAATAATGCTTATATACCTACTTAAAAAAATAACAGTGCTACATACAATTTCGCCATTGAGGTATATTTATTATTGTAATAGTCTCTTACAATTAATTTTAAAAAAAATCTCCATAGTTTAGAGATTGAAATGACTGCAAGTGGCAGAGAGGGAGAAGTTAAGTTTAGGGTAGTCATTAACTTATTCATTTGATACAAACTTGATGAACGAACTGAATGAAAAATTGGTATAAACACTGCAGTTGATGCAGATAATATGATTGCGTTCATCGTAGCTCCTCAAAATGGTATTTTTGTAGTCAAGTATATATACTCATACATGGTGTAAACGTTACGGGAGGACCACCCGCCAGAAGTCGATTAAAAAGCTTTAAAAGTTCCTCGTAGTGATTTTTTTTTTTTTTTTTTTTTTTAACTCTTAGTTTCTGAATAATTCAATTTTTACGATTTTTTTCGTGTTTTCCACCTTTCGTCACTAAAACGATCACAACTCCCTTAATTTGCTGTGCAAATTCAAATTTGAGGATACCGTTCGGAAGAGTATTAAATTTTCTACCATATAAATGTCTGACCTCTTTTATGAATCAAGGTTGGAGACATGAAAGAGCCCAATGAAAAGAAAAGTTTCCTAATTTGGGAAATCTTGAGTTTGTTGTTCAATCGGGAATCCAACAATGAAGACCAATATTTTTTCAAGGTGCAGTTTTTTTTTAGTACGTTAAAAACTGGGGCAAGATCTTCCCTTCCCAACGGAGTAGTTGATTTCACTTTTACTAATTAAGGAATAAAACTATGATTTAATGTTGAAAAACACTGTTTTTTCAATTGAAATCGAGGGTCTTCTTGAAAAATCACTTACTATGAAAATAGGAGTTTAAGGTCGGTATCTACGTATTTTTTTACGCTGAATCGAATGGTAACACTTGCATATCTCTCGAACCACAACACATCTGAAGGAATAACGTAAAGCAACAAATAAAGCATTTTGTCGACATATATGCAGCACTTAACGGGAGTTGGAGATTAAGGTTATGGGTTGAACCTAATAAGGTGCCCATCC